>OY759266.1:18544534-19144534 GCA_963662155.1 Lamellibrachia columna
TTCTCCGTCAAACTGCCTCACCTCCTACGTCAAACCATCTCACCTTTTCCACTATACCGTCTCACCTCCTCCGTCAAACAGTCTCACCTCCCCCGACACACAGTCTCACTTCCTCCATCAAACAGTCTCACCTCCTCCGTCAAACCATCTCACCTCCTCCATCAAACCGTCTCACCTCCTCCGTCAAACGGTCTCACCTCCTGCGTCAAACAGTCTCACCTCCTCCGTCAAACCGTCTCACCTCCTCCATCAAACAGTCTCACCTCCTCCGTCAAACCGTCTCACCTCCTCCATCAAACAGTCTCACCTCCACCATCAAACAGTTTCACCTCCTCCGTCAAACCGTCTCACCTCCTCCGTCAAATCATCTCACCTCCTCCGTCAAACCATCTCACCTCCTCCATCAAACCGTCTCACCTCCTCCGTCAAACGGTCTCACCTCCTCCGTCAAACAGTCTCACCTCCTCCGTCAAACGGTCTCACCTCCTCCGTCAAACAGTCTCACCTCCTCCGTCAAACCGTCTCACCTCCTCCATCAAACAGTCTCACCTCCTCCATCAAACAGTCTCACCTCCTCCATCAAACAGTCTCACCTCCACCATCAAACAGACTCATCTCCTCCGTCAAACCGTCTCATCTCCTCCGTCAAATTGATTCACCTACTCCTTGGTCAAACCATCTTACCTCTTCCGTTGTACCGTCTCACCTCCTCTGTCAAACAGTTAAACCTCCTCCGTCAAACTGTCTCACCTCCTCTGTCAAACCGTCTCACTTCCTCCGTCAAACAGTATCACCTCATCCGTCAATCCGTCTCACCTCCTCTGCCAAACCGCCTCACTTCCACCGTCAAACCGTCCCACTTCCTCCGACAAACCATCTCACCTCCACCGTCAAACCGTCTCACCTCTACCGTCAAACCATCTCACCTCCTCCGTCAATCCGTCTCACCTCATCCGTCAAACCGTCTCACCTCCTCCGTCAAACCGTCTCATCTCCTAGGTCAAACTATCTCATCTTCTCCGTCAAATTGATTCACCTACACCGTCAAACTGTCAGTCAAACCATTTTACCTCTTCCGTTGTACCGTCTCACCTCCTCCGTCAAACAGTTAAACCTCCTCCTTCAAACCGTCTCACCTCCTCTGTCAAACTGTCTCACTTCTTCCATCAAACACTCTCACCTCCTCCGTCAAACCGTCTCACTTCCACTGTCAAACCGTCTCACCTCCTCCGTCAAACCATCTCACCTCCTCCGTCAAACCATCTCACCTCCACTGTCAAACCGTCTGACCCCTACCGTCAAACCATCTCACCTCCTCCGTCAATCCGTCTCACCTCCTCCGCCAAACCGTCTCACTTCCACCGTCAAACCGTCTCACCTCCTCCGTCAAACCATCTCACCTCCACCGTCAAACCGTCTCACCTCTACAGTCAAACCATCTCACCTCCTCTGTCAATCCGTCTCACCTCATCCGCCAAACCGTCTCACCTCCTCCGTCAAACCATCTCACCTCCACCGTCAAACCGTCTGACCTCTACCGTCAAACCATCTCACCTCCTCCGTCAATCCGTCTCACCTCCTCCGTCAAACCGTCTCATCTCCTCCGTCAAACCGTCTCATCTCCTCCGTCAAATTGATTCACCTCCTCCGTCAAATTGATTCACCTACTCCTTGGTCAAACCATCTTACCTCTTCCGTTGTACCGTCTCACCTCCTCTGTCAAACAGTTAAACCTCCTCCGTCAAACTGTCTCACCTCCTCTGTCAAACCGTCTCACTTCCTCCGTCAAACAGTATCACCTCATCCGTCAATCCGTCTCACCTCCTCTGCCAAACCGCCTCACTTCCACCGTCAAACCGTCCCACTTCCTCCGACAAACCATCTCACCTCCACCGTCAAACCGTCTCACCTCTACCGTCAAACCATCTCACCTCCTCCGTCAATCCGTCTCACCTCATCCGTCAAACCGTCTCACCTCCTCCGTCAAACCGTCTCATCTCCTAGGTCAAACTATCTCATCTTCTCCGTCAAATTGATTCACCTACACCGTCAAACTGTCAGTCAAACCATTTTACCTCTTCCGTTGTACCGTCTCACCTCCTCCGTCAAACAGTTAAACCTCCTCCTTCAAACCGTCTCACCTCCTCTGTCAAACTGTCTCACTTCTTCCATCAAACACTCTCACCTCCTCCGTCAAACCGTCTCACTTCCACTGTCAAACCGTCTCACCTCCTCCGTCAAACCATCTCACCTCCTCCGTCAAACCATCTCACCTCCACTGTCAAACCGTCTGACCCCTACCGTCAAACCATCTCACCTCCTCCGTCAATCCGTCTCACCTCCTCCGCCAAACCGTCTCACTTCCACCGTCAAACCGTCTCACCTCCTCCGTCAAACCATCTCACCTCCACCGTCAAACCGTCTCACCTCTACAGTCAAACCATCTCACCTCCTCTGTCAATCCGTCTCACCTCATCCGCCAAACCGTCTCACCTCCTCCGTCAAACCATCTCACCTCCACCGTCAAACCGTCTGACCTCTACCGTCAAACCATCTCACCTCCTCCGTCAATCCGTCTCACCTCCTCCGTCAAACCGTCTCATCTCCTCCGTCAAACCGTCTCATCTCCTCCGTCAAATTGATTCACCTACTCCGTCAAACTGTCTCACCTTCTCAGTCAAACCATCTTACCTCTTCCGTTGTACCGTCTCACCTCCTCTGTCAAACAGTTAAACCTCCTCCGTCAAACTGTCTCACCTCCTCTGTCAAACCGTCTCACTTCCTCCGTCAAACAGTATCACCTCATCCGTCAATCCGTCTCACCTCCTCTGCCAAACCGCCTCACTTCCACCGTCAAACCGTCCCACTTCCTCCGACAAACCATCTCACCTCCACCGTCAAACCGTCTCACCTCTACCGTCAAACCATCTCACCTCCTCCGTCAATCCGTCTCACCTCATCCGTCAAACCGTCTCACCTCCTCCGTCAAACCGTCTCATCTCCTAGGTCAAACTATCTCATCTTCTCCGTCAAATTGATTCACCTACACCGTCAAACTGTCAGTCAAACCATTTTACCTCTTCCGTTGTACCGTCTCACCTCCTCCGTCAAACAGTTAAACCTCCTCCTTCAAACCGTCTCACCTCCTCTGTCAAACTGTCTCACTTCTTCCATCAAACACTCTCACCTCCTCCGTCAAACCGTCTCACTTCCACTGTCAAACCGTCTCACCTCCTCCGTCAAACCATCTCACCTCCTCCGTCAAACCATCTCACCTCCACTGTCAAACCGTCTGACCCCTACCGTCAAACCATCTCACCTCCTCCGTCAATCCGTCTCACCTCCTCCGCCAAACCGTCTCACTTCCACCGTCAAACCGTCTCACCTCCTCCGTCAAACCATCTCACCTCCACCGTCAAACCGTCTCACCTCTACAGTCAAACCATCTCACCTCCTCTGTCAATCCGTCTCACCTCATCCGCCAAACCGTCTCACCTCCTCCGTCAAACCATCTCACCTCCACCGTCAAACCGTCTGACCTCTACCGTCAAACCATCTCACCTCCTCCGTCAATCCGTCTCACCTCCTCCGTCAAACCGTCTCATCTCCTCCGTCAAACCGTCTCATCTCCTCCGTCAAATTGATTCACCTACTCCGTCAAACTGTCTCACCTTCTCAGTCAAACCATCTTACCTCTTCCGTTGTACCGTCTCACCTCCTCCGTCAAACAGTTAAACCTCCTCCTTCAAACCGTCTCACCTCCTCTGTCAAACCGTATCACTTCCTCCGTCAAACACTCTCACCTCCTCCGTCAAACCATCTCACCTCCACCGTCAAACCGTCTCACTTCCACCGTCAAACCGTCTCACCTCCTCCGTCAAACCATCTCACCTGCACCGTCAAACCGTCTGACCCCTATCGTCAAACCATCTCACCTCCTCCGTCAATCCGTCTCACCTCCTCCGCCAAACCATCTCACCTCCACAGTCAAACCGTCTCCCCTCCACCGCCAAACCATCTCACCTCCTCCGTCAAACCGTCTCACTTCCTCCGTCAAACCGGTTCTCCTCCTCCGTCAAACATCTGCTGTCATCTGTCACCAGTTACGTTACAGTCAAACCGTCTCATAATCCTCCGTCAAACCTCCTCCGTCAAACCATCTCACCTCCTCCGTCAAACCGTCTCACTTCCTCCGTCAAACCGGTTCTCCTCCTCCGTCAAACATCTGCTGTCATCTGTCACCAGTTACGTTACAGTCAAACCGTCTCATAATCCTCCGTCAAACCTCCTCCGTCAAACCATCTCACCTCATCCGTCAAACAGTCTCACATCCACCATGAAACCGTCTCACCTCCTCCGTCAAACCGTCTCACCTCTCCTCGCTTATAGATGTGGGCCACAAATGCTTGATATAAACATGACAGTAGGTTAATCTCACCTAAGATCAATATAACTTATTCTAAAATATTAAAAGACAATGCCAACGAAGGTCGTATAGACAATGATTACGTATTGCACTGTTGTAATTTTTTGGATGTTGTTGAATTGTATACGTAGCGGGTGGTCTTTAAAGGTGCCTCCTCAATTCGATTTTTTGGCTAGTCTCATTTAAAATTCGTTTTTCCGGAAAATCAAATCTGAAAATGGAAACGCTAAAAACTCACGAATTTAACTTTTGGTGAAATTTCGTAACGTTGTCATGTGATCGGCGAGAGGACGGAAGTCACGCCTATGATCGGCATTGGCCCGCACACTTTTTACCATTTTAGATATCCATTATTTTTAGCCTTACCAGATCTAACGAATAAAGTAAATTATATGCAGTTTTATTAAATCGACTGCGTATGTTTCATACGCTATTCACACATTATATATTTGGACATCAACGAACCGGATTTGTGATTTGGAATTTCTTAGCGTATGTGTCTGAATTCTTCTACAAACAAAAGAAATGCCACGGTGACACACACACAGTGCAGCGGCAAAGCTACACATTGATGCGTAGTGGTTGGGCAGCGTGTTCACCTGCTCTCCCGCCTATATAGGTCACACTCCCCTGACACTTCACACTGCGTAGCTGCGAACACGTGGCGCAGAGTCACATTTAGTTGTTGTCCTTGTTCGTTTGACAGCTGAAAGTGTTGCTGTCAGATTGTTAGCTCTGCGCTACCTTCACTTGGTTGCACGACCATTACACGGTAGGTGGAAGTTACATCTGTCTCAGGTAGGTTAGGCACAGTCTGCCTGTGGCCGACTCAAGAAAGGGGCACTTAGGCCCAAGCTTGCGTAAGCGGCACAGTGTCTATGTATGCTGGCTACACGACTGTGTAAGTAAAACTAGGTTATTCGGACATGCCCATAATCATGCAGTTTGGCATTACCCCGGATCTGATGGATCTATATAGTGGTTATATATTACTTGTTATTTCAACAAGTGTTGTTGACTTTACGTTGTCCACTCTGAACGTTGGTCCACTATAACGTTTGAGCTACTCATATAGCATTGGTCACCCTCACTGACAATAGACACTTGTATGTCCTTGCTGCCGACTGTATAGACTTATTGGCAATACGATGAGTCAAGTCGACTGTATTGCGTAAACACTGGTCTACAAACATGTACACATACATGCACACGCACGCACGCACGCACGCACGTACGCACGCACACACGTACGCACGCACGCACGCTCACTCACTAAAACACGGAAGTATGCACAACCAACCAATAAACACACACATGCACGCACACACAATGGTATTCGGCTTTGCTGTTTCAGATAGACATGGCTGCCACTAGAACAAGTGTAGTGCTTCTGTCGGTGGACGACAGCAAACAGAGCCACTATGCCGTCAACTGTAAGCATCACTAATGGTTTACTGCTAGTGATCTAGTGATCACTCAGTAAACTATGGCCTATAACGTATTATGGCCTATAAAGTATATATATATATATATATATATATATATATATATATATATATATATATATATATATATATATATACACACACACACACGCACGCGCGCGCACCCTCCCCACATACATACACACCCACCCACACCCAAACACCCCCCCCACACACACCCTCCTCACATACACATACACACCCCCACCCACACACCCCCACACTCACACCCAAACCCACCCCCACCCCCCACACACACCCACACACCCTCCCCACACACACACCCTCCCCACACACGCACGCACGCACGCACGCGCACACACACACGCACGCACACAGTCGACCTCGATGTACGGTCACGGTAATACAACCACCTCGCAATTAAGGTCACCCTGGAACAGTGTTGTTTGTTTCCGTATGCTGATTCACCTGAACGAATACTTGGTTGTATGTAAGAGTGCAGCTGTTTGTCTAGCACTTCGGCCTAGTCCTGTTGCTGAAAAGAACACACAGTTGAACAAGCTATTCACATCTATAATTTGGTTCAATGCATCTGCTAACACACGGGCAGCTACGCGGGGGCAGACGTCTTTGCACAAGCCGACCAAGCGTATATATATATATATATATATATTCTTATTTGATGGCTAAATATGTCAGTAAAAAGAATAGTAATAATAATAATAAAACTACTTAAATAGCGCCCGATCAACAGAGATTGTTCTGAGGCGAAATTATATTTAAAAAAAACAATTCTTAAGAACTAAACTTAAAATGAGTTTAGTAATACAAGTAAAACTATAAGAATGACCACAAATATGCTAAGAAACTAATATATATAATATCTAATGCATGCACAAAAATGTCCTCATCTGTGAGTTATAAAAAAGCTTGTTTAAAAAGGTGAGTTTTGTTAATGGGGCGGTAGCTGATTAAGTCAGCCAGGTAGTCCGGCGCCAGACCATTTATAGCACAATAAGTAACATGAAGCACTTTGTAAACCGGTCGTAAATGAACGGGCAGCCAGTGTACACGCTGCGACACGGGTGTAATGTGTTCCTATTTCTTTTTACGGGTAATGAGGCGAACAGCACAGTTCTGTACCTTTTGTAAACGCTGCAGTGCCGTCTGTCGGAGACCATAAAGTGCATTTCCATAATCTAAATGTGATGTAACTAGTGCGTGAACAAGTGTCTTGAATGATTCTTCGGTCAAATGTGGCCGAATTTGCACAACATTTCTAATCTGATAGTAGCAACTTTTCACAGTTGGCAATCTGGTGTTCCATTTTCATGTTATATCAAATAGTACAACCAAATTGCGCGCACAAGATAAAGGTTGAATTCGATGACCGGCTACTGTAATGTGTACGCCGGTAGGCAGACTGTCACGTTGATTCGCTGGGAAGAAGAAGATCGCCTCAGATTTTTCTCTGTTAAGTTTTAACTGATTTTTGGTAAACCATGCAGCCACTTCTGCTATACACAATTCCACCTTCGTCGGTGCCGCCACAATGGGTTCATCTCGTTCAATTGTGACGTAGATTTGAGTGTTGGCAACATAACAACAATGGTACTGAATATCGGTTCCAGCGACAATATCTCCGATAGGTTTGGTGTACGTGTAATGCCATGTAGGACCCAACACAGACCCTTGTGGGACGCCACTCATCAAGATTGAATCAACCGACTCGGTGCTTTCTGAAACCGTTCGCTGATGTACGATGGCAGCCACGCAAGCGCCTTGTCGGTGATGTACGAGGGCAGCCACGCAAGCGCCTTGTCGGTGATGTACGAGGGCAGCCACGCAAGCGCCTTGTCGGTGATGCCAAATTATTGTTCGAGTCGAGTCATCAACAACTCATGATCGATTGTGTCAAATGCGCACGACAAATCAAGCACAACGATGATTGTTGTACATTTTCTGTCCAGTGTCGCGGCAATGTCATTTTTAACACGGAGTAGCGCTGTTTCTGTAGAGTGGCCGCGACGGTATGCATATTGAAAAGGGTCGCGCAAAGCATTTTCGTCAACGTGTGTGTTAATTTGTTTTGCAACCACTTTTTCAGCCAGTTTCGAAACAAATGGCAAGTACGACAAAGGCGGTAGTTGTGTAAGACGTCTTTATCCAGCGTAGGTTTTTTTCAAAAGTGGTTTAACAATTGCATGTTTGGAGTCAGCGGGTTCGTTTGATGCGGGTACGAAACGTTGTATCGATGGCATTGTCGTTATGCCGTTGTTACCCGTGAGGTTTCTTGTGATGCTAAATAGTTGTTTTTGATAATTTTTGCAATTGGCGATCTTAGCCGTGTAGTAGTTTTTCTCTGCGTTAACCAGCATGCGGTTGACGACCACGCATTGCGTGCGATACGCCTACCTCAAGACGAGTTTGCAGCCACGTGCGCTCAGCTCGCCTTCTACGCTGTTTCTCGTCCCGAAGCTCGTCGGTATGCGACGGACAGTTAGGTCGCAATGTAATGGTCGTCTTACGCAGTGGGGCCTGTTTGTCAACAATCCGACGTAAACCAGTGTTGTAAACGATAACTACATCCAGGAGGTGGCCTTTATTGTGTGTGGCATGTTGTTTCGAACGATAACTACATCCAAGAGGTGGCCTTTATTGTGTGTGGCATATTGTTTCGAACGATAACTGCATCCAGGAGATGGCCTTTATTGTGTGTGGCATCTTGTTTCGAACGATAACTACATCCAGGAGATGGTCTTTATTGTGTGTGGCATCTTGTTTCGAACGATAACTACATCCAGGAGGTGGCCTTTATTGTGTGTGGCATCTTGTTTCGAACGATAACTACATCCAGGAGATGGCCTTTATTGTGTGTGGCATCTTGTTTCGAACGATAACTACATCCAGGAGGTGGCCTTTATTGTGTGTGGCATCTTGTTTCGAACGATAACTACATCCAGGAGGTGGCCTTTATTGTGTGTGGCATCTTGTTTCGAATGATAACTACATCCAGGAGGTGGCCTATATTGTGTGTGGCATGTTGTTTCGAACGATAACTACATCCAGGAGGTGGCCTTTATTGTGTGTGGCATGTTGTTTCGAACGATAACTACATCCAGGAGGTGGCCTTTATTGTGTGTGGCATCTTGTTTCGAACGATAACTACATCCAGGAGATGGCCTTTATTGTGTGTGGCATCTTGTTTCGAACGATAACTACATCCAGGAGGTGGCCTTTATTGTGTGTGGCATCTTGTTGAGTCATGCCACGGTCAGCGAGCGTCTCAGAGAAATGCCGGGCATCAGGCTGTGATACAATGTCAAGATGGAAATTCAAATCGCCTGTAATAGCGATGTCATTCGGGTCCAGTATCACAGCGTCCAAGTAAGCTGACCACTGGTAAAAGAAAACAGAGTTGATGAAACCATTTCTTTTTTTGTGAACTACGGCTAAAAGGTGCAATTTTTTGGTGAAAAACCAGTTTTTAGCATAATTTCGTAATTTGGCTATCTAATCCTATGTTTTTAGGTGCAAAGAATCCATTAAAATCATATTAAAAAACCTAAGACTTTAATGAAAATAACATGTTTTAATGAAAAATAGACTTCAGTCAAGTAAAATAGTTTTCATCATTTGTCTTTTATTTTTGGTCATATAGTAACGGTTAATGAGTACATATTCATGTTTTCAGTCACGAGGAACTCATTTAGATACTCTCTGACCCCCCCTTATCCACTCCTTTATATGTTTTGAACAACTCGTGACTACGACATTGATAGACAGTGTTCACGTCTACTAACAGTCTCATCAAGGCAGATTGACAGCAGTTATGATGTCATTGTCATTGGTTAATTTGAAAGTCATACTTCTTCAGAAAGACACCGCCCAGTCCCCAGTTGGCTCTACAGAACGGAGTTGCTTGAGTTCTACTTTTACAGATTCCCCAGATGTGGGTTATTGCTAATGATAATTATCATGGTTACATGTTTGGACACGGTACATATGATCAATGACAAATTTGACAATTGAATCATTATCAATTGAGGTGCAGTGCCCAATGTACCAGATGTTTTCTCCATTTTCCTCCCAAATTGTCAGATACAGTTGATTCATTTCCGTTGCATCGACTAATTGCATCGACTAATTGCATCGACTAATTGCCGTTGTTTGCTTTTTAGTTTCTCTGCTTGACACGCCTCCGTGTGCGTACTGAAGAATGTTTAGTGATGCCTGGACTAGCCCAAGTTTATCGCCAATAATGAATACTACTTTGGACATTGTTCTAATCCACCACCATCTAACTAGTAACTTCTGCAAGCAATAAAAACAAAATATTTAACTTTCTATATGACGAGGAAGGTCTGTTTCATGATTAAAATTATTTTCAACGAATAAATTAGTTTACAGTTTACAGACATCTTGTCACAACTTTCAACATTTCTTTTATTATTCAGTGTTTTTTTCAGTTTTAATAAAATTATCTGGCAATGTAAATCAACAAAAATAGCTAGGTTGTATTGTTAATGGTGTCACTGTCAAATCATGATTGGTAAATAACCTCCATTTATATGGAGGTCAATTTACTGGACAATGCCAGATATGTCAGAAATTCATATATTTCATAATAAACAGCTTAGCAAACATGTGTTTCCAAATTGTATTAATTAAAAGCATGTGAAATTACGTTGGGCCATGGTATACAGGTATTAGGTGTCATACACGTAATGTAGCGTTTCTTGTGTGGCACGTATATTTTATACGTTATATAGTTAAATAGTTTTGCTTGTCTTTTATACTTTGGTATTACATAAGTAGTCATATGCTTATTTATGAACCATTTGGAAATTAAGTTTTATGAAAATTTGCGTTACATGTGTGACATTAAAATACAACTTAAAAAGTTTTATGTTATTAAGAAAGTGAGTAGTCTTAGGCATTTGAATATGCTTTTAATGAATTCATTGTGTCTACAAGTGTATGATTAAAAAGAAAAATCATGATTACAGCCCTATAAGTGACAAATTTATTGCAAAAACTAACTAGTTTTTAGCTCGAAATTGCACTTTGTAGCCCTAGTTCACGAAAAAGTAGGAAATCACGCAGATTTTCCCTGTATTAAAAAATGTATTTTCTTTCTCCTGACATATTTGGCCATCAAATAACATAAGATTTGAAACATTGACCTTTTCCCCCCACTACACAAATTTATTTCATATTTTTAGTATCTTAGGATAATACCTTAAGCATATGTTGTGCAACATTTCAAAGATATATGTTCATGGTAACTAATGTGTTTTGAAGTAATCATGTACTGGAACTTCAAATACGTTTTTCTCAGCCTGAACGTTTCTACCCGACGTACGTTGCAGCATAACTTCGGCTATGAGTGAGCTATGTCCTTCTATTATGCATCACGTGAAAGCTTAATATATGCCCTTTCCAATGATGTAGATAACTCAATATTTTCTATTTTCACATTCACTGTGACTCATTTTGTTAGGACCGACACACACGCACGCACGCACGCACGCACGGCAGTGGCTGTGTTTGCTGTCGTCCACTGACAGAAGCACTACACTTGTTTTATTGTAAAGCGACATAACCAAGGTGCTACTCAGAATATAAAGTGCTAGTATGCCCGCTTTACATTCCACGTGTGAGTTGTCCTCGTCAGTGTGAACTATGCACCTTCTGTAGACCCCACCAAACAACTGGTGCAGTGAACATTTAACAAACACGTCTGCGTCAATTTCGAGAATCTGTGAAACACAATCATGTTGCGTCTGTTTCAGATTACCTACAAACCATACATAGACCTGGCAACAAAGTCGTGATATCCCACTGCGTCGAGCTGCCGGACCAAATGCATGCACGTATGTAGTGAGGTGGCGATAGTGCTGCCACGACACGGTTTCACCCGTACTTAGCGTGTACACCCCCACCCGCAACACATTGTGACGTGATCATTTTGAACGACATCGGAACATTAGTTCTGGTCCTGACCGCGGAAATTCGTTTTTTTATTAATTATAATATTTTATGGCCATAGTGTCATCATACGACGTCACGCGTCTACTCAATGGTTTATATTATGATACGAAAGATCACGATAGTAAAACGTGTTGTATGGATATTCTTTTTAAACCCAGATGTTATAAATACTAATAAAGTCAACGTCGCAATGTCCCGTAAAAAAGTCACTCAATTATCCAATAAAATTATTGTACATTCCCCGTAATGTGCTGGTGTCGCCGGCAGGTGACGCTCTGATGTCTCCCGCGATCCTGCAGGAGGCGTGGGAAAGGGAAGAGGGCAAGAGTAAAGAGCTGGAAAGGAAGATTGTATCGTTGTTCACCGAGAACGGCGTGAGTATTCAATCCATAAACAACGTAACCCGATACGACTGGTCTTGTTAAGTGGACAGTGCTCGGACAGAGAAAGCATGTCCATTGTGGTCAGGCATCATAAAATACCTTTGACGACGACGACTACTACTACAACTACTACTACTACTACTACAACGACTACTAATACTACTTGTACTACTATTACTACTACTACTACTAAAACATCGTCATCTCCAAGTGCAATTTAAACAGCATGACACCATTTGAAGTAGCCTCTCGAGATCTCCTCTGGCGTGAAGTAGAACTCTGGCTCTCAGCTAAGAGGACTGGGCTTTGAATCCACTTGCAGCCATTCGAAGCCTGGGCAGTTTCGTTCACTGCATGTTTTCTCAGTTCACTCAGATAAGTTGATTAGACTGAGGATGCCTGTCATCTTTTTGGTCGAATGTGCCTACAGCCTAAATTGCCAGAACCTTCAGACCGATCAACTGTGCAATTATTTCGAGTTTTTGAAATGTTTGCCCCATAAAATGTACCCTCCTCTGAAATCGCACTACGTGAACTGCAATCATTCCTCCATTTATGAGAAAAAATCTTCTTTCTCTCAATTCTTTAACTGGCTCCCCCGATTCTCAAATCAAATTCAGACGTTAGTAGCATTGGACAGATTAAGTGCGGTCTCCGTGGAGTTCTCTGTCCGTGCTCTGGCTGCCCAGTAACCAGCTCTCTCGCCACGCCTTTACTTCTAGCTAAGCGAACTTCAAATCGGGTTCGTCCCCATCTGATTGTCTCTGGATTCTTGTGAAGCATTCGTTCTATATGTCTCGCATACTTTTGGTGATCATCCTTGTATATGCCCCATAAATTAGGACTGTTTCAACTACTGCTCTAAATATCTCCGTTTAAGATGATCAGTTAAACTTGACTTCCACGTGTTAAACTGTTGCCGATTGCTCAGGCATTTCCCATTCTGGTCGTTATGTCTGTTTTACTGTTAACGGTCTATGCACCTAGATATATGAAGTCGTCCTCTAGTTCAAGTTTTTTTAAACAAGTGTGGGTTTATTATTGAGTACAAGTACGAAGAGTTAGATGGTAGTCAATGTCAATAAGCATGCCAAATTGTCAGCATAATATATGTCCTTGCGTCGGTTCCGTTCCAGATACCCTCTTCTGACATTACCACCCGCATAGAACGAGGCTTGAAACCCGGGCACCTCATCATTGACGTCATCAACAACGTCAAGGCCGACCTGGTCATCATGGGGTCTCGCGGATTAGGCACTATGAGACGCACCATCCTGGGCAGCGTTAGTGAATACGTGCTGCACCACTGCAACCGTCCAGTCCTCATCGTCCACTCGCCTTCCAAATAATCGATGGCCTGCGTCGACTAACATATGCCATACGTATGTGTGATTAGCCGCCTGTACTAGCACAACGATATATATGTTTATATATTGTCATGAGGTCAATTTGTATTCGAAAGTAGTTAAATACTTTTTAAAGTACTTGTATTTGTAATTGTATTTGCTTTGCACTTAATAAAATAATAAATACTTCCCCAAAGTATTTGATAGTGTAAAATACTTTCAAATATTTTTCAAAATACTTTGTGCATGAGTATCAATAAATGGCCAGTTGCATTTTGTCTGACTTCTGGAGAGTATAGAATTTATACATTAGGCTATTTATGGTTACGCTTGATGTATTGAGTAGGGCATACCAAAATAGTATGATACAATTCTAGGTGAAGTAACAGTAATTTCACAAAACACAAACTTGTTTTTTAATCAAGTAATTTCTAATCAATCTGTATCATCTATGAACGTATACAAGGTTTAGTCCAGGTTTCGATGTCCTGCCAATTTCATCACCATTCTGTGACTTCTCCGTTAAACAATGGGACTGAAACGGAACTTTAATTCACCATTCGAACAGGGGCCAAGCAAAAATGGTTATCTCACCGATCCTTTTCACCGTCTACCTGACCCCCAGTACGCCGACGACTGTGCCATCCTTTCTCACTCTGCGCATGAGCTCCAGACTAACTTAGACCTCTTTTCCGAGGCCTACTCAACCTTAGGACGTTCCGTCAACATCCGGAAGACCAAGATCAGGCAGCAAAACGGGACCTTACAATATCAACGTTTCCGGAGGAACCTTTGAAGTTGTCGAACACTTCGCATAATTAGGGAGTCACTTCTCCCTAAAGTCAACCAACGAAGAAATACAGCACCGAATCTGATGTGCCAGCACCTCCTTTAGGAAGGAGACCAAAGTCGTGGCCTACAAAGGCGTTTGCTTCACTACACTACTATACACACACGCACGCACGCACGCGCGTGCGCGCGCGCGCACACACACACACACACAGACACACACGCACATACAGACACACACACACACACACACACACACACACACACACACACACACACACACACACACACACACACACACACACACAGATACGCCCTCACAGACACACACACATACACAGACACATACCAAGACACACAGACACAGACACACACAGACACACACAGGCACAGACATACGCACACGCACAAACACAAACGCACACACAGACTCACATAGACACACACAGACATACACAGACACAAACAGACACAGAGACACACATACCCAGACACACACACAGAGACAAACACAGACACACACAGACCCCCCCCGCCACACAAACACACACACAGACAGACACACACACAAACAGACTCACACAGACACACACACAGACACACATACAGACACAGGCACACACACACATACAAAGATGCACACAGACACACACAACGACACGCACAGACACACACAGGCACACACACGCACACGCACGCACGCACGCACGCACGCACGCACGCACACACACACACACACACACATACATACCAAGACACACACACACACACACACACACACACACACACACACACACACACACACACACACACAGACACACCAAGACACACACACACACACACACACACACACACACACACACACACACACACACACACACACACACACACACACACACACACACACACACACACACACACACACACACACACACACACACACACACACACACACACACACACACACACACACACACACACACACACACACACACACACACACACACACACACACACACACACACACACAGGCTCATACAGACACATACACACACAAACACACACAGACAGACACATATGACTAAAATGCCCCTAACAATGAATGTTCATTCATACGTCCTGGTGTATTTCCGGTTCAAATCCACACTGATAATTACGTAAGAAATGATGTAGATTTATAAACATAATATGCCATTATCACAACACATGTAAAAACAGGGTAGACTGCAGTTTGATCCAGGAATTATTTTGTCCCAAAGTTGGATCATACACTGCACAATTTAATGTCTTCAAAGATCAATTCTCGGAGGAGGTATGCCTCGAGTGAGCCGGGTAGAATAACGACGCACCGGAGTTGCCGACTGGTGTGCTTTGCATTCCGGTGTGGTTGGTAGACACGCAGAATCAAACACAACGGTGGGCAGCGGCTGTGTAGACTTCACGGGAGATTCCACAGTGTCAGTTGGCTGGGCCTCAGCGTTTGTTGGTTCCGACGTGGTTGAAGGAGTAGTCGGAATGTCAGGTAATATTCGGTGCTCCATTCTCGTAGGGGATGCAACCAGTTCACTTATAGGTTGGTTGCACGTGCGGCTCAGAATGTGATCTTGATGACGACGCACGCCACGGCTGTCGGAAAGCTGGGCCGTGAACGATACCGGGCCTGTGCGTTGGAGCAGTTCGTCAGGTAACCATGTTGGTCCGGGCGCAAAGTAACGCACCAACACGCGGTCACCAAGGTTGAATGTGCGATCTTTGGCGCGTTGATCATGCTGCTGCTTTTGCCTCATCTGCTTCCCTTCCACCCTAGATCTCGTGCTCAGGCGAATCAAGCCGAATCTCGATTTTGGACGTCGACGAAGCAACATTTCAGCAGGCGAGCGATCCGTGGTCGATTGCGGTGTTAGCCGATAGTTTGCGAGCTATCGCATCAAGCACAGTTGCAGTGGTGCAGGTTGCATGCGTTTCATGCCTTCCTTGAATGACTGAACAGCTCTCTTTGCTAAGCCATTCCATGACGGATGGTATGGTGCAGCGAAGATATGCCGGATGCCATTGGCAGAAGTGAACTCACGGAACTCCTCACTTATGAACGTCTGACTATTGTCACTCACAATACAATCTGGCAGACCTATACCTCAGTCTTTCAGTTGTTTTTCGGCTCGTTATGTTGAACACTTCCAACCGCTTTGTATGGAGGGGTGCCTTTGCTGCTACATGCTAATTCAACTGACACGAATTACAATGTTTCACCTTAGCTTCTAGATCTGCATCCATTGATGGCCATCACACATAATTTTTCGCCAGACTCTTCATGCGTGAAACATCAGGATGTTTCTGGTGTAGTTCTCCCATTAGCACGGAGCGATGGAATGTTGGTACAATGGCTCTTGTACCCCATAGGATACAACCATCTTCGCAAGACAGTTCGTGTCGTCGCCTGCCTGGAGAACGGCATAAATTCATCAGCTGCATTCTTCTCAGGCCAACGCTGTAACACGTACTGCAGCACACGTGACAGAACTGGTCGGTCTTCGTCGCTTCCTTGACCATTGTTGCTGTCACAGGACCTTCCTCCAGGTGTTGTAACAGGTTCAGCACAGGTTCTGGCACGGGAACCTCCACGGTTTCTGGAAGAGGCAGTCTGCTTAGTGCATCTGCATTCGCAATGATTGTGCCAGACCAGCAGGTGAGCTAATAGTCGTAGCCTTGTATGAGAAGAGTCCACCTCTGCAAACGAGCAGAGGAGTGTTGCTGAAGAAATTTCATCTCTTAGAAGACCCAAGATATGCTCCGTGTAGACCTTGGAGTGTCAACCCCATAGATATTTGTGAAATTTGCGAACACCACAGATCATTGCCAAAGCTTCTTTTTCTACATGAGAGTAATTCTTTTCTGCCGGTGCCATGGTTCTGGAATGGAACGCAACTGGTTTTTTATACTGAAAATTTAGGGGCCTGTGGTACCATCAAAAGATGAAAAGTGGCCCAAAGTATAAGCTTAGCAATATTGTACTAAAAGCGAGATAAAAAACAAGGATGGATCAACAAAAATATATACAACAAAAGAAATAAAATAAAAACATGATTTATCTGGCGGTCATGGTAACCTGGAAATAACGCTAGGCCCTACCAGATATATCACCTGACTAGGCCCGCCGTTTACCCACATTTTATGGGCTCGGGCCCCGTCGCAGGTCACCATCTCCCAGCCAGGCATTAATCTACCCTCAACACCATGGCCACCAGAAGATGAAAACAGTCACATTTGATCTGATTAAGAGAGATATGATTGAAAACATATGATCCATATGAAAAGCATTCATACATGTTTGGAGAGGCAGGGAGAGGAAACGTTGTTTTGTATCATCGGTTTTATGAGCCAGTACAGCACTTACACCATAAGACGATGCATCACAGGTCAGGAGAAGTGGTTTGTTGACATCATAATGTGTCAGGACTGGGGCTTTCCTTGGAAGTTTCTTTGCCATGCTGAATGCTCGTTCTTGGTCAGTACCCCATCTGAAGATATGACCTTTCTTCAGCAGTTGGTGCAGTGGTTGAAGGATCGTAGCCAATTTGGGCAGGAATCGAAGGTAGAAGGTCAACATGCCCAGGAATTACTTTACCTCTGTGACGTATGTGGGTGTTGGTGGCTCAAAAACTACTCTTACCCTCTTATCCAGGGTAGCCAATCGATCCTTGCTGATCCGATGACCTATGTATTCCACCGCAGCAACGCCGAAATTGCACTTGTCCTTGTTAAGACGTAGGCCTGCCTCAGGAAGTCGACGTAGGACTTCCTTCAGATTTGCCAGGTGTTCTTCGTCGGAAGCACCAGTTACCAGGATATCATCCAGGTACACCACTATGTGAGGGACGCCTTCCAGGAGATTCTCGATCACCCGCTGAAAGATTGCACGGGCTGAGGAGACTGCAAATTGTAGACAAACAACCATCGGTGGGTGTTTATCGTCAGGTACTGTTTACTGTAATCATCGATGAGAATCTGCTGATAAGCATGTGTCATGCCGAGCTTGGAGAACATCACTCCACCTGCTAGTGCAGCAAATGGGTCGGCTGGTGTCGGAAGTGGGTACTGCTCGATATGCGCAAACCTATTTACCGTAACTTTATAGTCACCACAGATTCGCACCGTGCCGTCAGACTTCAAGATAGGCACAACAGGTGCGGCCCATTGAGAGTAGGTCACAGGTTCGATGATGGGTTTGCATCTGGTGTCCCATGGATGGAAGCCTTCACATCCTTCATGGTGCCAAAATCGTCATTGAACAGTTCGGGAAATCAGGCAAATGGGTCGGCCGGTTTCTTCGGACTGTGGAGTTGATGCACTGCCTGCCAATCTAGCCGAAGTTTCCCCATCCAATTTCTTCCAATGAGACTTGCGCCATTTCCAGGAACTACCAATAGAGGAAGTTCCACTGCTTGATCTGGTGGCGGACTACAACCGTCACTTCCCCACATGCTTTCAGTGGCTCGCCAGTGTACGTACGAAGTTTAAACTGGCTAGGTTTCATGTGAGGTGGCTGTTTTCCTTATAACCGGTTGTAAGTCACCTCGCTGATAAGGGAGAAGGTAGCCCTGTATCCTATACTTGATCCTCCTATCTCCATCTCCATCGTGATGGGCGGTTCTGACGGAATACTTCGAGTGGTAACCTCATAGATTGAGTACAGCTATGTGACGTCTGTCATGCTCGAAGTTTTTGGGTATCATTTAATAGGTGTGTGCGATTGTCACGCACTGGTTTTCGAGCTTTGATTATACACATCTGAGATACGTGTCCTATTTTTCCACAGAAAAAACATCTTTCATTCCTGTATCTTCCTGTCTGTGGATTCCACCACAATGGTAACATTTGACCTTCTTACTTTGTTTCCGAACTTTGGCTGCGGTATGCAATTTTGTCTTGGAGTCGATTTGCCTTTGTCATTATTCAGCACTTGTCCAAATTCAAATCTTTGACTGCTAACAGTTTCTGTTGGATTCCTTCATGTGTCACCCCAATGGAAAACATTTCACGCAACATTTTGTTTTGTGTGGCCTCGAATTTGCAGTCTTGTGCCAACCGCCTCAATTCGCTCATATACTGCGCAACCGATTCATTCGGCATTTGCATTCGCTTGTAGAATTTAAATCGCTCTACAATTTCTGACGGCAGTGGACTCAATTTGTTAATGTGTTTGCATCAGCTCCACCAATACTTCGTAGGTTTTGTCCGTTGGTTTCTCAGAGCAACACTAGTTCCGCAAAAACTTGTACCCCGCGGCCCCAATGCCGCTAGGCAAAACACCGTGCCAATTCAAAGAAACACTCAAGTCTTAGGACATATTGCGACCACAACTCCCCACTGTCTGGATTGAACGGTCGTAGACTTCCTATTGTAGCCATCCTCTTCGCCAATATATTTCGTGAACCAAAAGCAAACTTACTTGGCAAACTTTATACGGAAACGATTTACGCATAATTTATTATTAAAACTCGGTCTCCTCGTGGGCCTCGGGACCCATTATTATTTCAGTCGTAGTACAAGATATAACAGTGTTAGTGTTGGTATTAGTCGCTAATGTTCTAGTATTACATATTATATTGACACAACAATCGTAGGACAGCACAGGCACATCAAAATAATAAGTTTATTAATGACTATAGCCATTTCCCCCAAGGGCGCTCCTAATAATTGCCCCACGCTACCTTATGTTATGTAAAACAAGGATCGTTTAATTGAGACTCTTCCTGTTGTTTCATACAAACGAATTAAATGTAGTAAATTTCTATTATTGCAAAATAGCGAATTACAAGAATAGCCAATGCATTATCAATTATATTTGTTATGCGTTCTAGGAGGTGAATTCCGACTTACCGTTTACGTGTGACAGCGCATGTTATTGACGGCTCCGACAGATGGCGTCAGCATTGCAAACGTCAAATGGTTGCGAAACTGGGTAGTGGACTGCGATTATTTGATATGTAAATGCGTACTTCGTAGTTTTAACGGTATGTATTCCGTATAGTAAATTACGTGTGACAAATCTTCGAGATGCACTACTTTTTGTATTGCATTAAGTCGGAAAATCGGGGGTAAACTATGAAACATAACGACTGCCCCATTTTTGTCTTGTATTATCGCTCACAGCTGATTACGTCTTGTTCTCGGTATTTGTAGTCTGTCAGCTGATTAAGCGATTTGACCCTTGTAGAAATATAACTATTAGCAAGCACTTAGTTGACAACTAGCTATGAGGGGCATTGTTGCCATTAAAGAGGATTACATGCCATTTAATTCGAAATATATATTCTGTATAAAGTAGTCTGTGACTATAATTATTAGTATTGTCTGTCTGTATTTATGTCTGTCTGACTGTATGTTGGTACCCCTGTATGTTGGTACCCCTGTATGTTCCCTCGTATCTCCGTCAGCTTTGTATGTATGTGGCTGAAATTCTGTTTGTGCACCCGGGGGCCAGGGGGATTGTTCATACACTAAAAAATCCCAGAATGGGGATATTATGAATGACTATGTGGACATTTGACATAGATTATGTAACTCAGAACAATAATCACGTACAATTGTTAGCAATGCTATGCATGTTTTCTATGATTTGATCTACGTCAAACGTCCACATCAGTTCCTTCATACGGTACACACGCTTCGGGAAACCGCCAGTTGTGCATGAGTTTTGGAACATGAAGTTGTCATTGGCATTGCACTACCAAAACGTGACTGGGGAGTGGAGGGAGTCATAAGCTCTTGCATTTTCTCCTTGCAATGCTGGGCAACTTGTTATTTATAACATATATAAACGATTTTCCAAAGGCTAGTAAAATGTTTAACTTTATTATATATGCCGGCAACACCACCTTATTTAGCACCATCAAATCCTTTAATGACAATATACCAAACAAAAGCACCGAATCTGCAGTAAATGATCATGATGAACTACAAAAAATAATGGAATGGCTTAATATTAATAAATTATCATTAAACAAAAATAAATCTAAATATATGACCTTTCAAATGCCTAATAAAATTAATTACACCTTTTCCCTCAACATCAATAACATCAACATAGAATGAGTGGACAAATAAAACAATTTAGGACTGACTTTAAATACAAACTTAAATTAAAAAAACACTGAAAAAAATATCAAACAAGTGTTCCAAAATGTTTGGCATTTTAAAGAGATTAAAGTATGTGCTACCTCTAGAAATAAAAATTCTTTTGTATAATACATTAATATGAGATAATATTAATTATTGTATCATGGCGTGGAGTTACCAAGGTAGCAGAATTATAACCTTAAGTAAATACAATTTCCATACAGAACCACTTTTTAAGAAATTAAACATAAAAAAATAGATGGTTTATTAAAGTTACATGAACTTAAATTCTATTTTAAATACATGTATCAAGATTTACCAGCCTACTTATTAAACTGGAATATAACCCCAAATATACACAATTATAACACTAGGCAGACAATTCAGAACTAAACATGAATTTGCGAAAATATATCTTGGATATAACTTATTAATAATACCCCAAAAATAGTTACCAAGAAGATAGGAACTCACAGTTTGCAAAAATTTACAAATTATGCTAAAATATACTTGTATGAAGATACTAATCTCAAGTAGTTAAACTCTAAACAGCCCAATCTTGAGCTAGCGCAGGAGTTTGGACCAACAGCTTTTAGTGTCTCTTCCGAAAGACACGGGCAAAGTGGGGTGAACGAAATTGCCCAAGCTTCGAAACGGCGGAGGTGGAATCGAACCACCGTCCTCTCGATCGACAGGCGGGTACTCTAACCATTAGACCACCGCTCCCCATACTTGTTCAATGCTAAACTACTATACTTGCTATAAAAATCGACTAAATCAGTAATACATATATGAATGTACGACTACTATCTATTACAATTTATATTATCATACATATTTCAATATATACACCAGAATATTCATGCACGTTCTTTCTCCTTCTGCACACACGCACTGTCATAACCTTTTGTATAAATTAATTCGAGCTCCAGAGGCGGAACCCAACTAGGTCAGGGAAGTGCGTTTTAATCATTTGCCTGGGTTGTCATTAATCCTAGTTTGGTTGCATGAGGCGTTATGGCAGTCTGTTAGGTCTAGCCAGATAAACCAATCTAATCGCATGGTTAGTTAACCACTTAAAAAGAAGAAAGGGTACCCCAATTTCACCGTTATTAACATGCAGTATGTATCTCGTAGTCATGCACAATGCATATTTATCTACGGAACATGTAAATTATTAAACATGTGCACAAAACACATTTAATCACCTTTTTCGATGCTCGAATTTGCATATTTAACATGCATTGAGTGCCATCTAGCCCCTTTTATTTGCAAGTAGGTGCTCACAGCAAGATAAATGATGCAATTCGAGCTTTGAAAAAGGTGATTAAATGTGTTTTACACACATGTTTAATAATTTATATATTCCATGGATATATATATGCACTGCGCATGCATTGTGCATGGTTACTCTACATGATATTGCATGTCAATAATGCCAAAATTGAGGTGGGCTTGGATTCTAAAAAAAGTGCTGAAGAAAGAATAAATTTTATAGCACTTGTTAGTGTTTGGCACCCACAAATTGCAGATCAGTCACCTATCATGGCAGCTCCCTAGTGTGACAGTCACACATTCACAGGTTATTTCATGGCAGGCCCCTAGTATGACAGTCACGCATTCACGGGTCATTTCATGGTGGGTCTCTAGTGTGACAGTCACACATTCACAGGTCATTTCATGATGGGTCTCCAGTGTGACAGTCACACATTCACGGGTCATTTCACGCTGTCATGCCCTGCAACACGGATGTCATTTGTGTGGAAATTTTTTTCTTACCAGTAATTAAACAGTGCTATAAGTCAGAAAACAAAATCCTAGCAGGACTTCACACCTTGACATAAGCACTTGTCCCTATCAGCCTTCATGTAAAGGTCTCACTCGTTTACCAACTTTTGACCTGTAAAATTGGTATCTAGGTAAATAACAGTGCCGTAAAAGTACTGACTGAGTTCACAGACATCACATTTTCTGCAGAGGTCAAAACTATATCAAATTTCCAGACTGCAAAATTCAAATTCGTAAAAACCAAAACATCAATCCATTGAAGCATATTGTGTATGATATTATTTCATATTGTATAAGTATAATAATTATGTAGCAGTATTTACTACTTTTAGTGTGGCGTGGGTGCCTGATCACAGACATGTCGAAGCAGTCATCAAAACCTGAGGAGAAGAGCAAGATGGATAGGGTGAAGAATTTCTTTGGCATCGGTGGCAGTAGCTCAAAGACATCGAGCCCTAACATGGGCGGTGCCAGGATGTCCACCAAGCACTTTGTGGTCACTGCAGAAATGATTCAGGTAAGTAATGTTCAGGATTTATAATGTTAAGTTAAAGAGGCCTTCCAGGTCTTTAGCCAGAAATAAATTTTTGCTAGTCTTGAACTTTCTAAAAAGTGTAACCTTAAACGGCTCCCGTGGAAGCTCACATGCGTAAATTTATTCTATTTTCACAAATTACCCAGTGTAACAATCAAAGTTAATTCTTTCTGTGATTAAAAAAGTATGCACCATTTTATTAAATCAACTGAGCATATTAGTTTCACTTCTCACACACTACTGACGTGAATATCAACGAACATGATCGCAGTGAGCTAAATCAACTGCGATGGGACTGTACGACACCTCCAATTCACAAAGAGAATAATATCTCCTTATGCTTTGCTGAAGTGTAATACTTTATAGCTGTCGTCAGACCAAAATCTGTTTGCATTAGGTGACAAAACATGTTAATTAAATTGTATATTTACAGGAGATAGGCACAGATAGTCCTGCTAACTATCGCAGACAGAAGATCCGTGAACTGTGTGACATTGTGCAGACAAAGCGACTTGAAGATGTAAGTATTAGTGGCAATAGATAAGAGCTGACACTGGTTCTGATGTAAGTATTAGTGGCACTAGATAAGAGCTGACACTGTTTCTGATGTAAGTATTAGTGGCAATAGATAAGAGCTGACACTGGTTCTGATGTAAGTATTAGTGGCAATAGATAAGAGCTGACACTGTTTCTGATTTTAATAGTTGGTTTTATAACATGCATACTGCATTAATACTGGCCTACTGGTCCGGTGCCTTTTTTTTGCTGTTGGGCTGTGACTTGTTACGCAATGTATTGAACACATTTTTTTACTTTTAAAATAAAGTTATATCCATGTAAAATTTTCGCCCAATAACTTTTGGGGGGGCCAGTAACTTTTCAAATCTACTGGTCTGACAGGCCACTGGATATAAAAGCTTAATGTCAAGGCAAGACGTGACAGTTGGACTACAAAATCAGAGTTTTTGTCTTGTTCCAGAATGCCCTTCAGGTGCTCTGGCTGAGTGTAGTGGACCTGCTGAAGCCACAAGTGACCATAGAAGACAGGCATCTGACCCTCACTTTCCTCCAGTGTGTGGTCAGTGGGCAGGTAAGTGACCAGTCTTGACTTACTTAGCCTTTTCAGTGCCTGGTAGAGCATAGGCCATTAACGAAGCCTTTCCGCCAAACATGGTTTTGAGCTTGCGCTTCCATCTACAACATGCTTTTCTCATCCCTGCTTCCAGGTGTTTCTTTGCCTTCCTCTTCCTTTTGCCTTGAGGGTTCCATAGCTCATTAATGATTCCTTTCCACCAGACACGGTTTCCATCTACATCCTGCTTTTGGTATTTTCAATAATTTTTCTGTTAAATCATGCACTTTTTTTTACTAAAATTTGTCACTACAAATAATCAGTAGGCATGTCGCATATATCATATTTGTGTGCCACTATGCACCCTAATATGCAGAAATTAAATAAATCTGCTCTAAATAGATTCAAAGTTAACAAGACAATTACTTACAGGTTTTACAATTTGTTTTAACTTTATTGCATTCTAACTTCATGTCAGCATCATATAGCATAACATATTGTCAAGTCGGTTTTTTTATATTATAATCATAATAATAAATTGTCTTTCAAAAGGCATGTCATTTTGTAATAGAAAGCTAAAATGGCTACCAAGTTAATATCTTGCATGTTTTACAAGTCTTGTTAACTTTATATCATGGTTGACTTTGTAACATCATGTCAGTATGATATCACATGACATGTCAGTATGATATCACATGACATGTCCCTCTCTTTTAATGATCTGTTTTGATGTATTGAAATTTTACAAAGTTTCAGTATGCATTGAGAAACGATGACCTAGTGATGCTGGCAATGTCTGTTTGTTATACCTGTATTATAATTCGATTGTTCACTTTTGTTCCTGTGATTTCATCCCCAGTATACTCAGCTTGGAATAATGAGAGCCCGTCTGTTCGAAACCATCAAAGCACATGCAATTGCTGAAGACTTGTCACATAGGTAGGTGACTTCATTAAAATTGCGTTTGTGAACATGGGAGAGAAGCAGCGTTTGTGTAATTTATTTTTATTTATTCGTCAACATGTATTTTCAGGGCTATTCTTAAGTCATCATAACTGCCTTCATGCACTTAAAGTCAGCATCAGAAAATTAACAATGTTTTTAGAAAAAAATACACTGATGTACAATTCTAAATAAAACAGCTACTATGGGGTAACTCCTCTCCCTTCAATGAAACCATTTTTTTGTATGGCATCAAGTCCCGAATTACTTGCTATTAGTTTGCACTGTCCGTTGACTGTCCATAGCAGCCACCGGCCAATGTGGACAGCTTACAGGGAATTTGGACCCAACCATTTATAATCACCCTGTTACTTACAAACAAGTCAAAATGCATTGACAATCCCACGAGTCAATTTAGCTGAGTCACTGCTGATATC
Organism: Lamellibrachia columna; assembly: GCA_963662155.1. Taxonomy (NCBI): domain Eukaryota; kingdom Metazoa; phylum Annelida; class Polychaeta; order Sabellida; family Siboglinidae; genus Lamellibrachia; species Lamellibrachia columna. The sequence continues at coordinate 18,570,811 of OY759266.1, forward strand.
CACTAACTTCGCTAAGTGTGTATTCTGTGTCATACCATCTGCATAATGTCATCAAGAAGTATTAGAAATGTGCTCCAAATAAAGCGAGCCTCTTGTCCAGCCCTAGCCTAGGCCACCACCAGCTGTGTCAACTTTGACCCCTTGGTTTCTCTTGGACATCAAAGCTGTGTCTACTAGCCTTTCCTTAACCCTAACTCTGCCTTGTTTTGACAAAGACTCAAAAGTCTAACTCTTGGAAGCTGAGCTCCAACCAAAGTGAATGAACAAGGAGAAATTTGTCAATGTTACTATCTGCCCGACAGCAGTGGACAGTGTACAATTTGTTTCAGTTACGTCACTCGGCGGATTAATCATTGGTTTGTAGAGGGATCAAACAAATGGTGATTACATAGGACCGATCACAGCCCCCATATGCCACCTATTTTCCATACAGTAACGCTGCATGATTAATGAAATTTTCACCAAAGTTTGTGGCCCACATATATTGTATAAACATGTATTGTTTTATTAGCAGTAAATTTTTACCATTCACGACAGTACCAACTAGCGACCATAAAAAATTATAATGGCGCCACCTAATGAGTATCCACTTAATCAAATTCTCCATAACACGCAGAATGCATAGTCCCAATGGTGTCAGGTCCACACATATTTTTTGTCCGGATGTATTAGTGGCTATCTTCTGGGGTTGCTACTATGTTTATAGTTTTCTTGTTTCTGAAGGCTGGAGCTGTTTAGACTTCTGTGTAGTGACGGGAAAGACTTGGAGTATATTGAAGAAGAAACGGGTGAGTATTACTCAAAGTGAAATAAAATTCATAGTTTTGGGGCTATGCACCTATAAGAGAAAATAAAACTAACCATGTGCAACTAAAATGAGGAATATCACGTCGGTGGTTTACTCCGAATGTGTTCTAAAAAGGGAAATTCCGGTCGTTTCTCCAGTTGATTGAGCGCTGACATGTTAACCAGTGCGACCAATAATTGAATGTGCTGTTCTGTGAGAGTCGGGCAACGTACACTACATGTGACGTATTAAGTGAGACCGGTATACACAGAACCAATGCAAAGTCTCGAATAAAAGTGCTATTTTGTCACAAAGAGGACTACTTTAGTAATATATCATACTGGTGACTATAGGAATAGGTGTATATATATCTTCATTTGGCGAAAAAAATTGCTAGACATTGACACTCATGACGTAGGGTTATCTAACAGTATGCTGCGGCCCATGACATTAAGATGCTGCATGTTCAACTAAGTTTTTTTAGTAAACCACTGGTGTGATATTCTTAATTGTAGTTACAAATGGTTATGTTTTAGTAACTCTTGTAGGTGCATAGGCCATAAAACCATGACTTTTGTATCCCTTACATATTTGAATGGATTAACATTATTCTGTTTTCATGGAATGTGGAATGTGTATTTTGACCAAATCTATCAAATTCTTCATCAGCGGACTGACTTCCCTATGCTTGTGTCACATGACAAAGAACTGGAGGTCTGGGTAACTCCTGGTTGATGGGTTGGTTCAGGGTTTCATTCTGTGCATGTTTGACCTTGAGAGACTTGGTCGAAATATTCCCAAGACTAAGTCATGATTTTTGAGCGCTAAATAATATTTCAAAAGTGTACTTAATAGTTAACACTTGTGATTATATCTCTTTTAAAAAAATGGCAAAAATCTTTCAGTTGCTTATAGGTGTTACCTCCTACTTGGACACTGCTCGTAATTCAAAATATACAAAAATCTTTCAGATATTAATAAACGAATGGAACAAATTATCTACAAATTGTGTAAATGCTAGCAGCTTGAATATGTTTAAAAACAAAATTGATAAATATATCAGAAGGGCAGGTTACACATAGATGAAAAAATCATTGGACTCTCGATAAGCCAATGGCTTCCTTGTCTACTTGCCATCTGGGTCTTTTGTCTTGGATGGCAATCTTGTCAAATCTTGTTAAATCTTACTCAACAGGTCCCTTCCTGCTGGAGTGGATGCCGACAGTTCTAGGATCCAGCGAGATCAAGGTCTTCCTGGAACTGCTCATTAATGTCTTCAAATACAATGCTGCATACATCATAGATGAGGAAACTGTTGCCGGACTCGTTCTGTAAGTTACACTTGTTCTGTAAGTCACACTCGGTCTGTAAGTTAAACTTGTTCTGTAAGTTACACTTGGTCTGTAATTTACACTCGGTCTGTAAGTTACACTCGTTCTGTAATTTACACTCGTGTAAGTCACACTCGTTCTGTAAGTTACACTTGTCCTGTAATTTACACTTGTCCTGTAAGTTACACTGGTTATGTAAGTTACACTCGTTCTGTAAGTCACACTCGTTTTGTAAGTCACACTCGTTGTGTAAGTTACACTCATCATCATGTGGTGCTACCTCCTCTCAGAAGGTCAGCTACTTGGGATCACCACTCATGTCTGAATCGTGCCATTCTCACCAGATCTTCATGTTTCATGTTCCCCGTGCATGCCTTGCAGTTGTCTCCCGTGTGGCTGTTGGTCTTCGTCTGCCTCTTTTACCCACCACCATTCACTCCTACATTTCCCATGTAATTCCCTCTTGTCTGATGATAGGACGAAACATGTTTAGTTTGTGTTTCTGTATTTTATTGAAGAGTTATTTTTCTTTATTTTCCAGGAATATTTGCCGTGTACAGATTGGACCTGGAAGGGATGAAGAGATCAAGGTGGGTTCATGCCATGTTACATACTATGATATGTGTAGTTGCTTAGCAACCCTTCCATTTTATTGTGAATGGTTTTAGTAATAATCGCAGTCGGTTTAATAAAAGAATACGTACTTTTGGTATAATCATCAAAAGAATTGACTTTGATCGCTACATCGGGCAACTTGCAATGTGTGAACAGCTTTATGTAATAGTAAATACAGGTGGACTACATATTGCCACTTTCCTCTTTTTCCGCTGAATTTCAGCTAGAAACAAAGACTATTTTAATAGTTTGACCGATGATTTCATCAAAACTAAATAACAGATTTGTCCAAACAAGTTGATTTTTCGTAAGAATCAAGCAATACCTCCTTGAAAGATATGGTCTCTGCTCTATCTCCATGGCGGGGTCAACACTGGGGGATGCCCTGCCTTCTGCAGTCAGAGAAGCGAGTTCCATTGCTGCTTTCAAGGCAGTTTTAGACACATCTTTTTCTTGTGGCCTTTATAACATCATAAACCATCATTATTATTACTTTATTCAGACTCAAGATCCATTTGGACATAATGTGTCTTACATTCTTGCCCATAATGGACCTGTAAGCAAATGTCATTGTATTTGTTATATAATTAACAACCATGTTATCTGACAAGGCTACTGTTCTGTATAATTTCATAAACCTAAAGACCAAAGCCACATCTAAAGGTACACATTCAGCAATTAATGGTATTAAATCTCTGTGCGAACCATATGGTAGTTTCTATATCTTGCGCAAAGCATTACGCCACTGTATGCACATCTTGTTAACACTGTGATGCAACATAGTTGAGATCCGTACAATGCACAATAATACTGATGATTATTATAGACAATAGCAATTACTTTTTTATTGATATAGACTATATATATGTTTATTTAACATATTTTAACTTATTTTAAGCTTTTTGTTAGTGCCTTTGAGCAGGTATTTACCAGGATATATGGCATATTATAAATGTGTAATTTAGTTTCATTTAACATTGCTGTGACTGTGTTTGTGTAACTCACAGCTCTGTTGTGACTCTGTTTGTGTGACTCACAGCTCTGTTGTGACTCTGTTTGTATGACTCACAGCTCTGCCTCAAGGCACTGGATACAATCGTGTGCTACAGCTATCTGCCGTCCGCCTCCCTCTGCTACTTTATCGTCTATATGTGTCAGGTGGTTAGCATCGAGATGTTCTGTCAGGACGCGTGGCAGGTAACTCACAGTTTTTAATGAATCACAAGCTTACCTGCTTAGTCGGTAAATACCAGAGGCAGACAAGCTTCAGTACCATTATAAAGTATAAAATTCTTTTTCTGAGATGACAATCAGGATAACTTGGTTTAGGTATCCAAATGCAAATTGGATTTAGGAATCCAAATAGAAGGGTGATAATTTTGTCCCTTTGTGCCTCAACCTCTTCGACCTACCAGTGTTGTTTTTGAGGTTCTTAAAAAACATTTTAGAGCTGTGGTGAATGGGATCCATTTTAGTGGACCAGAGTATTTGTTTTGATCGACCCAGTAGTTCAGTGCTCCATGTTTTGCTTACATTATGAATATTCTTCCTTGGTCTACAATATATATACAACAGTAAGCAGGTCTTAGTTTACCGGAGTGAATGTTGTTTTCCTGAGTGGATTAAACATGTTGCCTTTTTATTTGTGTTCAGCCTGATGTATAGTAAGATTACTTATTTCTATACCTATTTGTGTTCAGCCTGATGTATAGTAAGATTACTTATTTCTATACCTATTTGTGTTCAGCCTGATGTATAGTAAGATTACTTATTTCTATACCTATTTGTGTTCAGCCTGATGTATAGTAAGATTACTTATTTCTATACCTATTTGTGTTCAGCCTGATGTATAGTAAGATTACTTATTTCTATACCTATTTGGTGAATAAGATAAACCAACGAAAAATATTACTATTTTAGGGGTTTTAATTACAAGTGATATAAAAACAAAATAAGACACAATTTGGTATATATGCGACAATGGAACTTCTGAATTAGATTTATACATTACCTAGTTTGGCAGTCCAGTGATGTTAGGCCAGAAATGTGCTGCAGTTGATACTTTCAATGACAATGATTTTTTATTTCAGTTAATGCGGAAGTTACTCGGAACACACTTGGGCCACAGCGCCATCTACCGGATGTGCTGTATGCTTCAGGATGAGTAGTACGATCATGTTAAATCGCCAGGAAACTCCATCAAACTTTCCTGTTCTCTTTTCAGGAGAAATAATCTCCTGGATTTCTTTTGGAAAAAAATGTATAATGTAGGAACAGTAAAGATGTTATTTTAAAAGTTCACAAAGAATTGTTCTACTGTCAACATTTTTTATATTAGCATGTAAATGTATCGTGTAATAGTACGATGCAATGCGTATGCCTACTCTGAGTGGCATTAACATATGCGTGATCATGTGAAATGTTCCAATTTTCTTGCAGTTCTCTGATACCCCTATACTCTCAGATTTACATTCAATTCCCTGATACTACTGCGATTTACGCGTAACTCTCCTGCATTTCAGTTGAAGTGAAAGACAGATAAAAAAAACAGTAACAGCTTTGACAGTGATACAAACAAAACAATAGTTGTATCACGTTACTTATACAAGTTGTATCTGTATTTTGATCAGATGCAGTTTGTAGAAGTTTATATATATATATATATATATATATATATATATATATATATATATATATATATATATATATATATATACATAAATATTATATATATATATATATATATATATATACAGTTTGCCATGCGGATCTAGTCAATTAACATATATTTTTATACATAAGATTCTAAATAAAAAGGTAACAAATTTAACAAGTTAGCTGTCTCTGCATAACCATTAACATACCATACCAGTGAAATAATCATATATTACCTGCACACAGAGTTGTTTACAGAAACCTTTATGTTAGCAACGAGACATCAACTTTCACGTTTCCTTACAACTCCCCCCTCAATTGTTTTATCCCATCGAACCAGGTTTGTTGATGTTCAGATCAGTAGTGTGTGATTAGTTGAAGTAATATGTGCAGTTGGTTTAATGGAAGAGTGTATACCTTTGTTAAAATCTTTGAAAGAATTCACGTTGACCGTTAGATCGGGTAACTTGCGAAACTGTCATAGTATATAGAGCTGGAGCCACGTTTGTCTTTTTTTGCTGAATTATGACCCGATCCACTCAAAAATAATTTAATGATTTCATCAAAACTAAATAACACGTTTACACAAAGCATTAACATGTTGTAGTGGATACTAGTGTTGTAGTGGATACTAGAGCGGTTTGATTTTTTGCGAAAAAATTATGAAACGAGACGAGCAAACAAATTGGATTGCGGAGGAACGTGTAACATATGAAATTTACCTATCTTTAGTAGCATTACAGTCCAACATTGTGTAAAATCAATTGCATGTATTTACACTTGTAATATATGGACATACACATTTCTTTTGTAGTAATGATGCACTAATATTACTAGGGAGTCTTTTTATAAAAGTTAAGTAATCGTTGAAATTAATGAAAAGGGTGGCTTCTACGACAGCGACTAAATTTAGTCTTAGTAATAGTCTCCCGTCCCTTATGTGACATTAACTTTTATTTTCATACTACACAATATATTGTTAGCACTTTGGTTTTGTTCCTGTTGACTTAAATTTAATATATTGTATGGTTTCTGTATTGAATATTTTGTTATGTCTTTGGGACAAATACATATCTCCTGTTCCTGTTATGTGACTTGTAGGGACAACTTGGCTGATGCTGGAAAGTCAATTTTGATGGCGGGCCGTCTTATCTTTGTCGTGTCACTTGCAGGAGAAATGTGACAGATGCTGGAGAGGTGCTTCTGAGGGGAGCCGTCTTCTTCATTGGCATGGCCCTGTGGGGTTCCATGAGGGTTACCACCCTGAAACACCCCCCCTCCGCTGTCCTACCCTCATTCCGTCAGGTGGGCAACTCGCTGAGTGACTCGGGAGAACGAGACAATTTTTTTATATTACTGTCAAATTAATACCGTTCTTTCTGATGGCTGGTTTTAAAAGTGAATCACAAGGTTCCATCTGTAATTTCATAAAATAGTTTGTTGCTAAGGAGAATTTTTTTTAAGTGATGTAGTTATAAAATTTTATTAAATTTAATCTGTAAATAATGCAATGAAACTATGGCTACCTTCCACAAAAATCTCAAGACATATTTTTTTAACCTAAATCTTTTGTGCATTCCTGTTCACGATATCACGTTTAATGATTCTAGTTTGACTTTCTTGTACCTCTGTGCTCAGGTTCCTGAGGATATAAAGCCTTATTATTGTTATAATAATTAGTTAATTGGTTCATCTTTGCACATTTCATGAGAGAATTAGTGTGTTTGTTTGGGGGGATGGCCTCATATATATTGACAAAATATTGTGATCTTGATTGATGTAGGCTCTGATACACAACTCATCAAGCGCTGTGGCCTATGAGATCACTCTGTCCATCCAGAGACTGGTCAACAAGTATGGCAAAGACCAGCAGATGGTCACCTGGGACATCTTACTGGACATCATAGATGACCTTCTCAAGCAAGTACAGGTCAGCAGTAAGGTCAAAGGTCATGCTTCCTTGGCTGGTTGAGGTCGATGGTTTCAATGGCGTTTGTCAAATGTTTTGTTTGTCATTCTACAACAATTAATTGTGGTACCAAGGAGTAAACTTTAGTGAGGGTCAACCCTATCCAAATTGTTTTGATGCTGTTGGAATTTGTTTATGGTTTTAGTCTGCCTTCTTCCCTTTCAGACAAATCCAGGGTTGCTTAGCAATGTCCATGACCTACTGACCTCGATAGAAAATCTGCACAATCAAGACCAGTTCAGCGGGTCAACTGACCGATTCTTCAGTATCATCGAAACATGTGCCGAAAAACGCCCAGTAAGTCATCAATTTCCTTTTCCTCTTTGTGAGATGCAAGAGATTTGGATAAGTAGAGTTTTTGTACGTCAAAATTCACTATAAAATAGGCATATTTACTCAGCAGAATCTAAAAATCATCTCAAAGATACATTGCATGCAGGGTGTCATATACCCCTTGTCATTCTCAGACCCATGAACTATTTCCAGTATTAATAGTAATTAAGTATGCAGTTGAACATAACTATTTAAATCATATAATAGTGGATGTCTTTGCACTACATTCTTTTTATAAAGTGCTGTGATAAATACTGCCCATATTGACTAGGTTACCAAACTCTTTGGCATTCACACCCTGTGTGTGTGTGTTATTTTTTTATTTTCACATACTTATTTCATATAATTTAAGATTCCAGAAACAATGGGACTTCACGTGAGATTTCAAATATCCCATGTATTTAAAACTGTTATAAATATACATCACATAAATATGTATATACCAAGCTTTCTGTCTTCACGGTGTTTTGTTTAATGCTTGTTTCCCTGAACCGTTCCCTGTCTCCCCCTCAGGAGAGCTCCATACTCACCCTCGTGGCGCACAAAGCAGAGGAAATCCGTCCCACGAGAGACGGCTGGAAACAAAACCTGAACCATCTTGTTGATCGATATTTCAGGTGACTTTTATCTGATGTTTTTCATTCATGGTGTGCTGCTAAATGTCCTGCCTTTGATCTGATGTTAATTGGTCAGGTGACACCATTTCACATGACAATGTGCAACTAAATTATTTGTGCTTTTAGACAAGCGACATGTCCAGACACTTCAACCTAGATCTTGACTAGCACCACTCCTGATTTGAGCTTTGTTGAAAGGTCATGACGGGTTTGGCCATTGTTTCAAAATTGCCACTGACTGTCAGCCATACTGGACCCAGTCCCAATTCCACTGACACAATCATAGCTACAAATTGGCCTCAATAGTTGGTCTCAAGATGTTGTTTACACTGCGTGACATTATATTGACTGACCAGTTTGAGTGTAAAATTATCACATGATATTACTGTAAATGTAAGCTCACAGTTGTAATGGAAATTAACTGCTCTTATAAGTTTGAAGGTTAATAGAAAGTGTAAAACGAAAAACCAGATGTAGCTGTATCAAGTCGGTTTACAATGTTCTTAACATCCTGGTGTGTTCTGCCATAGACTGGAAGTGAGAACAAGTATCCGCGTGAAGGTGCTTGACGTGTTATTTTATGTTCTTGTTGCCAACAAGCACCTGTATGAGGTAAGTAACATCTGTATGAGGTAAGTAACACCTGTATGAGGTAAGTAACATTGCTGCAGCACTTAACTTTCCCTGACATTCTCCAGTGACGCCCTCTGGAGAGTAGCTCGCACTCAACTTGCCCACTGTTTCCATCATTGTCTGACAGGTAGAAAGGCATATAAGTTAATAACAATGGGTAGATCAGAGGCCACTGGTCCACGCAGAGGAACGTAGAAAGAGGCAGTAGTAATATATAGATGTTTTTTGATGGATGATAATTTCAAACACTGCAGTGTCTTTCCAATGCAACAGCACAGCTAACTGTCGTTAAATTTTCACTTGAAAATAAACACGTTATGTTAAAACATGTCGTGCTGCAGTATTTTTAATGTGTGTGTTCGAAGGTGATATGTGGTATCAATTCCAGGCTTATATTCATTCACACCTTACAGTGATTAGAGATACATCAAACAGATTAGTATAACAATTTGACATTTATAGACATGAAACTGGATGACCTTATTTAGGCAGTTCATGTGATTTCAGATTGACCTTATTTAGACAGTTCCCATGATGACCATATTTGGACAGTTCACATGATTTCAGGATGACTTTATATAGACAGTTCACATGCTTTTAGGATGACCTTATATAGACAATTCACATGCTTTCAGGATGACCTTATTTAGACAGTTCACATGATTTCAGGATGACCTTATTCAGGCAGTGGTACTCAACCACTTTGCCCACATTGAGACTGAGCCTGACATGGAGGTCAGAGTGCGCGCCATCCAACTGCTTATTGACCTTGGCATGTCGTGTCAGACACCCTGCTGTCTCGACCTCCTTGAACTCATCCGCAAGGTCTGTCACAACTGTGTTATGTTCATTAAAGATGCAAAGTCTGCTCATCATTTTTATCAGTTAAATCATGTTACAGTAGTACCTGGCTTCAACGGACCCTCCGATGAGCGGACACCTGCTATGGCAGGACACTTTCTCAATGTATGAACTGTTTTACCATGTTAATGTCCCTCTGATGAGGGGACACCTGGTGAACGCAGACAGCAGACAGGATATTTTGGTTTTCTGTCCCTGCTAAGGCGGACAGTAATCAATATTTTTGTAAATTTTTTCTCAAAATATTTTATTTCCAAAATGGCGACGGACAAACAGCATGGTGTGTAGTGGGAAAAACAACGTTATATCGCGAATTCAGATATAAGGCTGTTGGTCGTGGACCCCGATTTTCTGCTGCCGGGGGAAATGCCAAATGGGCCTACTTAGAATTGCTTTGACAATTCTCAAGAAACAGGTGAACAATGTCAACGACAATGAACGACTGTCAACAAGTTGTTTGTTTGGCGCTGCCGCCGACATCAATCGTCAATGTTGGCTTCGCTTAGGCAGTTTGAAATTGCAATCGAGATTCACAAATACGCCTCGCATAAGAATCAGATAAACATTCTTAAATGCAATTTAGTATGCAGTACTAATATGACACTGGGGTGAAATGGCATGCCTCCAATTTAAACGACGCGAAACCAACATGCCAAAGGCGCTACCGGTGCGCGAAAATACAAATTCATCATCCGCATATGAAACGACGAATCGATGCTAAGTCGTGCATCATAAATTTATGCTTCGGTCGAGATCAGTTGAAAATCGAGGTGAAACGATTATTAATTCTGCCTATTGTCGTTTTCTGTGTTTAATCAGCTTACATACTGTGTGTGTCAACTCATATACGTTTTCGGCTGCTCAAATCCAGGTTATTATTTTCGATTCGTAGGCCTATTAGTTCAGTACATCGTCATCATAGTTCCATAACAGTATACGTACATGTATTTTGTTCAGTTAACGATTAAACAGGGTGTGACATTTAAAAATAATACACGTTGATGGTAGTTGACTCATTTAATAAGCTCTATAAACTGCATATTGCCGTATAAGACAGTGCTGCAAGCACACGGTGGCTTCGACAGTGTTCTTGGACTTGGAGCAGCGGGCGGCGATCGCTGTTGGTTAGTAGCACCCTGGTGGCAGACATGGGAACACCTAACGCGCCTTATTTCAGCCCTCCACTCCAGCATTCCTGTCCCTCCGATGAGGGGACACCTGCCATGTAGGGACACTTGCTTTGATACAGAAGTGTCCGTTGAAGGCAGGTACTACTGTACATAGTATTATTACATTGTATCGTTTCTAACATCTTCACCGTTATGAAATAGTTATGAAATAGTTATGAAATAAATATGAAATAGTTATGAAATAAATATGAAATAGTTATGAAATAGATTAGTACGGTGATTGTAGCCACGGCATAGGCACACAAATGCCCCTGAAGCTGAAAGCGAAAGGCAAGCCAGTTGTGTTTACTTAGGCTGCAGTAATGGAAGACATGTTGCAATTACAGGTCTTTGGCTGCAGAAAGTCAATGTCCATGACCGACCACTTTATATCCGAGAGAGAATGTTGAGGTTTTATCATATCTCCCACACCAGTCTATCGCAATTTGTCACAGTGCGGTCGCGCAGTGGTTAGAACATGGGACTCTCAGTTGAGAAAACCTGGATTCAAATCCTCTTGCTGTCATTTCAAAGTGTGGGCGATTTTGATCACTCCACGTTGCCTCAGTTCATACAGCTGTATAAATGAGGACCTGGCTATAGACATTGGTTGACATATGAATGAATAATCTTCATGTAGTAATTACAGTGTGACAGAATGATTCCCAGAGAAGTCGAGTTGGTGTTCCAGTGAACAGGTCTGCCAGAGGGTGGGTGTGAAACGTTTTGAGTGGTCCTAAGGATTGCATGAAGTACCACGCTAAGAACAAACCTTTACCTTTTTGTCAAAGGTTGATTGCTGTTACCTGTCTGTCCCAGGTTGTTGTGAAGACACAGTGTTCCGCCCCACCGTCACCCAATGTCATGTTTGTGGACTCGGCCCTGGTGAAGCGGTACCCTGGGGACTTGGAGGACGTCCGAGTGGCTATCAGTGGATTGGTCAACATGCTTAAGGTATCTGATTTCGGGGGAACTCACTATAGTGGTCAGTGTAAGAGTATGACATGCGTCCAGTGAAATCCATTTGTTGTTGTAGACATCTTGCCGTTGTCACAAGAAAAGTTCAGGTGGTTTCATGAGAGATTGTGTAATGTCAGGGTGGGGGCGACATGTTTGAAAGTCTTAAAAGGTTTTAAATTGGATTTTACTTTTTAAGGGTTTGAAAGGGCCTAAAATGGGATTTTCTTAAGGAAGTCTTTGATTTCTTTGATTTCATGAAACTAGGTTCTAGGCTTTATTGTTAAACAGATAATATTCAAATTATATAAAACGTGGTTAGTTAAAATATATTTGGACAGTCAACACGTTAGAATATATACAGTTTATTCTATATTGCATGTTTTTATAATAGATATGAGAAGAATTGCATTGTAATGACACCCTGTTTGTGACCAGGTCAAGTTGTACAAATGGCCTGGAACCCATGCCTTGCGCATCTACGAACTCCTTGTCAGCCATGTTGAGACAACACATAGATCACTACTAGTCGATGCAGCAGGAATCAGAAAAGATGTATGTGGCCTTCTGTGTTGTGCTGTGTATGAAATTCTGGTTTTTTGCAAGTACATTTTGGTGCCTCCTCTTTGCAATCGGCTGCCTGTTACTGTGCGTGCATCCAAATTCCTGCAGACTTTTAAACGACCACTGAAAATCCACCTGCTCAAAAAAATTTATGACCAATGATGCATTATCAAAGGCGATCATCAGTGTCTAATTTACTATATTAAATTGTTTTATTTAATTAGATTTAAATGAGTTTTTACTTAATATCATACTTTTTTAATATTGAAATATAAGCATAATTATGTGCATATTTGTTTATTTATTATTTTATTGTAAAGCGCATTGATCTGTATAAATTGTCTAAATTAAAATGGTGTGCCTCCCATTCTTACTAGACAAATCACCTCAGTATCTTTACTGTATACATTTTAGGATAATTCTGATGGTCTAAGCAATAGCGGGTAATGAACTGTTATGTTTATCATGATCTCTGGCAAGTAAGATGTCTGTCGGTTCATTGCAGAACAATTTGTGGTGTTACAAAATGATGATGTAGAACATGACTGATATATGTCCCAGGTTCTCAAGTGCCTTCTGGGTTTGAGAGCAGACAGCATGCACAGACTGGGGCTAGAGGATGTCAAGAAAGACGGACACACCTGCTTTAGTCCCTTCGCCTTATGTGCCACCAGGTAACTATTGACCACTCCATGGGTCGGTTAACATGGGAGCTGGGCATTGCATTGTTGAATGAGGGTCAGAGCTTAAAATATCTTACACAGGGTGTGTGTGGAGTCTAACAGATCTTACACAGGGTGTGTGTGGAGTCTAAAAGATCTTACACAGGGTGTGTGTGTGTGGAGTCTAAAAGATCTTACACAGGGTGTGTGTGGAGTGTAAAAAGATCTTACACAGGGTGTGTGTGGAGTCTAAAAAATCTTACACAGGGTGTGTGTGGGGAGTCTAAAAGATATTACACAGGGTGTGTGTGGAGTCTAAAAGATCTTACACAGGGTGTGTGTGGAGTCTAAAAGATCTTAAATTGGATCTTGCATTTTTAAGGCCTTGAAAAGGTCTTTAAAAGGGATTTTTTAAAGAAAGGTTTTAAAATGGTCTTAAATATTATTTCACCAAACTAGGTCTATAATTCAACAAAGGTGAAATGGACATGCAGGTTTGTGTGCGTCGTGCATGCGTGTATTGGTTCGTTCATCCTGTTGTTTTATTTTAATCATTCTTTAAATTGGAAATAATGAATAGGACTAATCACTAAATAATAACGCTGCATTGCAGTCAGCATCAGCCTCACTCTGATGAGTGTGTGTCATCGTCACCACCTGCGTCACCAATGCTGCCATCATCGTCGTCATGTCGTTCTCCGACACCACACTGTCACTGCACAGTCATCCCCTATGCAGATGCCTTCCGCTGCATCAGACTCAGTCTCGAGAAGGTGAGATTTCATGGCAGATGACACAAAGAAAATATTATTGATAAGCCATATCCATGACAGATGGATGGCATAGAATTTCATAAATACTGGTAATCCATATTCCATGACATTTACAGAATGTTATGTATAGATAAGTCATATTCTGTCACAGATAACATAGAATCTTGTATATAAAGCACATTCCATAACATTTACAGAATGCTATAGATAAGTCACATTCTAGGACAAATGACAGGATCTTGTAGATAAGAAACATTCCATGACATTTAGATAATACTATAGATAAACGACATTCTATGACAGATGAAAGAATCTTGTAGATAAGTCACACAGTGTGCAGTGGCATAGCAGTTAGAACATTCTGCTCTCAATCAAGAGAACCTAGGCTTGAATCCTCTTGCTGCCGTTTCGAAGCTTGGGCAATTTCGTTCACCCCACGTTGCACAGTGCAATCAGCTGTACAAATAAGTACTTGGACAGACAGAGGTGACTATGTTAATGTATGGTCTTCACGCAATAATTGCAGCATGGCTGAATGCTTCCTAGAGAAGTCAAGATGGCATTAGAATGAAGTCTGCAGGGGGTGAAGTGTAAAGCACTTTGAACAGTCCCGAGGATTGGATACTGCGCTACATAAGAACGTACCTTTACTCATGAGCCTGTGATTTGACACACAGAATGTAGTGGTTGTTGGCTGTAGTGACCGTGGTGTTGTCGCTTGTAGGAACTTGACTGGAATGTAGTAGTTGTTGACTGTAGTGACCGTGGTGTTGTCGCTTGCAGGAACTTGACTGGAATGTGCTGAAGGTTGTCCTTGAGAAGTTGTTGGCCCTGTTACATAACAAGACCCTGTTATTGGCCGCTCACCCCGACGACATCGTCCGCTTCTGTTCCTGTCTCTGTCTCATGGTGAGTCTATCGCAGACATCAACTTTACAAATATATAATCAATAGACGATATTCTGGACGCATGAACATTAGCATTAGATTTTTTGATCACCCACAATCGTGGTTTCTTTCTTAGCCAACAGTTGTTGTACATGTTATAGATAATGTCTATTGTACGACAGCAGATAATAAAACTAAGTACACATATACGCATTTACTTAAATAAAACAACCCCTTTCGGAAATTATAATTTCAAAACATTTTATGATCAATTTTGAAATCTACCAGTTTCAGGAGTTGCAGTGACGTAACAAACATGTCGCAATGACATGACAAACATATCGCAATGACTTGACAAACATATCGCAATGACTTAACAAACATGTCGCAATGATGTCATAAACATATGACAGTGACGTCACAAACACAACCCGCAACTGTAGTTTAATTATTAGTAAGTGTTATGATTTTGTCTGTTCTTATATAAAATAGTACATTTGCGAATTGCATCCCCATGTAATCATCTAAGATGGGAGCTGAATAGCTTAAGCAAGTCCAAGGCCGTGTGCAATTATTTGTGCTGCTCCGTTAGCCGCCGAGGACTGGAATGTGGTTCTCGAAAAGAATGTTCAGAATATTATGGACAGAAAAGTAATGAAGAAATTCTTAGAACAGCAAACAGTAAACGCAAGATCATGTGCAGACTCAGGAAAAGACAAGCAGAATTTATTGGTCATGTGATAAGAATTAGAAAATTAGAACATCTAGTGACAATGGGAAAGATTGAGGGGGGAGGAAACAGAACTCGGCAAAGAATTTAAATCCTTGATGGTCAAGCAGGAACGAACATAACAGAACTGTAAAAAGACGTGATCGTGGGAAATGGAGGGTCATGACCCCCTATGCCTGCATCAGACACGGCACCAGGTGATGATGATGATGATGATGATGTTGATGACGACATAGGTCAATTAATTTCAAAATGATTGGTCACATCCAGGTGAGTAATCACCGTAGTCTGGGACTGCCAGAGAAACTGCTCAACCGACCCGCGGGGTTCACCTCTCTCCACTTCCATAGCTACATTTTCCCTGTCCTCACCTCTCTCATCTCATACCATGACCTGCTCGACAAGCCACTGCAGGTAAGTCACCTGACACCATACACGCTGGTCACATGACATCGTATACATGTGTCACATGACACTGAACACACTTGCCACATGACACCGTACACGCTGGTCACATGACATCATATACATGTGTCACATGACACCAAACACACTTGTCATGTGACACTATACAAACGTGTCACATGACCCCATGCATACCTACACACTTATCACATTATGCTGCACACACTTGTCATATGATATGTCACATGACAGCCTACATGCTTGTCACATGTTGCCATACACACTTGTCACATGACATCACACTGACTTGTAACACGAAACTGAAACTTATATAAATGGAAGTTTTCGCTACATGGATCTTTCCACATAATTTATGAAGCATTTTGTTGATGTATTTCATGATGACTGTGTCAACAGTAAGGTGCATATCTTTGTGTAAAATTTTTCCACCTTGACACATCCAGCGTGACATCATCAGTTGCCTTGAGTTTGGCGTCGTGTCCAAGTGTGCTCGCATCTGCGTGCAAGCGCTCAGCATGTGCATGCTGGAGGTACAGGAAGTAATGATGCGACAGCTGCCATCTGTCCTCGTACGACTGTCTCAGATCTCGGCCACCACTGCCATGGCAATCCCTCTCATGGAGTTCCTCTCTAGTATGTGTTTCTATCTGTTTTAATGACTTGTTATATATTATTAACTATAACATTTCATAATTTCTTTTTAGATTTATTAACTCTTTTATTTTATACTGTTTACGCTTTAACAAAATATATAAATCATTTATTCAATTTTATGTAAAGCACCAGAGAGCATTTTATTTTTAGTAGATTCGCTATATAAATTCCTGTTATTATTATATCTATTTCTCCAAGCTGACACACTGTCCATGTTTTATTTATACACCATTCTTATTGATTTATTATGATCATTATTACACCATATTTCTTTTTATCATTTTATATTCATTATTATTATTATTACTTATTCATCTGTTATTATTATTAATTATATTTTAGATAATTTATGATTACCATCTTATCTTATTTAAGACGACCAAACCACAATCAACATGTCAAATATCACAATCCAAGAACCTGGAACGTCGTTGCATTCAATGTTCCTACATTGTTTGCACAGGTCTCATTCATCTGCCGCAACTGTATGCAAACTTTGTTGAGGAGCAGTACCTGAGCATCTTTGCTATAGCCCTACCCTACACAAACCCATCAAAGTAAGTGGTCAGCATTGCATCATCAAGGCCAGTTTATATGAGCGATTTGTGCCTCGATTGGTCTGGTCACACAGTGTTGGCTGACAATGCTCAGCTAATTATTGTGTCCATTTAAACGAACGACGTGTAGACACTGTGAGTGCGACCAATTGACTGACGCCAATCCCAGCTTGAGCTTTGATGAAAGGTCATAACATGTGCACCTGCTGTCGGTCACTGATTGGTTCCAAATTGCGACCAGCTGTCGGTGGAATTGGACACATCTCTAGTTCGAATGACACAATCATATCCACAACTGATTTTTGCGCTGCGGTGCTGGACAATTGGACAAACAATCACTCTGACCTTTACTGCTGTTGTTCACATCTCTGTTCCCTCCTGCCTCTCCTCTAATTGTTTCCTTTAACCATTCTTTATAGCTATTATCTTTTAAGCAACTACTTAAGAACTCACCTTTTTTGTGGTATACAATGGATAAGTTGTTAGATTAATTGTGTACATGCGCATCATGTTTTAACTAATTTTTTATATAATGTTTGTCTACTATGCATTTTAAATGTTTCTTCCGGATATGTGGCGCTATATTGCTAAGAATTTATTTCAAATTCTGTGATAGTTTGAGTAACGTTTGATGCATAATTATGTTGGCAACAGACCCACAGTGGAAGCATTATAAAAATATTGAGTTCGGAAATTGAAGAAGCTACTGATGTTGATTTTATTGGGTTCCAGAAGTGGCAGTTTAACCTCCATTATTTATGAAATGTTCATCCTTCAGGTACAGCCACTACACTGTGTCACAGGCGTATCATGTGATTGCCATGTGGTTCCTCAAGTGTCGCCTCCCACTCCGCAAAGGATTCGTTGGCTTCATTGTTAAGGTTTGTCATTTAATTATACCTTGTCAGTCACCTGACCACTACAGAATAAGAAATACATAAATGAAGCAAGATAACAAGGTTTTGGTTAGAAGAAAATCATTACTTCACTATTTTTGATGAACATTTTTACAAATTACCATATCCTGTATGTTCATTGTGTTGGCATTTTTACTGTGAGTATATTAAATATTTATCTTAAATTAATTGATAATGAGGTAGTAAAATGTGGATTTGGGAGACTCCTGTTAAATTCGCTCTCATAGAATTGTCATTTAATAGTAATCAGACAATTGTTACAGATGGTGAACTGTGACAGCTCACAGTTAGTTTTTGGGTTGTACTTTTAGGGTCTGCAGGCGAATGTTCTGCGTCAGTTTGAGGAGACTCGTCGTATCACCCAAGACTCAACTGAGCGCAGCCGCACACAGAGTCTGAATGACGAGAATCTACGCAGGTGGGTCATGTGACATATACGAATATTTACCTCATAGTTTACATTATCGTATGCCTGTTGTGGCTGAAATGAGCATGTCTCAATGTAGTATTTAACTAGACCTCTAATTACTTAATTTCCCATTGCTTTGTCATTGTCTTAATTTTTTAAATCCATTAAAGCTACCTCTACAATTACATTTTTCTCTCAACATTTTTCTAAAACAAATTGCATCATTCTAGTATCGACTATGGCAGGTTAATATGTTTGTGCAAATGCGTTATTTAGTTATTGAGCATTGGACAAACTATTGAATTAATTGTGGTTCGTCTGAACCAAACATTTTTGAAAAGGGGTGCAATAAACGACCCGATCTAATGAACAAAGTAAATTCGGTCAATGGTTTTAGCAGAAGTACGCACTAACATTACGCTGACTGCACATATTACTTCAACTATTCACACACTACAGATTTTAATGTCAATGAACCTGATTTACGATGGGATAAATTAATTATGGAGGAAGCTTTAATTTAAAAAGATATTCATTTCGCATGACAAAATTGATTACCAGAATCTGATTAATGATCAGTCTGATTGGAAATCGTTCCTTTTTGTAGTTTTTAGCGGCAGTTATGTTGGATGTGTAATTTGCTTGCTGTTAGTCATGCTACTGCGGTGTGTGTATTTTGTAAGAATGCTTAATTATGAAATCTACTTAATGTGCTTTCTTCCATTCTGCATGCTGGCCATCGGGTCACTGCCCAGGGTCACTTGACCGGTCGGCTGCTTTGGTGATTGACCAGTGAAGCCTCGGAAGGATTTACAAACAAAATACCAAGTTTTTTTCATTTACTGGAAGAAATTGGAGATGTACTTGCAAAATTAAAAATATGTGTATTTTCTGTAAATCTGTGCAAAACGTGGCAAAATAAAATCAAACAATTATTTTTACATTTTTTATGTGATCTGTGTGTAATAAAATGGCACATCTGACAAATTTCATATTCCTCTGGGCCCAAAATACTTACAAATTCGTAACTCAACTTTTCCTTAAATATGGGAGCAAAACTGTTGTCGGGGTACACGGTTGGAATATCTGGATAAATATTATTTGATGTGCTAAATACTGATTAGGCCTAATGAAGCATTTCTCGGCCAAGATTGGCAAACTTGCATTATAATCTTGAAGGGAAACAAAAGTCATGGTTTTGGGCCTATGCACCTATAAGAGTTACTAAAACGTGACCATTTGCAACTACAGTTAAGAATATAATGCCAGTGGTTTACATCATCTTAATTTCATCGCGTCATCTTAATTTCATTGCCAGACTACAGCATCCTATGTCACGGATGCTGTAGTCTGGCAATATTTGCTCGCCAAATGAAAATATATTTGTAAACCTCTCTACTCCTATACTTGCCAATAGGATGTGGCCGTGCTGTTTGTGTCCATACTCAATTTATATAACATATTGTGGCCTTTGTTTACTATATTAGTCCCCTTTCTGACATAACAGCCCATTTGATTGAGATTTTGTGTTGGTTGTGTGTATACCAGCCACACATAATATGTCACACGGTAGTCTAGATTTCCCAATTTCATAGAACTGCACATGCACTTATCGGTTATGCTGGTTAACCTCCAGTTAAACGGAAACTTAACCGGAAAATATCCCACTTTGAGAACAAATTCTATTCTTGATTGTAGTTAGAATTAGAAATCAGTACATTTTATTAACTCTTAGGTGCATACCCCCAGAACGATGACTTTTGTTTCGGTTTAAAATTAGCCATGTTATTTTGGCATTATATATTTCATGTGTGACGCCTCGGGGGGGGGCAACTTTACCACCATATTTACGGAAAGCTTGAGTCTCGAGAATATGGGCCCAGCTGACATGTGTCTGCCTTCATACCAGCGTTGCGTCCCTGCAGGTTTTCCCTGCCTGAAATAAGGACCACCCGAATGGTTAGGTGAGCTAGTTGTCACAGTCGGCACTATGCTTGCTATCACGTCCCGTGTGCACACGTTGCATGCAAGCATGCGGGACCGCTCTGCTTCAGCATGCATGTCTGTCTAGGTCATGGTCGTTCGTGGTGCATTGCTGAGGCAAATGTTTATCATGGGTGCTGTTACTTTCACTGTTCTACGCCTCTCCCTCAGTAGTGGATTTTGTCACTGTCATTATCATTGCTCTGTGTATTGCTACAGCACATTACCACTGTCAGTGCCACCAATTTAGGTATTTTCGTGCTCTGTTTTCCTCACACCATGTTTTGGTAACCATCCACCAGTTGAGACACTGGCTCGTTCACTCGCCTGTAGCAGTGGCCTGCAAAACACATCCTTCGCTCTCTGATTTTATCTGAAAGTCTTGACAACTCCCCATACCAAAAATTCAGTAAAAAGACAAAATTAAGACTACGGTGCAAGATACAAAAATATGTAAGGCCATTGTGAATTGATATAAGCAAGTAGGTATAGTCACTGCACTAGATGCCGTTGATTAATTTAAGCTCAATATATTGTAAAATTGCATATGCTGTAACATTTGTGTAGATAACTAAATCTTTATAACCATTTTATGCATTTTGTTTGGGGATTTTGTCTTGGGGGATATTGTCTAGGGAGATATTGGTGGGGGATATTGTTTGGGGGATTTTGTCCGGTGACATTGTCACAGCAGTAGATAATATCACTGTGGCATTATCACTGCTTTAGGTATTGCCACAATAACAGATAATATCATTGCCATTATCACTACTTTAGACATTGCACATCAGTGGATGTTATTATATTAAATATAATGCAGACAAGTCACACACAGTACTGTCTTCGATGGGGAATGTAGAAATATTAAAATGTGTTCTCACAAAAAGTGTGGGTATCTGTAGAGATGCAGTCCTCTTTGTGAAATGTCCACAAGGCCGAGATTAATATAATCTGACATTGGCGTGGACAATCAGGTTGTGACTTATTTGTTGGTGAACGTAGGTTTTCATCCATTTGCTCCACAGAATGCGTAATGGAGCGTATACCTCAGAAACTAAATAAATGTTTCATATTTTCTTGTTCAGTCTCCATTGTCGTGGTTAGTCGGCAGTACAAATGAATATTTTGCTACAGATAGCGATAAGATTATTTGATCATACACTGTATTGCAGATTGTTTTGGTGAGCCTCTGAGTTCGGCTTTCAGCGTGATAGAAGTTTTTATAGTATTATTATTGTGAATGCACTGCTATACCTGGAGCATATATGCAGGAGCTGGGTGCACTGTATGTAGCCAGCAGCTACATGGAAAAGACGGCACAACATGCACCACATACCCGCATGCATGCAGGCATTTGTGTGTGCACTTGTACAGATAAACCTTTCATGAGATGAATCCCAACTACAGAGTATGTTGCATGAATCCAACAAGAATCATCCCGCTCCATCAGGGCTGTGCATGCTGTTGAAATATGCCTTTCAGCTGAGCAAGATATAGGGTCTGTTGAAATATGCCTTTCAGCTGAGCAAGATATAGGGTCTGTTCTAATTGTCCCTCTGGTTTCTCTGTGGAGAGAGAAACGGCTATGCTACAATCACAGAGACGGGTGAAGACTTCTCCTAGAACAGTCTGGGGAGGTGTGTAATTGTAATTGTTCTGCCAGGATTGAAGTGTAATTGTTCTGCCAGGCGGTAAAGTGTAATTCGTCTGCTAGAGGTGAAGTGTAAATTGTCTGCCAGTGGTGAGGTGTAATTGTTCTGCCAGGGGTTAAATTTAATTGTGTCTGCCGGAGGTGAAGTGTAATTGTTCTGATGCAGGTGATATGTAAATTGTTCTGCCAAGGGTGAAGTGTAATTGTTCTGCTGGGAGTGAAGTGTCATTTGTCTATCAGGGGTGAAGTGTAGTTGTTCTGCTGTGGGTGAAGTGTAAATGGTCTGCCTGGGGTGAAGTGTACATGGTCTGCCTGGGGTGAAGTGTAATTGATCTGCCAGGGGTGAAGTGTAATTTGTCTGCCAAGGGTGAAGTGTAGTACAAAGTTCTACAATATCATATATATAAAAACTGTACCTTTTGTGAACATCTGCATGACTCCTGACCTCTTGGATCCCTAGCGGGACTGGAGCACGTCACTCCCCAGTTCTCTTGACTGCAGCCAGGACATCAGACCTTCCCACCGAACCCTGGTAAACCGTTGTGAATATTGGTTTGACCAGTGCAGTATCAGTGCATCTATTACTGACCCTAACTCTTAAACTAACCAAGCACTAATCGCAACTTATGAGTTATATAAAGACCTACGTGGAGCCGACATTAAGTGGCAAATTCTTGTACATATATGTATGTATGACGTAGAGTTCAGTGATGTATTTAGGGGGTGGGCCATTGAGCCGTGGCCCCCCTTGGGGTAAGAATTTGTTTGTGAATAACCTGTTAGGCCACTACATGGTAACATGGCGAGACTAATGGGCGACTGAGCCTGCTTCTAGAGGTGTGGGTTCTCCTTTCTGAGATCACAGATACACGACCGGTGGAGTTTAACAGGAACATTTAGCAATACCGACCAATGTTTATGAATCTGTTGTTCATTCCAAGAAAAATTCAGACTTGGAATGCAAAATTTCAAACATGAAATAATATTATTGACTCATGGGGTGATTTTAAGATATCGATGTATGACATTATATGACATCAATGTCATTTAACCTTGGATCCTCCCCCCGACTACATAAAACTTAGGATTATATTGACCAATGACAATCTCCTTGTCCTTCACACAGCAGAGGTTGTCAAAGAATTAAAAACCGAGGTTTGACTGTGTGTAAAAATGATACAAGGATTATTATTTTTATTACTGTTAATAGTGAAATGCTTTTTACGTAACTGCGCCAACTCTTGTATGATGAAATCTCAAAAGCATCACGTTGTAATTGTGTCATATTAAGGTAGAACAAATTGTCATCGCTGGTGTGTGGGTGTGTTTTTTACGGTGTCGCCATCTGTTGGTTCACATTGTTTTCGGCTTTGGATATTTCATTTTTGGACAGGTAAAATGGTGAAGAATTTTGTAGATGTTTGTGTTTTGTAGTATTCTCTGAGTGCTGTTCTTTCAGGTTGGGCCTGTAGAGTTAGTTTGGTTTACCATTTTAATCCGACAAATGACAAAACACAGAAAATTAAAGAAGTGCGGATTGCAATTTTGGTGATATTAAAAAAAATTCTACGGTCTAGACAAGCAGATTCACTTACCATATTTCACCTAGTAAGCGTACAGTATGCTTGAAAAAAAATGGGCCGCAAAAAAAGTCAACGAATCTGTTCTTATAAGCGTACACCAAAATATTTTTCTCAAGTAAATATGGTCAATGTTTAACACTGGAAAAGTGTACTGAAAAGTGGTGCCAACTGTTAAACACCAGATGGCGACACTTTTCAGTTGTTTCACACTAGTCAAGTTACAATAATTATGGATCTTGCTGATTAAAATGGGGTGTACGCTAAAATTAGGGCATGTACACTTAATAGGTCAAATACAGTATGTGTATGTGCGGGAAGTTCTTTGTTAGTATAAAGTGCTATTTTATGCAAACCAATATTGTTAAGGACACCATTAAATGTAATGTTAAGTATTGATTGTAGGATATATATGGAAATATTTTGAATGGTTTTACTAATGGTCAAGAAAATGTAGTAATAGTGTTTTACTGTGTGGTGTGCAAATCTACTAAGATTATGCTGGTTTAATATGTTCCACCAGTTTTTTGTTATCTGTACAGTATTGCAGGCTTCTTACTGACTTTAACTTGATTTTTACACATTTTTATGGATCACAAACTTTTAAAAGTAACATATATATTTTTCTTCACATTCTTGTAATGGTTATATATTACTTCTCGTAATGGTTATATATTACTTCTTGTAATGGTTATATATTACTTCATTAGAATCAAATGCGTAATTTTTAATGGACAATGTATCAACACTGGCTGTGAAACTAAATACTGTTTGGACATTAATTCCTTGTAATGGAAGAACGCTACTTTCAATAGTCAGTATAAGTAGTTAACCTAGTTGTAGATGTTTCTATCTGTACAATATTGCTGGTTTTTAACTGACTTTAAAAAGCATACGTTTAACATGATTTTTACATATTTGTATAGATAAAAAAAGTCTTCAAAGTAATATATACTATTATTATTATTATTTTACATGATTATCATACATTAATGTTAATTAATATTTACCACATTCAGTCGGTGACATCATATTTTGCCCTCCTTGCAGTAAGAGCAGGGCAGCTGCGGCTGCGGCGAGGTCAAAGGTCGCCAGTCTCGGAACGGTGGAACTGGACGAGACGATGTCGACGTTTCACAAAGAGTTGACGGAGACGTGCATTGACATGATGGCGCGCTACACGTTCTCTGGATGCACAAGCTTGCCAAACAGGTCGGTTAAGTTGATGTGTTAACACTAGCTCCAGCTGATCAGATTTTGTATCTTTAAGAATATGCTTAATGCACTTTTCACTGAGCAATACACTTCTTATCCCCTTTACTTAGTTATACACTTCATTACCTCATCACAACTCACTTCGTTACCTCATAACAACTCATTTCATGCCTCTCAACCTAATAATGCCCTTCCTCCCATCTTCATTTAAACAATACAATTTATAATTAGTGTCCTTATATCTTAATATATTTCATCCCCTTACAGTTTAAAAATACAATTCTTTACAGTACACATCGTATACAGCAAATAATGCACTTCATTCCTCTTCACATAAAAATTAACTTCTTTCCCTCTTTATTTAATAATAATAATAACAGCAAGTATATATTTAAGATGTTCAAATGGTGTGTAGATACTAAAATGCATTACTAATAACAACCGATGAGATTTTAAGTCTCAATATCAGTGTTGACGTGAGAAGTTTAATATTACAGGTTTACCTTCAGCGTCATTCAGCTGACAAACTTACTAATCCTTTTCAGGTCCTCAGTTGCCGAATTCTTACTTGACGGTGGCCAAAGCCAGGCATGGTTGCTTGGCAACAAGCTCATCACCATAACAACAAGCGGTGGCTCGAAGGTGACAAAGGCGGGACTGTGCAATAAGTGTTTGTGTCGAGTTCGGGGCGACATACAGAAAGCTAATGGTGACAGCGAAACAATGGCAGACCAACAGACGGCGGTTCCAGATTCTGGTACTGGGGTGCGCCGCCGGCACCGTTCGGCGGCGGTTCAGCCGCGCACGCACGAGATTACACTAAAACCTTCGAGTCAAGATGACATACAACTACACAGGCATGGATCGAGGGAAGAATCCCCGATTGCTGGGGAGCTGTCCTTGTCTGGGAAGGTGGGAAGTCGATCCCAGGATCTGCTTGATGGGGATGTTGCGGAGGGGAAGAGGAGGGGTTCTCTACAGACGAAGACAGAACAGACGCAGGCCATGGATAATGTGCTCATGGGTGGGTTGTGTGAGATTGTTTTGTGATGTGCTAGTGAAATGCATCCTGATATGAGAAAACATAAAAAATTGCCAAATTTAACGAGACTACCTTAAAAAGTGGATAAGGAAACAATTAAAAATGTGGATAAGTAAACCAATTTTTGGCTTATTGAGATTCCAACAATTTGTAGCAAAACCAATTTTGTTTTTAAGCATATTCACACTGCTGGCTTTTATACAATTAGTAGAACATTTATTCCATTCATTCATTATCCTCTGTGATAATTAAAACTTTTTCATTTCCAATGTTCCTTTACTGGCAATACTTTGCTGTCAATAAAATTCATGAACATTTTATTTAAAAACTTCTGTTTGGTCTCCTCTTAATCTCCTTGTCTCAGTTGATGTAGACAAAGCAGTTGTGTCGTCACAGTTCCAGTTTTAACGGGTCTGTACGGTTCTCGTTTCTCGATGACCAGTTATTCATGGTTCCAGTATGGAGATTGGCAGTTGACTACCGTGGAAATAAAAGTGTGAGGAACACTTCAAATATTGTTAGATGTTAGATGCACCAACAGAGATTAAAACAGGTAAATTACAAGCGACTACATAACTGAACAAAAAGGCACATTATTCGAGTCAGCCTCATCAAACTAGTGGACAATGGACATTAAATATAACTGAGCTTAGAATAGAACGAGTGTTTGAGTTTACTGATGACTAATGCTGTGGCAGTTCTGTGGGTCTTGCCCGTGGTACCTATTATGACCCGGAACAGTGACACTAGTAAATACTGATAAGGAAAGTCCCATCCTCCTTTTCTTGGTGATACAGGTTTACGAGCGAAGCCGTCGGACAAATCTATCTTCTCCCCGAGTGTCTGCAACTGCTGGTGTACGATGTGGGCAGAGATCTACATCCGC
Organism: Lamellibrachia columna; assembly: GCA_963662155.1. Lineage (NCBI taxonomy): Eukaryota > Metazoa > Annelida > Polychaeta > Sabellida > Siboglinidae > Lamellibrachia > Lamellibrachia columna. Next base: position 18,597,675 of record OY759266.1, read on the forward strand.
AGTCCCACTGGCGACCTCTCGTGGATAATGCGCATACAGAACGACGACCAGGATCTGACAGCTTCGACCTTCCCTGACCTTCCGCTCGCCAACATCTCGAGCCTGCTCCGGGGTACCATCGACCACACGGACGAGTTCGACCAGCTGCTGGGAGAGGACAGGAAGATCGACAGTTCAAGTCTACCGGAGAATGAGTACGAATCGCTGTTGGAGGAACACTTCAACTTGCCCTCTACTGGTGGGTTTTCATCTGTTCACTTAAAGGTCCCTTTGATTTTTTCGCTCATTTTGTTTCAGAATAATTTCACGAAAATTTCCAACCACAAACCAGAAACTGTGTCATTGTAATATTTGTACTTCTGCTGTCTTGTTTGTTTTGGACTTACTAATTCTCGTGCCATGTCTTGGCATAGTTACATTGCAAAATAGATGCAAATTTGCATTATTGAACCTCAAAATATCTAGAAAGTCAACAAAAACTATTTAAACCCAAATAAAATAATAAATTAATTAATTGGATATCAAGTTAGTATATTGGTGAGTTCTTGTCTATTATCGTTTTTGGTATTTTTCTCAGAACTTTCAAAATTTTACTTGCTAGATTGTTTCACTGGACAGCACATTTGCTGGTAGCTCACTCTGTAAACGATAACATTCTAGTGTTTTACAGATTAGGGTTATGCAAGCAAAATGTTCAGATAATGTAAAAACAAACTTTTGTAATCACAATTAAAATTTGTTTCAAATCATTGTCAAGAAATTAACCTACTGATTTTCAACCAGATGGAGCCACCAGACAAGAGCAGTATCGAGAACAGCCATCTGCGGGGAAAAGTTTTGATTGTCCGGTAGATGAAGACGGCGCTGTATCTGGTGAAGGTTGGTACTAGGGCGAAACACTTGATCCAGAAAAAGTCACAAAAAAGACAAGATATGGAGGGATTTAATTTGGCAGTCAACTTTGTGCCATGTTTAAAGGGGAAGAAATACTACTCCAAGAATTGACCAAGGGGTAACAGTTTTTAATTTAATTTATGTTAATTTATTTAGTGTAATATGTACCATGCATTAGGGTGGCTGCTCTGATTGCAATCAAGTATGGTTTTAGTACCTGTCTGTTTGACACATTGAGATAATTTTAGCTGCAGTTAGCAGCTTGTGAATGTATAAATGCCAAGGATACAGTTTAGTTTTTTATTACAATAATTAATTAGTGTCATGCTTGCTTGACATAAGATAAAAGAATTTATACTTAGTAATTTTTATGAAAACGCTATTATCTTGTGACCATGTTACATTGTATCTTTTCTGGGTGAAATGGAGCACAAGTGTGATGTCACGTTGGCATGACAACCGGCTCGCTGGTTCTTAACAAATATTTTTAGATAGGCTTTTTCAATGGTGTTGTGTTTTGTCCTCATCTGCAAACACCACGTTGAGAGTCACACTTGTAGCTTTTATCACTTCCCAAAGATGAAAGTGAGAAGAAACATATTAGGTATTCTGCGAATTGTTGGAATAAAAATAAATGCTGTAAAGCACACAGTTTGATTGCAATGCTCGCACTATCTATATAACACATGTTCTTTGCGCATCACGCTTTATGTAGAGTACTGACACAAAACCTGTCAAGACCGATGTTATTGATAATTATGTTTTAATTATGAAAAAGATTAGACTCCCTGAGCATTAATAAATTAATAATAATAACTATTATTTCTATATAGTGCTTTTTCGTGGCATGTAGCTGATCTTTCTTTCTAAATTTTTGATATTGCTTTTTGATGATGGTTTTTGCCCAACATTTCATGTAACTGTTTGAGTCAATGGATTTATTCATAATGAGCAGATTCAATAAGTTTAACTGTTGCATTTAACGAAATAAATGGCCGATGATAGTGACCTCCCGTGCTGAGTGGCTATGATAGCAGCCTCCCGTGCTGAGCAGTTATGATAGCAGCCTCCCGTGCTGAGCGGCTATGATAGCAGCCTCCCGTGCTGAGCGGCTATGCGTTTAGAACCAGCTACCACACGCGTGAAACTCTCTACTAACACTTCCCATTCTGATTCCAACCCCGCCCCATTAAGTATTCCCTGGACAGAGAGAAAAACACCTCATCTAGTAGAGGCTCCCATCTACATTATTGGGTCCAACTTTAACTATAATTTGTTTTCACAAGTAATAAAATCTTTCATTTTAAGAAGTCATCGCCTTGAATTAGAATGCTGGTGATGTATCAAGCGATTCTTTTTTGAAATATGATCGCTACCTTTGAAATGATTGGTTTTGTTGCTTCAGTTTTGTTGATTATAGTATCTAGTACCTAGTAACTCATTTCTTGCCTTCTGCAGCACAAGATGAAGATGGAAGCAAGACAACCTCAAGCTCGTTGGTAAGAGCCTCAATGAAGTCAGAGTAGTTCTTTTTGCTTGTGTTCATTTCTCAGTTGTTTCCTTCAAATGTCGCTGCTACATATGTTTGCTCTTGTCAGTTATGTAGACTTACAAAACTCTGGTATACGCTAACTTTCCAATCGTATTTCCCTTATTAAATGTGCTGGTCACAAAGGCTTAGAGACAGGTTTGTTAACCAGCGACATATGTTATTTTAATAGAAGTCCATAATGTTTATAGTATATTTTTATGTACACAATAATCATTGCTATTTGCTCAAAATAAACATGTCTTAATAGTTGTCATCGTTTTGAGAATAGTACTAGTTTCCCAGCACGCCACAAAAAAAAAATGTGTCCGGCGGCATCTTGTGGAAATTCAACAGCAGCTTTGCTAATTGTAAATATTTCCCAAAAATAGATAAATTAGTGTTCGTTATTTCATATATTGACATCTTGCACAAACGGATTGCCTAGATATCAATGATACGTTGGCACCACAAAATATATTGACATCTTGCACAAACGGATTGCCTAGATATCAATGATACGTCAGCACCACTAAATATATTGACATCTTGCACAAACGGATTGCCTAGATATCAATGATACATCAGCACCACTAAATATATTGACATCTTGCACAAACGGATTGCCTAGATATCAATGATATGTCAGCACCATAAAATAATTAGACATCTTGCACAAATGGATTGCCTAGATATCAATGATACGTCGGCACCACAAAATATATTGACATCTTGCACAAACGGATTGCCTAGATATCAATGATACGTCAGCACCACTAAATATATTGACATCTTGCACAAACGGATTGCCTAGATATCAATGATACATCAGCACCATAAAATATATTGACATCTTGCACAAACGGATTGCCTAGATATCAATGATACGTCAGCATCACAAAATATATTGACATCTTGCACAAACGGATTGCCTAGATATCAATGATACGTCGGCATCACAAAAAATATTGACATCTTGCACAAACGGATTGCCTAGATATCAATGATACGTCAGCACCACTAAATATATTGACATCTTGCACAAACGGATTGCCTAGATATCAATGATATGTCAGCACCACAAAATATATTGACATCTTGCACAAACGGATTGCCTAGATATCAATGGTACGTCAGCACCACAAAATATATTGACATCTTGCACAAACGGATTGCCTAGATATCAATGATACGTCAGCATCACAAAATATATTGACATCTTGCACAAACAGAATGCCTAGATATCAATGATACGTCAGCACCACAAAATCAACCAGTATACAGGGATGGGCAATGACTATGGGTAGTATAAAATCTGACAAATATTATCTTTAATACCAACCATTGTTTCCCTACAGGATGACCCTTCCCAGTCGCTCAAGAAATGCCTGTCTTTCCCTGATTTATCTCCGGTACTGGAGCAGAAGTTGTTCGAGGGTCATGCTAGCTCCGAACTCCAGGAAGCATACAACCGCGCCGCAAACTTGACAAAGATGTCTCCTCTCAACCTGCTCACCAAACAGCGCAGTTGCAGCACCATCGACCCAACGAAAACGTCCAACAGCAAGAGTGTGACAGACACCGCACTGAAGATGTGCATGAGTCACGAATCGTCACGACCATCAGCCGAAGACGTCTCATCACAAAAGAGTCGTGGATGCAGTTTTACGAGTATCCCAGAAGAAGGTGCCCACGCATTCTCATCATCATCTCCAGTCAGCAGCAAACGACCTTCATCCGTCATCTTCGAGAAGTCCATAAAATGGCCGCCAGTTTTGTCCGGGAGCGGGAAAGAGGCTATCCACGGAGGGATGAGTCCCAGTTTCCTCTTCTTGCAGTTGTATCATTCCCACATGTTTGGGATGGGAGACGAACGTCCCATTGCACTGCCCGCGACGTCTGTAAGTTTGCTTTCCCTCGCACAATAAACAAACATCAGATTTCATTATTTTAATACTTATTAATTAATATATAGGATATACTATACAGACACACTGACTTAGTTCAAGAATCTCCTAAAAACTAATACTTTAAAGCTTGCCAATGGGGGATACTTCCATTGCACAAACGCACAAACTGAATAAGGACATTTTATGAACGTGTATCTTGGTTATATATTTAATAAAAAAATTAACCTTTAATTTCATAATGTTATGATTTTGCATATCTTGAAATAAAAGTAGTGGTAAATATCCAAACATTTTGGTAGAAAGTTCCCTTCCCTTGAAGTGCCAAATTCCAACTGAAAAATACTTGTAAGTGAAACTTATTTTTATGCTGATGGACAGTTTGGTGACTGTGTTTTCTTTTATAGTATTTCTCAGCTAATTGAAAGGTAGGAATGCTTTATGTGCACCACTGTTTATGTAGTGCTGTAATGTTTGGCTTGTCGTCAGTTTTTGTGCATTCCTGTTTTGCTCACAACAGGTGATAGAACGCGCAGTGAAGTTATTGGATCTGGTCTACCCGTTTGAAACACACAAGATTGGAATCATTTATGTGCAGAAAGGCCAGGTGGGTGCTAGGTGACTTTCCTTAGACTACAGTTACTTATAGTTAAACTGTAAGTTACAAGTAAATTTAGTTAGCCTTTGTTTGTATAAAATTATAGTGGAATAATCATGTTTGTGAACATGTTATCGTGTTTATTAACCCTATGCATTTCTGGTGACGTCCATGATGAGCTGTCTCCAACCAATCCTGTCTCTTGTTACTTCTCTCAACTCGTCCATAGTCAACGTTGGTGTCACTTCTCTTTGTTCTCATCCATCCATCTTATGTGTGATCTTCCTCTCTTCTGCTTGCCCTCTCTCATTCCAAACATTACCATTACAGTGATTAGTGTGTGTAGTGGGGGGGGGCCTGATTGATATCTTCAAGACGGACTTGTTTGTTCTCCTGGCTGTCCAAGGGATTCAAAGCATCCTCTTCTAGCACCACATTTCGAAGCTGTCGATTAATTTCATTTCCCTCTGTGTGTTGGTCCATACTAAATGTCCAAAAACCAAATTGTTATGCTACCTGGTTAACTTGGTGGTTCCAGTGGCTCGCGTCGGACTGTCAGTCGAGAAGACCCAGGGTTCAAGGCTACCTGCCACCATTTCGAAACTTGGGCAATTTCGTTCACCCCCCTTTGTCCGTGTCTTTCGGATGTGACACAAAAACCCATCGGTTCCTTCTAACTGGTGTCTATGTCTGGGGAAGGAAAATGTGAAAAAAATTGAGTTGTCTCACAGAGTGGGTGGTGTCAAAGTGAAATCTTTAAAACACCTTCCCATTGTTTATCCTAGCCAACAGTGGCGTTGATATAAGCGTATCAGAATCAGAAACATTGTTTTATAACTGTATGTGTGCCTCTCCACAGACAAATGACCAGGCCGCCATCCTGTCGAATGTGTGCGGATCGTCGAGGTATGTGGAGTTTCTCCAAGGTCTTGGTCACCTGATCTGTCTCAAGGAATGTCACCAGAAGGTCGTTTACCTGGGCGGTCTCAATCCCGATGGCAGCGACGGAGAATTCACATACGCTTGGCATGATGAATTCATGCAAGGTATGTTGATTACAATATCGTATTAAAATTTTAATGTCAACATTAATAATGATAGAAATGTATGTGATGTTACATACACGGTTTAGGTCCATTCTATTAAATTTCCACTGTCTCAAAATTACTAATTTTCACAATGACATTAATATTCACTATTGGAAAGGTAGGTATTTGATTTTTTTTCATAATTGTATGTCATTTATCATCACTTGTTCTACCAGTAGACTGGTTAGACTTTGGGTCTAGATGACACAGTGATCTTCTACAATACATTGACACCGTAGTCATCCTTTGGTTCAATTCTTGGTCAGTGACTTTCTGAATCATTAAAAAAAATGGGTTCCCAACAAAAATGTCCAAATCAAAGCAACAACACAAAATGTCATGGTCCTTTCACTAGGCATTGTCACCAAACTTTTTGTCTCACTTGGCAACTTTTTTATTTATATTTCATAGTGTTTATATAGCATCCAATCAGTCAAGATTGCTCTCAGGCATTCTACATACATGCAATCATAACTCACAATTATATTAAAAAAATATCAACAATAAATATTCAGAAATGTTGTCATAAAAAAATAGTGTCCTACCAGAAATAATATAATAAATTTTTTATGTATATATGTTCTAATAAAATAATAATAAATGCATATACAAATATTGACATCAGCATGTCATAAAAAGGCTACTCTAAAAAGATGCGTTTTTAAAAGTGTTCTATGCTGCGGCAGTGCATGTACTCGCCATCCTCATTGAATTGGGCAACCAATTCCACAGATTGACTGTGGCCACAGCAAAATGATAATAAAAATGTATCCGTGACACAATGTGACTGCCAACACAAAATATGTAGTTTTATAAATATGAGTTTCTGTCGCAGTCATCTTCCATGTCGCGTCACTGATGCCAAACAAGGAGTCAGACCCGAAATGTAATGATAAGAAGAGACATATTGGGAATGACTACGTGACAATCACCTACAACGACAGTTCTGAAGACTACTCTATGGGAACTCTCAGTGTACGTAGACCAAGCACACGTGAATGTTCCCACATACTTGATTCCGTAGCTCAAAGTAGATACATTAAGAGCACTTCATATGATATTCTCTAACCCATCTGATGATAGATGTCTCCTCTACATTTGCTAGACAGTGGGCATGTATAAACGCAATGCATCGCGGATTGAGTGTCGATGGAAGTACAACATGTAATCTTGTACTTCAATTAAACAAGAGAGTCAGAACAATGATGTATCTATGACAATGAAAAGAACGCAAATAGTTAAAGAATTACTGTTTCATCAAAGAATATTAAACTGATATTAAACAAAGAATATTAAACTGATATTAAACAGCTATCACAACGCTAGCATCAGAACGCAAAAATCTGACGTTTGAATAACTTTGAACGCGATTGAGTACAGATACGTAATTGTTTCATCGCACAGCAAAAGATTCACACAAAGTACATAATATACTTGCATTGACAATCTCACATGATTTCACCTTTATATTAGTACCAGAGGCGCCAAAAGTTATTCCGGGTAGGCTCTATCATACTTTGACATTTTCTGACCTAGAAGTGACTGCTTAGTTGTGGAACATTTATGACATGAATATGAGTGTTCTTCGCTGGGCAGCCATTCAAGTTATTGTTAATTGTGTTAACAGGGACAAGTGAATTATGTCAACATTGTCATTAAGCCTCTTGACAATGCTACAAATGCTGTAACAGTCCAGGCTAAACCCGGTAAGTCAACTAAGCCATTTTATTTGAAGCTGTTTCCATAGGCTAATAAGAATGCCTAATCTGTGGCCTGTGAGAGTTGTGTTGTACACTGTGTGTTTATTGTGCGGGACACTCTTATTACGGTCCTGTGAGAGTTGTGTTGTACACTGTGTGTTTAGTGTGCGGGACACTGTTATTACGTTCCTGTGAGAGTTGTGTTGTACACTGTGTGTTTATTGTGCGGGACACTCTTATTACGCTCCTGTGAGAGTTGTGTTGTACACTGTGTGTTTAGTGTGCGGGACACTCTTATTACGGTCCTGTGAGAGTTGTGTTGTACACTGTGTGTTTAGTGTGCGGGACACTGTTATTACGTTCCTGTGAGAGTTGTGTTGTACACTGTGTGTTTATTGTGCGGGACACTCTTATTATGTTCCAGTGAGAGTTGTGTTGTACACTGTGTGTTCATTGTGCAGGACACTCTTATTACGTTCCTGTGAGAGTTTTGTTGTACACTGTGTGTGGGACACTCTTATTACATTCCTGTGAGAGTTGTGTTGTACACTGTGTGTTTTTTGTGCGGACACTCTTATTACGTTCCTGTGAGAGTTGTGTTGTACACTGTGTGTTTATTGTGCGGGACACTCTTATTACGTTCCTGTGAGAGTTGTGTTGTACACTGTGTATTTATTGTGCAGGACACTCTTATTACGTTCCTGTGAGAGTTTTGTTGTACACTGTGTGCGGGACACTCTTATTACATTCCTGTGAGAGTTGTGTTGTACACTGTGTGTTTATTGTGCGGACACTCTTATTACGTTCCTGTGAGAGTTGTGTTGTACACTGTGTGTTTATTGTGCGGGACACTCTTATTATGTTCCTGTGAGAGTTGTGTTGTACACTGTGGGTTTATTGTGCGGGACACTCGTATTATGTCCCTGTGAGAGTTGTGTTGTACAGTGTGTGTTTATTGTGCGGGACACTCTTATTATGTTCCTGTGAGAGTTGTGTTGTACACTGTGTGTTTATTGTGTGGGACACTCTTATTATTTTCCTGTGAGAGTTGTGTTGTACACTGTGTGTTTATTGTGTGGGACACTCTTATTATGTTCCTTTGAGAGTTGTGTTGTACACTGCGTGTTTATTGTGTGGGACACTCTTATTATTTTCCTGTGAGAGTTGTGTTGTACACTGTGTGTTTATTGTGTGGGACACTCTTATTATTTTCCTGTGAGAGTTGTGTTGTACACTGTGTGTTTATTGTGTGGGACACTCTTATTATGTTCCTTTGAGAGTTGTGTTGTACACTGTGTGTTTATTGTGTGGGACACTCTTATTATTTTCCTGTGAGAGTTGTGTTGTACACTGTGTGTTTATTGTGTGGGACACTCTTATTATGTTCCTTTGAGAGTTGTGTTGTACACTGTGTGTTTATTGTGTGGGACACTCTTATTATTTTCCTGTGAGAGTTGTGTTGTACACTGTGTGTTTATTGTGTGGGACACTCTTATTATTTTCCTGTGAGAGTTGTGTTGCACACTGTGTGTTTAGTGTGTGGGAAACTCTTATTATGTTCCTGTGAGAGTTGTGTTGTACACTGTGTGTTTATTGTGCAGGACACTCTTATTACGTTCCTGTGAGAGTTTTGTTGTACACTGTATGTTTACTGTGCGGGACACTCTTATTATGTTCCTGTGGAAGGATGAATTTTTGGTGAGATCTTCATCAAACTCGAAAACACTTGGATTATGGATGTTTACAGAGCATGGATTTGCAGCAGATTGTAGATCTTACTGGGTACTACCGCAGTGTCTGTGTTTAACTTCTCTCAAACTACTGTTAATAAGTTACAAGTAAATTTAGTAAGCATGTGTTGTATGTTTATATGTTTGTTCTGTGAATCATAATAATGTGTTTAATAACCTTATGCATTTTACATTATGTTTATTTCAGATCTGTATGAAGAACAACTTTTATTATTGTAACCAGTTTCTAATTATGACCAATTTCCAGATATGACTCTTCCAATTATAGCCTAATTCCAAATCTTTCAGCTATGGGCTCTTTTTAAATGTGCACAAAGGTTTATCGGTTTAATCGTAGTAAAATCATGTTATATAGTATAAACAATATTCAAATACCTTGATGTGTTTTAACGAACTACCATATTTTTTACTGTTATTTATTTATGAATATTGCCAACAATTTCTGATACTTGTTTTCTTCCAGACATTGGCGACATTGTCGGCCAAACAGACACAAAGATCATCTCTGACTCGAACTTGGCATTCCTTGTCCGGCAGATGGCAATGCATGCTAATGTAAGTTACAAGTGTTAATATCGGTCCTTAACAATACATGCTAATGTAAGTTACAAGTGTTAATATCGGTCCTTAACAATACATGCTAATGTAAGTTACAAGTGTTAATATCGATCCTTAACAATACATGCTAATGTAAGTTACAAGTGTTAATATCAGTCCTTAACAATACATGCTAATGTAAGTTACAAGTGTTGATATCGGTCCTTAACAATACATGCTAATGTAAGTTACAAGTGTTGATATCAGTCCTTAACAATACATGCTAATGTAAGTTACAAGTGTTAATATCAATCCTTAACAATACATGCTAATGTAAGTTACAAGTGTTAATATCGATCCTTAACAATACATGCTAATGTAAGTTACAAGTGTTAATATCAATCCTTAACAATACATGCTAATGTAAGTTACAAGTGTTAATATCGGTCCTTAACAATACATGCTAATGTAAGTTACAAGTGTTAATATCGATCCTTAACAATACATGCTAATGTAAGTTACAAGTGTTAATATCGATCCTTAACAATACATGCTAATGTAAGTTACAAGTGTTAATATCGGTCCTTAACAATACATGCTAATGTAAGTTACAAGTGTTAATATCGGTCGTTGACTTATTTCGGTTTTGCATCATAGGGGTGCAGAATTTGTGACTATCTAAAGACAAAATTATATAATCAAAATTGTGCTGTTGATAGGCCTAAATATTGTCTAGAGTTATGGACTTTATTGGTTATTCATGATACACATGAAACTTGTTTTGGGGTTAGAGCACTCTTAATGTTATCAATGCAATATTTAGAATGCATAATCAAATCAATATGGTTGTGAATGGTTGCATGATCATTAATTGTGCTTTGCTTCTTAAGTAATATCTAAATTTAATAACTTTTATTTATAAAGTGCGATATATGTGGAATAAAATTTCTGTTCAGAGGTGCATAAAAATACAGGAATGATAAAATGTAATCTATAAATAAAAGATGTACATGTATTCAATAGTCATGCTTGCACAGTAAACATACTGTATTCGACCTATTAAGCGTACATGCCCTAATTAGCGTACACCCCCTTTTTAATCAGCAGGATCCATAATTGTTGTAATTTGACGAGTATGGAACAACTGAAAAGTGTCACCATCTGGTGCTAAACAGTTGGCACCGCTTTTCAGTTGTTCTACACTAGATACCAAATGACACCACTAAACAGTTACCGTATTGTCTAGAGAGAAAAGTGTTGGTGTACGCTTATAAGAACAGATTCCTTGACATTTTTCCATGGCCCAATTTTTTTTCAAGCCTACTACATGCTTGTTAGGTAGAATACGGTATTTGAAAAAAAAATAGATGTGTAAGTTATAATCAATGAAAATGTAATGAAGCAAACCTACTATGGCATAAGATCAGGTGTTAAACAAAGTGAGTGCAGCTTTAGTGCCTTTGGTTGCAATTAACTAGCTTCTTGCATAACCAAAGCTGTATGGTTGCCTTGTATCAGCTGGCGTCGACCATCCTGCAGAAGCAACAGAGCAATCCGAAGGATCCGTATGCGTCGAACTGGCTGGAACGACTACGCCAGATCAAACGCATCCACTCAAAGGCTCGACAGGACTCCGGTACAACGACCACCAATCGGGAAAAACACGCTGCAGACGACTTCATGGATTATGTGTAGCAAACCATGTGACAGGGCCGGAGATCATGACTTGGACAATAGGCATTTGTATGTATGTATGTGTACGTGTGTTTGTGTGCCGTGTCACTTAATGGAGATGCACACTGTGCACTGCGGCAGCATGCAGCTGATTTAGTTGAATTGTCATATTTACGAGAGAATTATTAGAATTGGTGAGAGATGATCTCACAACGTCGATGTGCAATACAATTCGGAATGGGTTTAATAGGAGGGAGGGGGTGAGGGGTTGTTTTGTTTCGCAGTGTACATCAGTGTATTTTCCCAAAAGAATTGTTTATATTCTGACCACAATTCATAATGGTGCTGACATTATGTGCATGCAGCCAGCTTTGTGCTCCAACACCTGAAGTGCCCCTGGCGATATGTACGAAGTTGCCGAAATTGCACACAGGTAATTCAAAGTTTCATATAGCAACGGGGGTCTGAGGGTAAGTGACAGAAGTTTCGTGTAGTGCCGTAGAACGCTATTTTGAGAACATCCCCAAACTTTGGGTGTTCCTGGCCCCTTGTACACTCGAGTGTACACAGTGCCAAGTGTGTCTTTTACACATTTCACAAGTCATAGTATTGCCACTAGATGGCATGCCAGTTTCTTCTGAGAGGTCACACGCATTCGCTGTGAAATTCTGGGATATCCTTCCTTCTACATTTCAGTTTTTTTGCTCGCCTCGTTTTATAATCATTTCGCAAAAAAATCAAACCTGTCTAGTATCCACTGACATGCTAGCTCTAGCATCCACTATGAGATGCTAGCTCTAGTATCCACTACAACATGCTGGCTCTAGTATCCACTTCGACATGCTGGCTCTAGTATCCACTATGACATGCTAGCTCTAGTATCCACTGCGAGATGCTAACTCTAGTATCCACTATGAGATGTTAGCTGTAGTATCCACTACAACATGCTGGCTCTAGTATCCATTGCGACATGCTGGCTCTAGTATCCACTACGCCATGCTGGCTCTAGTATCCACTATGACATGCTGGCTCTAGTATCCACTATGACATGCTGGCTCTAGTATCCACTATGACATGGTGGCTCTAGTATCCACTACAACATGCAAGCTCTAGTATCCACTACAACATGCTGGCTCTAGTATCCACTACAACATGTTAGCGTGTTTGAGCAAATATGTTAATGTATTCAGTTTTAATGAAATCATTGGACATACTAATAAATAATTTTTTACTGGATCTGGTCAAAATTTGCAGGGAAAAAATGTGGCCCAGCTCTATATAAGGCTAATCAAACTTTTGCCACTTGCCTGATCTGATTCGTGATGGGCTAAAAAAATGAAGGAGGAAGTTTTAACTTGCAAAGGTTTCATGTAAACCTAGTTCAGTGCTAATACACTTGCATTATAATTAATTACCACAGGTTAACCACTATTAACTGAGTTGAATTTAAAGGAATTCTCTTCTCCAGAAGGTGCTCAGTATTTACAGACATAATTAGGCAAATGAGCATTTTTAACAAATACAAAAAACTTATACTCTGCTTAATAGAATCAGTTTGGCCCAGAACATTTTTATCCTATTAAGCGGCTGGTTCACTTAAACGGCACATTTCGATACAGCGGGAATAGGGAATGATTCCGTCCTAGTCTATATATTTGATTCTATTAAATGGCTGATTCTGTTATCCGCAATTGTGTTAAACATAATCGTATGTATAGCAAATATATGCTGCTTTCCAAAAATAGTAGAGTATTGTTACTCAGTAGAAGTACTTAGCAGTTTGTACTGCATCCAGTGTACTCAAAGATACCATGCATGAAATGTGTTTTAATTCCCAATGTTTCCCACAGTTCTGACCAAATGTGAGAGCCTGGCCAGTTTGCACATTCGATTTGGCCAGGTGGCACCGTGTCACATGACAAGTCACAGCTTAATATGTGTGCGTTTAGACGAGTGGCATGCCTAGACACTGCGACCTATATCTCGACACGCGCCACTCCCAATTTGAGCTTTGTTGAAAGGTCATTCGGGTGCACTTGCTGTCAGTCGCTGATTGGCTACTGCTTCAGAATGGTGGCTGACTGTCGGTCAAATTGGATCTAGCCCCACTTCCACTGACTCAACTGTAGTCACAAATTGGCCTTGCTAATCGGGCTAGCGAAGGTCTTTTCATGACTGACTCTTTCACCGCAGTACCACGTTAGCCAACCGATTGGACAATTAATCATTCTTGTAATCCGGCCTTTAGACCACTGGTTTTGTTGGGTTCATGAGTTTGTATGCCATAAAGATGCTTGGTTTTTGGGGTTACTTGGGTGTTTATGTAACATAAACTTGTTTTGTTGGGTTCACATAACGTACGCTGTGCTAAATAAAACATGTTAATACATATCCCTGCGGACCAGCAAAGCCCTGGGTACCGTGCCCTGAGCTTGACGCAAAATAATTTCTACAAGGTAGAAATTTATCAGTTTAGACTAAATATGCGACGCAACAGTGCTATATATATGCTAGATATGTGGATTAGCCCTGCCTTCTGGTGGTCTTCCGGCCCCCAGTCATGTGACGGACTTCAACAAATTCATAACGATGTTGATGAATGTGTATATTAATTGTAAATATGGTGAATTGTGAAAGTATTACAATCATTACGGTTGTGTGTGTGTGCTGGCAGAAAGTGTCTGCAATTGATGAATGGACTGACGTTCCGGTTTCTTGGAATGTGCTATTTGACACAGCGATTACCTGTCAAGAAACTTTTGGTATATTTGTTCCAAATATTTTGGCCGATTCACTCGGCCTTGATTGATGGGCCAGGACACTAGGCACAAGAATCAAAGAATATGTATGTCGTTGCCAGCCGTCATCAGTGAACACAAACAGAACACAGGCCATTAGTGTTCTATGAATGATACAAGAATATTAAACCATGAGCAGAAGTGGTTTAGGAGAAAAATCAACGAAGCAGTAAACATCCATCGAACAAAACCTACCCTTAACCGAGACGTTGACCAGGAGCTCCCACCAGTCCGTCTCCGGCTTGTCACATGACCTTGATGATGTGACATGCTCATAGTGATGCCAGTCCGCCGACAAAGGCCGAGTGAGTCAGCTGAAATATTCGGAATGTAAACCAACAGTTTCTTGAGAGGTAATCACCATGTGAAATGTCTGCTATTGGTTGTACTAAGTTTATGCGATATCCTTGTGCCAAGCTATTTGCTTTATGCTAAGACTGGTTATGGGTAAGATTGGTATACATATAATCACTATGTCCTTCTTCCTACCATCAAACAGTTGTGTGTTTGTCTCATACTGAGGCCTATGTCTTAATGAGTAGTTGCTAGATTCACGTATAGCTATGGTAATTTCTGAATGTTTAAAATGGAGTGTTTATAACTGATTATACAGTGTACTTAGTTACATAACATATGTACACATTTATGTGATGCACCAGTATATTTTTTAAATTACTCATCCAATAATTGAGTACTTTTCAGATGAAAATTTTTCAATACATACTCCAAAAATAAGAAGAAAAATGTTGTGGTAATTAATTAACATAACTACAGTAAGTAATTATAGCTTGTCAGCCAGTCATTTCTAACAGTCATTGCAAAAACAAATTAACAATATAAAAACAGCTGTTTAACTGCTTTATTTAAGACATGTTTCCTAACACAGCATTGTGAAATAGTGAATTCTGTTGTAAGATTATTTCTATTGGCATGTGTATGCAAAGGATGCAAGAAATGTTTGTGTTTGATGTCCTGTACAGAAGGTGACTTGCATAATCAGTGCAAGTTATTTCTAGTTGTGTGGAAATCCAGTCAGTTTTTGAGTTAGACCAGTGAATTAAATGTATATTTAGCATGCGCACTGTATATATATTTTTAATTAAATAAATACTTGGTGATGTCTTCTCTAACTTGGAAGTTTCTCTTATTTCATGTTCAACCTGTGTCTCATAGGAGCCACCCATTACTTCCTCGTAGGAGCCACCCATTACTTCTTTGTAGGAGCCACCCATTACTTCTTTGTAGGAGCTACCCATTACTTCCTCATAGGAGCCACCCACTAGTTCCTCGTAGGAGCCATTCATTACTCCCTCATAGGAGCCATCTATTACTTCCTCGTAGGAGCCACCCATTACTTCCTTATAGGAGCCACCCATTATTTCCTTGTAGGAGCAACCCATTACTTCCTTGTAGGAGGCATCCATTACTTCCTCATAGGAGCCATCCATTACTTCCTTATAGAAGCCACCCATTACTTCCTCGTAAGAGCCATCCATTACTTCCTTGTAGAAGTCATCCATTACTTCCTTGTAGGAGCCATCCATTACTTCCTTATAGAAGCCACCCATTACTTCCTCGTAAGAGCCATCCATTACTTCCTTGTAGAAGTCATCCATTACTTCCTCGTAGGAGTCATCCATTACTTCCTTATAGAAGCCACCCATTACTTCCTCGTAAGAGCCATCCATTACTTCCTCGTAGGAGTCATCCATTACTTCCTTGTAGGAGCCACCCATTACTTCCTTATAGGAGCCACCCATTACTTCCTTATAGGAGACATCCATTACTTCCTTGTAGGAGTCATCCATTACTTCCTCCTTGTAGGAGCCACCCATTACTTCCTCGTAGGAGTCCATAACTTCTTTGTAGGAGCCACCCATTACTTCCTCATAAGAGCCATCCATTACTTCCTCATAGGAGCCATCCATTACTTCCTTATAGAAGCCACCCATTACTTCCTCATAAGAGCCATCCATTACTTCCTCGTAGGAGTCATCCATTACTTCCTTGTAGGAGCCACCCATTACTTCCTCGTAGGAGCCACCCATTACTTCCTTGTAGGAGTCATCCATTACTTCCTCGTAAGAGCCATCCATTACTTCCTCGTAGGAGCCATC
Source organism: Lamellibrachia columna (assembly GCA_963662155.1). Lineage (NCBI taxonomy): Eukaryota > Metazoa > Annelida > Polychaeta > Sabellida > Siboglinidae > Lamellibrachia > Lamellibrachia columna. The sequence goes on from OY759266.1 coordinate 18,614,267, forward strand.
CATTACTTCCTTGTAGGAGCCATCCATTACTTCCTTGTAGGAGCCATCCATTACTTTTTCATAGGAACCACCCATTACTTCCTTGTAATAGCCACCCAGTATATGCCACTCCATTTGTCACTTCATCACCCTCTTCCTCCCACATTCAAATCCTATCAGTTTGTGAGTTAGAGCAGTGGAGTTCAATGTCTTTGGGGGACAGACCACATTTGATTTTCCTATAAGCCGTCATTATAACTTTTCCTTCGATTCCTGGAAAATTTCACAGCACATTTATTAACACAAATGTTTTGTGAAACCTGGTGACTGATTTTGAAATGTTGGTACGTTCTGCAGAATAGTTAGAACGTGCTCAGAAAAATTCATTCACTAGGAACTCTTTATGTGGATAATGACAGATGGATCCTAAATGTGGTCTGTGGCCTTTAACATGTGCTAACACTTGATGTGCCAACGACAAAAAAACAAAAGACTCAGGGAGATCATACCTTCAAAGTCACAGAACCGAAACTGTGGAACGCGTTACATGATATACAGAGTATCAACAATGTCAAAGTTTTTAAGACCAAACTATAGATTCATTATTTTAATATAGCATACAATTAAATTATTGGTTTCATCCTTTTTTAATTAATTAATCTATCATAGTCTGTTTTATTGTCACCTTTTTATTTGTGTATAGCACCATATAATTGTCTGGCTTTTTTATCCTATCATCAAAATTTGTCATGTAGTTTTTTATTATGTACAGCACCAAAGAATATAATTGTATAGATTTGGATCTGTATAAATTAATAAACTCCAAACATCATTACTCCATCACCCACCTTCCTAAACAGTAATTATCCCAACCGCCCTCTTTAACTGAATGTAGACGTGAAAAACATGAACGCAAACATGAAGATTTAGCAAGATTGCCATCCAAAACTACAAGTTCAGAAAGAAAAGAAAAACACTCAAAAACAACATTTCTGGGTATAGGTCACAAATTATTACTTCATTAATTGTTAACTTATTTCTGTACTATGTGTAAATTTAGTTTGTTGAATGCTAATAAACCTGCTGAAAAATATTTGTTAAATTCTGTAATATTTTACCCAGATTATCACCATTTTAACACGTCTCTTCATATGGTGCCAAGCACAACCAAGTATTTTCATCGTGTGCAGGGATCCTACAACCTACAGTCACTGATACATTCATATGCATTTAACAAGCCACTAGTGACTATAAAAAAAATTTACTATAAAAGTATAACCAGTTCACTCGAAATGTCAGATTTATGATGTATTTGATCACCAGGTGGCACCTTCAGCACGTCGTTTGCCATTCAGCTAGTTCATTCGACAACGAGGGTTTGACCTATTTTTTTACACCTTGGTTGTGTGCCTGTCGTATTATATCATATATAAGTAGTTTATTCGACATTTTAGTGAAAATGTCTGCCCAAGAACAGATGAGGGCGATGTTGGACCAACTGATGGGGACTGCCCGTGATGGTAAGTCGACGCGCATTAACGAATTTATAGATAGCCGGCTTCAGCCTTGTGATCATGAAACGAAACGAAAATTCCGCCATTTTTATCTGGCGTGCGTTTATTTTCCTAGTGTTTTCGCTGCGCTGCGTGGTTACAAATCAAAACAGCGACAAACCGAAATAGCGATACAGATTCCATAAACACCAAAAAATACCAACTACATATTGTAATATATGTATGTTTTGTAAACATTTGAACACCATTTCGCAATCCTCAATGCCTTGTAGTTGTAATAAAAGATTGTGGCCATATGGCAATGCTATGGTAGGGACAGGGAAGTCCACCAGGGGGCGCATTGGTGGTCAATTGCTAATTGTACTGGCTGGAGTTTCACAGCTTGCTACGATTATATTGGGGATTTTCTGATTGAATATGTGTATGGTGGAACAATACAATTATTTTTTACGAGTCGTGTCTAACCAAAAATGTGTACACCCCTACCTTCATATTGGTATACTCGATAACGCAACTTCGGTTGAGGTTTGCGCTCTCTGCGAGCTTTGTTATTGAAAACTGTCACTTGTCAAAACAACACATCGCCAGTGTGTCACAGAAATAGTGTCCTCTGTGACATATCATCTTCTTTTTTTAAATAAATTTTTTTCTCTTCACCCGTTGAACAAATCAGTCAAATGTAGTTGAAAAGTGTTCGATGGTTCGTATATCAGCAACTTTTGGACAACTTTTCTATTTATTTTGCCCAGTTGTGCAGACTGTGGAACTTATGATAGAAATTTTATCATTAACTTGTGGATTTTTATGAGCATCTTTGTGAAACACATTTTGAAAATGCTCTTAAAAATCTGTGATGGATTCCGTGTTATGGATTTTCCTTACAAGCTATTTGTCTTAGTGAAACGCTCCCCTGGTAGAAACATATTAACTTTGAATTAATGGATGACAAAAATCCAATAAACATTCGATTCATCATACATTGAAAATGCACAGCAGCAATTCTCTTGATGGCACCAACAATCAAACCTTAATTGGGTAATAGTTTAATAGGGTAATAATGTCGTCATTTTTATTTGTTGCTGTTTTGGTTTGTTACCATTTGACCAACTGCCCTCTACAATTGGACGATGCTTTGGCCTTTGGGACAGTTTTCAGAATTGTACAACCTTCCCTTGAACATGTTTTGTTCTGTTACTGCGTAAAACATGTCTCTGCTGTTAGATTCCAGCTCAATAGACAGTTTCAGCCATAAGTTTTTTGCTCTATGTATTGTTAGTTCTGTAACTTTCTGTTGTCAGCTAAACTTACTGGTCATGTGTTATCCATAAGTTTTCGCGACGAGATACACATGTAAATACAGATAGAATGGCGTCCATTGGTGAATACGCTACTTTTCATTTTAAGGCGTCATTTCAAAGAAGACATGCTTAAGTTTTACATACGATACAATCTAGATATCTCAAAAAAGTCATAATTTAACAGGACGAAACCACCAGAAATTTTACTGTAGTTTATACGTTTAAAAATGAGTTGACACCCATGCTGAAACTGCATTTCAGTTATACATGAGATAAGTTCTACTTGTAGGCTGTATTCAGTATTGAGATACGTTCAAAGCACGGAACATATGGCTGAAACTGTCTGTTAGCCCATAGTGCTTTTTTTATTACCTGTTGGTAATGCAAAGGAATGGTACATTGGATTGTAAGAGTACAGGATCTAGCAATACTCTTGTTCACGAGACAGGTTTGTGATTTTATCACATGAACATCAGTGAATGGGTAAAATGAACATACATATATGCAGTTCCTTCTAAGCAAAAGTTTAATAGATAACTGTATAATAAAGACATGCTGCTTCATTGCGGGCTGATTCAGACCCTGGATATTGACATAATTGCTGACTTTGATCAATAAAATAACAGTAACATGTTAAGCATTTTATTAGATAGTTAATCATGCAACATTTGCCTTATAATAGCTTATTCAAGTACATAGTTGACTGGACTAGTGAAGGGCTTTGTGTGCAGAATAAGTAAGCTGTTTAATTGAAGTGTTGCACTTTACTGCAACATACACCTTGTCTGAGTCCAACAACATGTTTTGTAGAATATATTAAATTAAAATGTGATAGTTATTGCTATGATATATTGGGCTAGAAGTATGTTAGACATTTATATTGAATCTCTTTCAGCAGAAAGGATATTTCGTGGTTGTATGTTGATTTTAAATCCCTGTTTTTTAAGGGAACAATGTTATCCAGAGACTAAAACAAAGATCTTCGGTCCGCAAGCCGTGAGTTGTGTTTACATATCAGTGTTTTTTCAGCATTTCATGGAAACAGTTTTGTACAAATGTCATTAATTGTGTCTTGTGGGTTTGTATTAATTTATGAAGTAGTTCAGTATTATTCTAACTTCAGTAATGCATCACATACGATAATCCTTATAATTATCCAACACAAAGCACAACGTATTATGGCTTCATCAGTAAGAACACAAGTAAACCCATTTATATTTAAAATATTCACAGATTATAAACTAAGTGTTAACTAGGCATGTGTAGGATATCATATACAAATTAACTGTTTCATATGTGTTGGCATCTTCTCGGTAAGGGAAAGATGACCTCCCTCAACACAATTGTCTTTCAGGTGGGAACATGAAAAGGTTTCTTGGGGGTCGATGTCTCCACATTCCTGATAGCACAGCCTGTGGTGACGGCTATCAAAGTGGACACTCGCAGTGTGTATTTTGTTGTAGCCAGTTGTCATGACGACCCCATTTAATGTTGTCCGAATGATTGTTTATCTATTACAGCCAAGTTACACTTAGCAGCCAGGAACACTGGTGTGACATCAAGAAAATAGCTGATATCTGATTCCTTCAGTGACGGAATTGATGCCTGAGTGTTTTTATACTTGGCTAAATGTCTTAATATGACCCCGAAATGTGTGCAATAACTTTGCATCGTTACGATTCAGATAACAGTAACATACTTACCTTCTTCGTATCTCCAATAAAATAACCATTAATTATGCCAATAGTGGGTTTTGCAGTTGGCACTTTTGATGCATTTTTATAATAAGCATACCCATACTTGCTTAGCAGATATACCAATATTTGGTGAGCTATTGTTGCATACACTCAGTCATCTTGGGTGGGCTGTGATATTCAGGAGACCCCCCCACTCATCCATGTGAGTGTGCTACTGTTTTGTAGGGCCGGGCAGTTCAAAGCAAGTGAGGTTTGACGACCCTCGGGTATGTAAGAGCTTTCTCCTAGCTTGCTGTCCCCATGAGATCCTCGCCAGCACGGTAAGTGCATATGTTTTGTGGTCTCATTGCCACTTAATTTTTGCCATACACATGGGTGTATGCAAAATCATTAATTGTAGCTTCTTGAGTTATTGTACATGTAGCAAACAGTTGGTGCAAAATTACAGTGAAACAATTCAGCATTATTGACAGTCATCTCAATCTAGTATCCAACACAAGTTCAGCAACTGTGAGTAGTCTGAAAGGAATTGTGCTTAAGTTGAGTAAATTAGCCATGGTACAACATTGTTATATATAGTAATGTCTGGCTCTGATGCTCATACTGGTGGGACACGTGTACTGCAGCTTTGTGAGTATTCAAATGTCAAAAATGGTGTTCGCCAGTCGGTGTGTCTTTTTGTAATTATGTGTCTTTTGTTCAGCATGTATTTGGTTTCTTTCTGTGTGAATTGTGCACCATATGTCTTATGATACGTATGTTCATCCAAGGCAGTGATTGTTTCACTTCAGCGAATGGATTTGGGTGAATGTCCCAAAATCCACGAATTAGCCCTGAGAGCCGACTATGAACAGGCCGCAAAGGAAAGGGATTATGGCTATGTTGTTGATGTAAGTAAGACTTTGTTAGTTGGAAATATAAAATATATTACTAACAGAAAGAGAAGATGTAAGTTTTGTACAGTTGAAAACTTGGACTTTATGATCAGTCACATTTTTCAGTGTTTTTTTCCTGATATTTCCAAAGAATTATGGCAGAATTTGGGGTGTCGGATTCCATTTAGAAGTGAAATAATAATTTATTCACCCCAATACAGAATCAACACAGAGAGAAATTGAGGGTGGGTCACTAGAATAAGTTATTGCTTGTCAAGTTGATGTCCCGACATGTATGCATTTACAGTAACTAAAATTATGTGTTTGTTAACTTGATTCTGCCTGACAGATATTGTGAATTTGTTATGTTTCATAATAATACCTTTTGTTGTTCACGTGACAGGCCCTGCAGCACCTGGAGACTTTCATAGCCGAGTGTGACCGCAAGACAGAGCTGGCTAAGCGACGACTCAAGGAGACGCAGGAGGAACTGTCTGAGGAGGCTGCAGCCAAGGTCAGTACTTATTTTAATTGACCAGTTACCCCGTAATAAATAAATTAGACATTTATAATGCACCACATGTCCAGGTTGGAAACAGGTAGTATTTCACAGTGTCAGTCCAGCCAGAGTGAAGAAGTGGTGACCATAACATTCATGGTTGTAACTTGCGGTCGTCAACAAGCTATGGTCAGCATGCATTGTTAAATTTGTTTGTTTGACATGTTTTGGTCGTGCTATCCAGTCTATGAATGTTTCCCAGAGTAGCTGAGTTGGTGTTGGAGTGAACAGGTCTGCCAGCGAGTGAAGTGTAGAGCGATTTGAACTGTCCAAAGGACTGGATACCACACTGTATAAGAACATACCTTTACTGTAGCTCACACGTTGCCAGAAATTGCAAAATTAAGTGGACTAGGTGTATAGTTACACTGGACAAACTAAAATAAATAATTGTTGTAATGCTACCAAACTAAACTCTACTTGCTGGTGTTATATAACAACAAGGTCTTGTTTCAGGCAGAGGTGATCCACCGATTAGGAGAGCAGATCGGGACAAAGTTGGCACATGCAGAGAATGTGGGAGCAGAGGGAAACGTGGAAGAATCCCTGAAATTGATGGAGGAAGTCGACCGACTGAAGAAGGATAAATCTACGGTTGAGGTGAGAGGTCACCTACATGAGGCCATATTGAATCGAGCGATATCACCGGTTTTTCAGAGGTTTTAATTTCATAGTGAAATGCATGGTGTTGCATGGTTTTTAGCAGTGATCTACCACTTGTATTGTGATTGCACAAAAACTCTCCCAGATGCTTTATTCTGATGAAATGGCTGATGAAACAGTACACTTGCATGGATTAATGAGCTAACCAAATGTCACATTTCACTGGGGAAAAAAATACACAATCAAAGGTCTTGAGCTAAATGGTAGTTTGAAAGAACATCTTTGGAGGCTTGTGTGTGTGCTGTTTGCTAAGCAGAATGACTATTCTGGGTCTAATTTTACTGGTCAGCTGATGTGTTGAATCCGCCATAAATTTGTGATACATAGATTGAATACCGCAACTCGATGCCTGCGTCCAGCTATCAGCAACAGAAACTGCGGGTCTGTGAGGTGTGCTCAGCCTACCTTGGTATCCATGACAATGACAGGCGTCTCGCTGACCACTTTGGCGGCAAGTTGCATCTTGGATTTATCATCATCCGCGAGAAATTGCAGGAGTTGATTGTAAGTTGTCAGCGTCAGAAATCATTGAGCGTTGTTAGAGTGTCACAAATCATTGAGTGTTGTTAGAGTGTCGGGTCCTATGGACCAACCGAATTATATGTGTCCGATCATTATAGCGACATGCGAATTTAACGCTGTATTGTCAGGATGTAAAGGACGACATTTGCAAGTCAACCATAAACTTTTTGTGTCAGATTCTTTGACAGGCCTGTTAAAAGTTAATTAAAAAAAAAAACAATTGCAAGGTATACCGGGCAAGTAAATCAATATCTTCTGGTAAAAAACGCTATTAAAATATGACAAAAAAAATGCCAGGACAATTTAAATGAACATGTATGTGATTGATTAACAAGTCTTTGTTCATATCTAAACAGTTTTCTAAGGAGAGTTACAAGGGAAGATTACATGTGTCGCTACAACTCACTTTAGACAGGGTTTTAGGTGAATTCATACACTTGCTGCCAGGGTCAATTACAATGGTTAATTGTAATGGTAAATTACACAGCTCATAAAACTCAGTTACAATTGTGCTGCCTAGTTCAACAACCCCCTAAGTCCATATTTGTAATAAGGGAGAAAAACGCATCCAAAGTTTGAACAGTATATTCCACGGTTAACGTGCTTCATATATATATATATATAAAAAACAGCGTTTTGCAGGTTATAGCTACCCAGTACCCAAAAGTCTGTAAACATGGCTTTCCTTTCATCTTCAGAAATAGTTCCATAGTTGCATGTCGTGGTGGGTCGGTTAAGAGGTTGTTCACCCAGTGTAATTTGCCATTCAGTGCACCCAGTAACCGAGGATAACAAGACTTAGGTGCATGAAATCATTAATATTAGTATGTGGCAGTACAGATAGATTGTAGCGACATCTGTTGATCAAATAAAAAAAATTTCCAACAAATGGACTTAGGGGGTTGTTGAACTAGGCAGCACCATAGCATCTTTTTGAGCGCTAGACGGTAGGCATGTATTGTAGATTGAGAATACGTTTGCATAGATATGCGATTGTTTTATCAAAGTCAAAAGATTCGCGCAAATTTCCATGTGGTACTTCCATCAATAATCTCCCACGATCTCACAGTTGTCTCAGTGTTATATCATGCACAGGTGGCACCACAGGTCATTCCGGGTCGGCTCCATTATAGGTGACACAATTATATTTTAACCAAGCCATTGTTACTCGACTGTAGAAGCTGGTGGAGGAGCGGAAGGCACAACGGGAACGGGAGGTGGAGGAACGGGACAAGGAGAGACATGTGCGGGAGAAGGAGCGCATGGAGCAGGAGCGTGGGGCTGAGGAGGAACGTAGGAGGGAGCGGGATCGTCGGAGCAGGAGTCGGAGCAGCAAGCGTCGACGGAGCAGTCGCGAGCGCAGGGGCAGTCGCGAACGACGCAGGCGCAGTCAAAGTCACAGCAGAAGTCGAAGGCACAGGTGGGTAATTGTAACTTTCACATATCAGTGACATTGAGCAGGTGCCATATTTGGATACAAATTTTGCAATAACATTGCTTTATGAAAATGTTCATCGAGTTGGTAGAGAATAATGAAGTAACAGTTTTCTTCTAATCATAACTATTGATATTTACTTAATCAACGTTTCGGCTTCATTAATCAAGAACTGAATTCTGGGACAACTTCTACTTGCCTGTTCGAATTTCAAGTATGTGACGGTCTGCTTGCCTTGCCAACTGGCGAGCAGAAGAAGTAATTAGAAGAAAATCGTTAATTCAATAACTTTCCTGTTTATGAGAAATTAGTCAACAGTTATATTACATTACTGTTAATGTCTATATCATCAGAGCAAAATGTTTCATGTTTTATTTTTGTGTTTTTTCGTTTCATGTATTTTACATATAATTAGACAATGCGTTTAATTCTAAAAACTGTCTGTTTCTATAACATAACGATCAGCAGGGTGGCCCTTGGTAGCACATCAGAACCAACATAGTTAAAAACCAGAGAACTTTTTCTTGTTAATATAGTGTCATGCAATAGAGATGCATGATATGTGTATAGGATTGGTTGATGCAGCAGAAACAAATTGACATATTTTAACACTTGGAAACATCTTGCAGGACCCGGTCAAGAAGTCGTGACCGCCGTCGCCGCTCTAGATCCCGGTCGCGTCATCGTTCACACCGCCGCAGATCTACCTCACGATCCCGCAGGTCACGGTCAGGATCTAGATCAAGAAGGCGCTCACGTAGGTCACGATCTCGTGACCGTAGATCACGCTCCAGGTCAAAGAGGTCAAGGTCCAGGTCAAAGAGGTCAACCTCACGATCAAGACGTAACAGGTCTCGATCAGGGTCAAGGTCAAAGAGGTCAGTACAGAATGTCGGTGTGAAATAATGACCAGGATTACAGATTTTTTTAAACCTGTTCACACCAACGAATTTATAATCTCTTAGTTGAGAACACATCTTTTCACAGAGCTGTCATTCTCTTGCATCCATATTGACCATTTGTTCGTGATTTAAGACAATATTAGGGCTAAACAGTTTAGAACTGGTGTGAGTAGAGCTAAAAGTGCTGTCGAGGACTGATGCCAACTATAACTACTTTCATGCATTGTAGATCAAAGCGTTCACGGTCCAAGACGAGTGCAGAGAAGAGTGAGCCTTCAAACGACAAGAAGAGTGAAACGTATGTATTATGGTCAACATTTCGTGGCATATTTGCAGCAGTAATAAGTCAGTCATTGTTTCTCCCATCAAATATAGTCAAACTGAAATTCAATCCAGGTCATGTGTCGTTTTGTTTGCTAGTTATAAGTAGGGCTAGGTTTAATGTACGACATGTAACCTGTACTGTATTGTTAAACACAAGTAGGTCGGGGGACACAAGTTATTACAGAACTGTGATTTCTGGTTCTTGCACAGTTGGGCCTGGCAACCTGTAGAAATAATGGCCACTACTGACAATTGATTTTTCTGCAGAAATACTTGTTTATTTGGAAATGATAATATATGAAACAGTCTGATCTGCTGTTGTATCAATGTGTTCCATCATAAACCCCAATGCTCTATATGTAGTGTAAATCTTGTGTTGTGTATTTCACCACTATTGCACACACAAGCCATATGCTATACTCTTATAAAGGGGTGCTGTTATGGTTTTATAAATCCATGCGATGATGACAAAACTATTATTTACGTTTTGACATGATCATCACTTGTAAAATAGCAGATGAACATTTGAAGGGAAAAAATGTTGGCTAATTGTTGTCAGTCTGCTAAATTCAATTCCTAAATATAAAATGGAACATTTGTGATCTGCAATGCACACCTAATCATACTTGGCAGCTGGCGGAGTATCACAAATAATCGGGTGTGTGTCAGATTATTTGTGATACTACACCAGCCATCTACCCCCTGGTAGATCGACCTGTTGAAACCTGGATTTCTCCTTGGATGTACACTGAATTATTTGTACTTTGTCCCACTTCCTGTCTTGGTCAAGATGTTTTTGGTAACTACTCTGCAGGCCCATTACCAATTAAAGTTATGTTCCCATATGCGACGCACGTAAGTCCCAGCAAGCAATATTATTGGTTAACACAGCGACTGAAAAATCATCGTTTCAACAGGTCGATCTGCCAAGGTTACTGGTGTTCAGTAGTCGGATGTGGCGAAGATGATTTTTATAAATAATTATTTTTTGCGTGACTGTCCACAGACCCACCAACAACGAGGCTGGCGTCATCCAGAATGGCAATGGAGCAGCAGAAGGTACAGGAGATGCACTATCAGAGGGGGAGACTGCCACCACGTAGCAAGACAGTGTCACGTATCATATTGCTGGTGATGGCTGGTTCAGCCGTTGCAGCAGACATTTGGAAGAACAGGATTGTTTTGCCATAGTGTTGTCGCGTTTGAGTATGTTTTCCGTAACGGCGGCAGCAAGAGTTTTCGACTGTGGCTCAAACAGCTGTTGTTTAATTTTCTTGTACAACCACATCACACACGCACGTCTGCTGAAATGTTATAGCAATAGAACATGTTTTGCTTGAAGCACCGCCTGTATTTGTGTACACATTTTGGTGTGCCTTGTACTGGTTGAATATGTTTGACTGCAATTATTATCAAACTAGTCCAATTATTTTGCAGCTCCTGAGTAGGCTGTTATAGTCTACTCTTCCCACTGTGCAAGTTATTATTCTGGAGTAGACTGAACCATGATTACTGAAGAGCTACATTCATGACGTTTTTTATACCAGTTCACTAAATTGTGTATATTAAAAACTACTGTTGATGGATTAATAACTGGTTGTTGTGCATACCTGTTAATTTTACTACAAGATAAGGCATTTATTCAATTCAATATGTGATAAAATCAATCAGTACCAGTTATTAGCAGCAGTGGTTGTATTACCATAAACTGTGGCTGGTGGTAATAATACAAATGTTTCATTGTTTTAAAGGTAGTGAGATTTTGCTTGTTAGTTTCCATCATTCATTCTCATGTAAGACGGAAGAAAATAAAGCAGTGCTGTTTGCTGTAAAACTGCATGTATAGACATGAAATAAAATGTTAAAATCTGCTTCTTGTTTGAATGCTTTCTGAAAGTATATGTGTAGTACAGTATACGTATGAACATATAGCAACATCAGTAATAACTGTTAGTGATGGTCTAAAGCTGAGCTTGCATTAGGTGATATCATCGCCACAAGATCGTCAACGTCATTAGAAAAGGTCGATGTGTTTTTTATTTCATAGATAACTCAACTACAACCGTTATCACAGGTCTATGTATCCTTTTTAAAGGTTTTTTTATCCATTGAGGACCCATTATAGATGTAGATGCCTTTATACCCACAGATAATAATTAGGTAATGGAGTAATAATAGGGTGTGCTACACTACCAACACCACCACCATCATAATTGGTCAGTTCTGATACTGAAAACCCAACACATGACTCAGTTAAATATAAGGCCATGGCTTGGTTGGTTCAACGAATTAATGGATTCAACCTAGACATGTAGCTCCACCGACGTATACCGTGCACGAATCTCAACAATTGCTCAAAATAGCAAAAGCACCATACACGATATCGAAAACCAGTCATCTGGTGCCTGAAATTGGGGAATTATCTTCACAAAAAAACAGGATTGTTGATCTAATAAATTGGAGAATATCACCTGATTCACCGTGTTTCTGATTTGTCTTCGCTCTACCTACCATGTGCCCTTCGTACAATCTACATGGATGCCAATGTGTGAAGGTACAATCCTAAGTGGTTTGCGAGATTCGCCATGTCATGTGAAAATGGATTTGTTGATACCTGCAGCACCACCTGGCGGCCGTTCATCAATATAGATAGTGGCTTACGTATGGGTTTGGCGCGGGAGTTTTTGATTCCATTCCATTCTATTGGTTCCATGTTCAATTGCATGATCGAGTGACAGTCATAGCCAGACTGTAAGTAAACTAAATTGCGACCTTCCGGATGCCACACTAGTGACAACACCAGTTGAAAACAATGCTTCGTTGAGCTGCAGAATAAAGGCACCGAACGTTTAACGTTTGCTACGTCTTGGTACGTCCTTAAAATTCAAACGGCGATTATGAACTTGTAGCAATCACTTAGACATCAGACAGCACAACTTATTTCTACGATAAAACAAAATATAAGTATAACAATTGGTATGGCGAGGGATGGTTTGATTGAGGGTTGGGTCTGAGGGGCTCTTTTCCATGGGGGAGTTGTAATCGGAAGGGCTTTTTTCCGGAGAGAGATCAGCCGCCTCGTACTGTTTTACAAATCATTACATGGACAGGCAGCTCTTCCGTTGCCATACCATCTTGTTCGGGCAAATAACAATGCACGTGGTCATAGTGACAGATTTATCAAAGTGCCGGCCAGGACACAAGTTTATGTCATTGGCTTTTTCAACTATAAAGAATTGGAATGGACTATCAGAAACAGTTGTGTCTGCAGCCACGGTGGACACTTAATAGACTGGGCAGGCAAATCTAAATTCCGTGCAGTGCTTCAGCACTCATCCCAACGTTGGCCTCCAGATTCTTGCCAATTATCATACAGACATAATATTATATATCAGTGGTTTGAACCGATCAACGCCATCCACGGGCAACTGAATCAGCTTGAGCCCCTGTATATATATATATATATATATATATATATATATATATATATATATATATATATATATATATATATATATATATATATATATCAGTTACAGGGGCTCAAGCTGATTCAGTTGCCCGTGACGCCATCGTCCACCACATACACGTGAACTTCGCTGGAAATGACGTAGTGCGGTCTTTGCGCATGTCTGTTTCCCGTAGTGAATGTTCGGAGACGAGGCTGCAAGGTCTTGCCAACGATGCTTGTCCACGTCTAGCCTCGATTATCCAGGCTCCGCGATGTGGCGCCACCGTTTGTCGCACACATCATCGCCTGGACACAGAGTGGGGTTCCATTGTGACGGAAATTATGTATGCGCCCAGATTCTGGGCGCATACATAAGTAGCTCATTAAGCTCGACGATGACGCTGATTGGCTGCTGGCACTTCATCCGGTAACGCCTACAGAAATACAAAATGGAGTCGCTACGAGTCGCACGTGCTATCGACAGAGCAAGTCGTTACATTTAGAATTTGCACTGAGAAAAAAAACAGTTTGCCTGCATCCAGAACATTACTGATGGACGTTATGTGATGGGAATACTTCCAACAGGGTACGGAGAACCCCTCGGTAAAGGTGCATTAACCTGGCCGAAATTATTAACGCTATTAAATGACATTTTTACCTAATTTTTTCGATGTTAATGTGTTCTTTGCATCACTCCCCATCGGATCAGGTACAAAACGGACGTATATTTGTAAAAAATATTGTGTTTGAGCGCACTTTTAGTGCCAAAAACAACGCTATACCTGCAATAGCCGGTGTTGTTAATATGGCGATCATCCGAAATGTGCTGGAACAATATCACGGTGGCATCAGAACCGGAAAGGCGATTTCACTGTCAAATATTTCGTACCGCAGTGTAAGAAAATAAAAAAATAGAAGAAAAAGTGCAATTTGATGTTACGAAAAACTGTAAAAATCGACAATTTAATGTTAAAAAGCCCAAAAAAATCGAACCGGACAGGTGATTTCACTGACAAATATCTTGTACGCAGTCTAAGAAAAAAAATAGAGTTCAATTTAATTGTGAAAATCCAAAAAAAATCCACCGACAAATATCTCGACAAAACATATAAGATAATATTAAAAAAAGCAGACATCGCACATATATCAAAAAAATAATTAAAAGTTCACATATCGTGCAACTATCTTTAAATCTTATTCATAAGTCATAAACAAGTGTCTTGCTTGCCCAAATCACACAATTCAGTAATAAATAGAGCAAAGAGGAAACTCCGGAGACAGTTCGGCCCGGCGCGACCTCTGTTAGTCACGTACCTGGAAGAGTTCCTGTGGATGCAGCAGCACAGGAACCGCCAACGACGTCTCTCGTCAGTGTGTGTATTCGCGACCAATGCCCATGAACAAATGCTCAATAACAGTGAACTTCGCCCAGCAGTCGCCCGAAGACACAAAACGGCTCTTTTCAGAGCCAACCATACTTTCACAAAATAGTTGCTACATTGGGCATGAACGATGTCTATCTCGATAAATTTGGTCCTCGAAATTCACCATACATTCCAAAACGACAACATCTTTTTGTAGTGAAATGTCCAATTTTTCTCATGATACGGTCCAAACATTAGTAATGTCAAAAATAAACACTTCAATGTCCCCTGAAGAATTATTTATTACTGAATTGTGTGATTTGGGCAAACAAGACACTTGTTTATGAGTAAGATTTAAAGATATTTGCACCATCTGTGAACTTTTAATAATGTTTTCATATATGTGCGATGTCTTTGCTTTTGTTTACATTATCTTATATTCTTTGTCAAGATATTTGTCGGTAGATTTTTATTGTTACTATTTTGAGGTATATAATTATGCTGTCATACGATTGTTGTGTGGCTATAATATATATATATATATATATATATATATGATACCAATAAAATATCAGCGACAACACTAACAGAGCCGGGGACTTCTTGCCTGTAATATATATATATATATATATATATATATATATATATATATATATATATATATATATATATATATATATATATATATATATGTGGTAGGTCGTCTCCGTGGGTCGTCTATCAGTTGATAGTCATACACATCAAAAATGCAGCACTTGCTCCAACTGAGCTAGGTGGCTGTCGAAATCGGCTTTTTCGTTACCCCAGGACGAGGCTGGTACGTCAGCTGTTCAAAATACTAATTAGCTGGTGGTGACGCCTATCGATTAACATGGTGTCACCCTGCTACATCCTCCCCAACTAAATCTTAACCGTCCCGGTTACTATATAAAAAAAGAACATCCCGCTGGAACTCTAGGGTTCTCCCAAATTCCTGCGTATCAAAAGTCCCTCTAAAAATTCCTCCTGGGTCCTCCCCAACTAACTCTTAACCGTCCCGGTTAATGCTTCCCGAAAAGACCACACCACTGCGAGCCATCGCTACAAACAAACTAGTCATGATGGGGGTCAATTGGTCCCCCACACACGGTTAAGGAATGACGTTGCATCGCCGCGGGGCCGGTGTAGGTACTTGCGTGTCGACTTCTTCGAAGCGTACCACCTTCTTCCGCATCCTGCCCGATCTCCTAGGTGCGGGTACTGGTATCGATACCGGTATCACGGTAGGCTCATCGTGAATCTCCTCTCCCGTCAAAACCTCCTCAGCAATCGGCTGGACCACTGAAGCTGGAGCTATCGTCGGACGAACCACTGGAACGATCGCGACAAGGTAATCCTCCTCCTCCTCCTCTTCGTCAGAGCTCTCATCAGAGCGTTCGTCGTCTTTGACCTCTGGAGTGACTGCCACTGGAGTCGGAACAATCGCTCCTGGACCCGCTGGCTGGATGTTCTTCCTGCAGACTGTCTGAGGTCGGCCGAACCCGTCTGCCCTCTCGATGTGGTAAGGTCCACCAGGCTCCGCGGGTATCCGTACTACCTTGTACACCTCCGGGCTCCATGCATCCTGCATTTTGTTGCGTCCTGGTAGTCTGTTGCGTTGGTAAACCCTGCAACCAAGTGTCAGCGGCTCACTCATCTTCAATCTCTCGTGAAGCAGGTTACGACTTTCTGCTGCAGCGCCGAGTCGTTCGTTTGCGTGAGAATACGCGTCTTGCAGTCTCTTCTGATGTGTGGCAAGCCATCCGTCGATCGAGCTGTCACAATCGTCCTCCCTCAACTCCTGCCCTAGGAATGCGTCTATCGGCAGCCAGGGATCGCGCCCAAACAACAAGTAGTGTGGCGAGTATCCCGTCGACGCATGTGGCGTCGCATTGTAGGCGTTGCAAAGCTCGGGCAGATGCTCTGTCCATCTTCGCTTCTGTGCCGGCGGAAGGGTCCTTAACAAGTCGTGTAAAGTCCGGTTAAACCTTTCACACTGCCCGTTCCCCTCTGGATGGTATGCCGTAGTCCTTGACTTCTCGATGCCGTACAGCTTGCACAGCTCTCCAATAGTCGCACTCTCGAAATTCCGGCCTCTGTCAGAATGGATCCTCTGTGGAACTCCGTAACGCTGAAACCACTCTCTCACCAATAGTCGCGCCGTCGTGTTCGCCTTCTGGTCACGTGCTGGTACAGCCCAAGCGAATTTGGTGAACACGTCTGTCAGTACCAGAACACTCTCACGTCCATCTGCTGCCTTCTCCAACTGTGTGTAATCCACCGCCAAGACCTCTAAGGGACGCGATGCTAGAAGGTGTCCCATCGGCGCGCGTGTCTTCTGTCGCGGCATCTTCGCTAGTGTGCACCTCGCACAGTTCTTCACGTAGTCATCAATCTCTCTGTGCATACCTGGCCAGTAACAACGGTGCCACGCCAGGCTGCTCGTCCTATCACCACCCTGGTGACCCATCTTGTCGTGCACCGCTTCTAGAAGTCGGTGCTTCAGCACACTCGGTAGAACTAGCTGCTTAACCTCTCCACCCTGTGGATCTCTCACCTTGCGGTACAAAACCCCATTCTCTTCCCTCATCTTGTGCCACTGTCTCAGCAGTTGTGTCACACCCTTCTGTGCACACTTCTTCGGCTTCTCGCCGACCCTCCAGTACATCAGGAACCTGCTGATGTCTGGGTCTTTCCTCTGCAACTCTGCAAGTTCTTCAGGTGACAACGCTGGGAAGGCAGGTGACTGGGTTGACTGTACCTCTATCTCCTTTACTTCAACCTGGAATTTTTGTCGTACTCTGTCATTCTTCTCTATCTGTTGGCGTAGTTCTCGCGGGAGTAGCGTGCACGATGCATATGTTGCGCATATCTGCTGCACGTCGTCTTCCTCGTCGAAGTCGGTTGCCCCGGGCTCGTAGTCGAGTTGCTGTCGACTCAAGGCATCTGCGTTTCCGTTTGAACGTCCAGCTCGATATTCGATCGTGAAGTTGAATGGGGCCAGCTCAGCTGCCCATCGTTGCTCGATGGCTCCCAACTTGGCGGTCTTCAGGTACTTCAACGGGTTGTTGTCAGTGTAGATGACGAACTCTCCGCCGTAAAGGTCGGCACGGAACTTCGTGGTGACCGCCCACTTAAGTGCTAGCATCTCTAGCTTCATCGAGCTATACTGGCGTTCGGGTGGTCGCAACCTGCGACTCGCGTACGCGATGACGACACGACGTCCTTCCTGTTCTTGAGACAGGACAGCGCCGAGACCCAGGTGGCTGGCGTCCGTCTCCACTATGAATGTCGTTGGTACTGGGCATACCCGAGAACTGGAGCTGAGCAGAGCGCGTTCTTCAAAACCGTGAAAGCTCCGTCACACTCTGGACTCCAACTGTCCTTGAAGGCTCCTCTCAACCGTCCCTTCTCCTTCATTTCCTTGTTGACACTGGTCACTAGATCGTGTAGCGGCGCTGCAATCATACTGAACCCTTGCACATACTTACGGTAGTAGGACGCGAATCCTACAAAGGAGCGAAGCTGTTTCACTGTGTTCGGCACTGCCCAGTCTTTCACAGCATCGATCTTTGCCGGATCTGTGGCAATGCCGTCGGCCGACACATGGTGTCCTAGGTATAGCACCTCCCGCTGTAAGAAGTGACACTTGCTTGTCTTCAGCTTCAGTCCAATCCTCTGCAGTCGCTGTAGCACTTGCTCCAACTGAGCTAGGTGGCTGTCGAACGTCTTGGAGAAGATGATAACGTCATCAAGGTAACAGAGTACCGTCTGGTAACACAGATCTCCAAAGCACCTCTGCATCAACCTCTGGAAGGTCGCGGGACTGTTACAGAGCCCGAACGGCATACGGTTGAATTCGTACAGCCCCATAGGTGTGGTGAAGGCCGTCTTCTCTCGGTCGTCCTCCGACATCGCGATCTGGTGGTATCCTGAAGCCAGATCCAATGTGGTAAACCAGTTTGCGCCGCTCATGGCGTCAAAACTCTCGTCAATGCGCGGCAGCGGAAATGCGTCTCGGTGGGTCTTCGCATTGAGCAGCCGATAGTCCACGCACATGCGCAGCGAATCGTCTTTCTTCCTGACCAGGACGATCGGCGAAGCCCATGCCGAATGGCTCTCTCTGATAACACCTCTGTTCAGAAGATCCTTGATGTGCTCTTTCACCTCTTGATACTGTGTAGGCGGAATCCTTCTGAAAGGTTGTCGTACGGGTACCTCAGTCGTGGTCCTTATCGTGTGCGTGGCTAAGTCTGTATAGCCAAGGTCGTCATCATCTCGGGCGAATGCTCGTTCGTTCCGCGAGATGAGATCTCTCAGTTGAGCAACCTGCTCCGCGGTGACGTGTGGCCCGACATCGAGTGTACTGGTTAGTACCTCACGCGTGTCGACTACACCTGGCGGTCGGTCCTCAGTCCTGCTCACGTACTCCTCAGACACTCTGACTCGCTCAAAACATATTCTGTCTTCTTCACTGACGTGCGCGATGGTCTGATAGATACCTATTCGCATCCTCGGCTTCAGCCACACGTCTTCTCTGCTGGTGTTGACTACCTGCACAGGTGCAGCACCCTGGTGTACTCTAGTTAAAGTACTACACAATGACACCTCCACCGGAAGTGCCCCCACAATGGGTTCTACAACGACCCATGTCGCATCAGCCTGTCTCTGCAAACCGGGAACCTGTGTCAAGTAAGCAATTGACCTCCACACCTCCCATCAAGACAGTTGCCGTAGGGCAAGTACCAACGGTCGCGTCAGTTGGCGCGGTAGCGTGTGAGCCTGTACGCACTAGCTCGTCTACCCGACTCTTGGTAACGAGCGGCGTCAGTTTAAAGGATGTGTGTTCTCTCTAACATCGTCTGGGTGCTCTCGTCTGTGTGCCGTAGGGGCCGTCGTCTGCACACCCGGTGGACAAGCCTCCGTCTGGGGCCGGCGTGGTCCAGTGCTCGCCTCATTGCGACACTGCCTGCCCAGGTGGCCAACTCCACCACAACGGTAACAAATTGGCTGCCCGTCTGGTGTGTACTGCATCGAGGGTCCCTTGCAGATCTGTAACGTTACCTGCTTCCCCTGCGTCGGCGACCAGCTCAAATGCACCAGCAGTCTGTCGTCGACTGGATTGCGGCGGCCTCTCTTCCTCCTCGGACCACTGAATAGCCTCTTCCCTCAGTTCCACGAAGCTCATCTGCGGTCGCAGCCGGTGCTGTTGCTTCACCTCGCGTCGTAGTACGCGGTCTTTCAGGCCCTCTGCGAAGTGTTCGGCGATCACACGGTCAGGCTGGTTGACGGCATGTCCGTCCTTGCGCAAAAGCGCTTCCATCAGTTGCTGCAGAGCACCTGCAAAACTACGGATCCCCTCCCCGTCAGCCTGTTTACGAAGATAGAAGAGTTCCTGCAACTGCGATACCGACCTCTTCTCGCCAAACACTTCCAGCAGAATCCGCCTGATACACGTCGCGGTACGCACCTCCTCCACAGGCCGGAACCGGATCTCCTGTCTGGCATCACCTTCGAGGTGTGACGTCATGAAGTCACACTGCTCCTCATCAGACATCGCTCGTGCCCTAAATAGACTCTCGACATCTGCAAGAAAATCCTGCACTGTCACCTCACCACGTCCACTGAAAGGTTTCACCTTCCGCTCGCGCGGTACGTACGCAACGCGTGGACGGTCATTGGTTGCAAGCCGCAGCTGTAACAGCTCCTCTCGCAGTGTGACCAGTTGGTCCTGCAAGTCACCCTGAACCGTGTCGGGTGGCACAAATCCAGTGGCCCCGTCAATACTCATGTCTGCTTGCTAGTTGCGACTGCCCTACTAAGTATTAACCCAGATGTATACCAAATTCCCAGTACGGAACAAAAGTTATATACCCGTTATACCCATGAATAACATTCGTATCTACAGGACTACTCTGCACCCTCACAACTACAGATACATCTTACTCAGAAAACATGCCTAACTAACACGCAAATGTCAAAAAGTCCCTCTAAAAAAAATTCTGATACTGGCTATCTCTATAATGCTGCTATAGCTACACAGACAGGATACACAATACAGTTCCTAATTATACAGTGAACGGGTATCAATTCAAAATTCAATCGTTTGTCATTGCAGTCAGGATCTAAGTCACTTAGCGTCACGGCACGTCACGTGGCTCGATCGTCGCATGTCGGGGCTAGTCATCGTCGCGGCCGAATAGTGTTACACCGGAAATGTCACTCTTGAGTCGCTCGAGGTCGTCATCAGTGTCTACGGTCCTCACTCGAACAGGGCCGGACCGGAAGTCGCCTTACTCTCGGTCAAACGTCAGACCGGATGTCGAGGACGTCAGGATGTCGCTCGAGGTTGTCATCAGGGTCCAGGCTCCTTACTCGACTCTACGTCTCCGCCACCTCGCCTCGTCTTCGTGGTCTCGTCGCGTTATCAAATCCCACCTCTGGCACCATTTGTGGTAGGTCGTCTCCGTGGGTCGTCTATCAGTTGATAGTCATACACATCAAAAATGCAGCACTTGCTCCAACTGAGCTAGGTGGCTGTCGAAATCGGCTTTTTCGTTACCCCAGGACGAGGCTGGTACGTCAGCTGTTCAAAATACTAATTAGCTGGTGGTGACGCCTATCGATTAACATGGTGTCACCCTGCTACATATATATATATATATATATATATATATATATATATATATATATATATATATATATATATATATATATATATATATATATATATATATATATATATATATATATATATATATATATATATATATATATATATATATATATATATATATATATAAGGGTGTATTATGTGATGATCCATTGAGGCGTTGACCGTGACTTAGTGATCTTGAAATAAAGCGTTCTTCTACATCAGATCTCCACTTGTAACTGCACATAGTATGTGTTGCACAATGTTTGTCTGTTCTCGTATCAACAAAGGCTAGCCGAAGTAACCCACTGAGTTGTAGATTCATGTATGAGATGACTTATTTCACAAGCCACATGGTGAGATATGGTGTGGAGTTGGTTGGGTCCCAAATTCCTCGTAGTAAGGTTCACAGTCCATTGGTTGGGTTCACCTTTGATACTGTCCTTCTCCTCTCTTCGGTGACGTCCACGAGGCCGTTTTCCTTGGCATCCTCCAACACAGCACCTTGCAAGAGAGCTGATCTGGGTGGCGAATAAAATGTCCATAACATAGTGGCTGTTGTCACGTTTACAAAATCTGCACAGCTTCATGTTTACCCTGTTCTGTTAATTAAAGCACCTCTTTGTGAAATGTTGGGTATAAGGTAATTATTCTCAAGATCTTGTGATTACAGTTCAAATGCCTGCATCATTTGTCAATTTGTTTTAAACATTGTTCAACGTTCACAACTGTAAACATATATTGGGAATACCGCTATACTTATGAGTCGGGTGTTCGTTGTGATTGCGATATCCTTGTTGAGTGAGTTAGTGCATACGTGGCCACAGCTGGGCTAGATGCTCTATGTCAGCGACGCACCATTCTTCTGGCTTCATCAAATCTGTTAGAATTATCCCGCGTTGTAAGGCTGGACGGCGACTGGCCGACGACAGAAGACCCGGGCGACGTCGTGTCAGACGTAGTCGTTGAAGGCGATGTAAACACAGTTTGTGTGCAACTCTTTGCACCAGGATAAAGACCGCCTTTTGTGGGCGTCGCCTCCGGCCAGGTGACTCTGTGGTGTGAATGAACGAATCAAATCCATTATATGTTATTGTGAAGAGAACTGGGTCAAGTCTATTACATCAAATGTGGCTGAATTTTGTCGGGGTTATTCAATACATACAAACATAGAGATATGCAGCACATAAAACATGCAGACATACATGCATACATGCATGCACACATACACACATACATGCATACATGCGTACATGCATACATGCGTACATAGGTACATACGTGCATACATAGATACATACATACATGCGTACATACATACAAACAAACATACATACATACATACATACATACATACATACATACATACATACATACATACATACATATAAAAGCTGTCACTTCACCAGCGCCAATCCCACCATCTGAAATTTAGATGTTTCTTTGAGCGTTGAGTGAAATGCAAAAGAAAGTTTTACTATTCCTAAACGTGGGAGAGAAGAGGCCCGTCGATGCCGGCGTTAATGGGATGTACGAGGTAGGCTGTTTACTAACGGGCGACATATTAACTAGTCGAGTGGATAATTTATGGTTTTGTTTTCTAATTATCGCGTAAATGAATATCACATGTCTTCTCCGAACTGTGTATTTAGCCATATTAGAATCTTGGGGCATTGTTAGACTAATGACTGTCTTGCACAAGAACACAGTAGGCGAAGGTAGCACATGTTTTGTAAGTTCGCTAGCATTATTATCGAAGGACATTCTCCAACAGTGGGGTACCTCAAGGATCAGTATTAGGACCTATATTATTCTTAATTTATATCAATGACTTGGACGACAGTATAACAAGTAACGTACTGAAATTTGCGGATGACACAAAACTGTTTAGAAAGGTTAATACTGATGGTGATCAACAACATTTACAAAACGATCTATACATATTAGTGAAATGGTCTGAGAAATGGCAGATATTGTTCAATTTTGGGAAATGTAAATGCCTACATACAGGACATGGGAACTTGAATGTAAACTATAAAATGGGAGATACTGTTCTGGGTACTACTGTAAAAGAAAAGGACTTAGGAGTTACAATAAGCGCTGATATGAAAGTTTCAGAGCAGTGTGGTATTACAGCTTCAAAGGGTAATAAAATTCTTGGATTGATTAGAAGAAACATAACATACAAGGGAAAAAAGTTAATTATACCTCTTTATAAAGCAATAGTTAGACCTCATTTAGAATACTGTATACAAGCTTGGAGACCATATCGTAAGAAGGATATAGATACGCTTGAACGCATACAAAGGAGAGCAACTAAAATGATTCCAGAACTGAGAGACCTTAGTTATGAAGAACGCCTGAAAGAATGTGGTTTAACAACTCTAGAGACAAGGAGGTTAAGAGGAGATCAGATTGAAGTTTTTAAGATATTGAATGGGTATGAAAATATTGATAGAAATATGTTTTTCTCACTCAAGAAGGATAGCAGAACTAGAGGACATGAGGTAAAATTAGTAAAGGATCAATGTAGATTGGACATCAGGAAGCACTCGTTCTCACAGAGGACAATAAATGAATGGAACAAATTGTCTACAGATTGTGTAACTGCTAGCAGCGTGAATATGTTTAAAAACAAGGTTGACACATATCTCAGGAGGGCGGGCTATAAGTAGATGAACATTGTTGGACTCTCGATAAGCCAATGGCTTCCTTGTCCACTTGCCATCTGGGCCTTTGGCTTGGATGGTAAATCTTGTTAAATCTTGTTAAACATCTGTAGATGAAGACGGTGTATACGAATTATGTCGTAGAGTACAAGACCTGATAAATCAAGTGCCGAAAGGTTCCAATGCCAAGATCGGAAGCACCAGGGATAGCAGCAGTGTGTGGTCTCTATGCCAAGATCGGAAGCACCAGGGATAGCAGCAGTGTGTGGTCTCTATGCCAAGATCGGAAGCACCAGGGATAGCAGCAGTGTGTGGTCTCTATGCCAAGATCGGAAGCACCAGGGATAGCAGCAGTGTGTGGTCTCTATGCCAAGATCGGAAGCACCAGGGATAGCAGCAGTGTGTGGTCTCTATGCCAAGATCGGAAGCACCAGGGATAGCAGCAGTGTGTGGTCTCTATGCCAAGATCGGAAGCACCAGAGATAGCAGCAGTGTGTGGTCTCTATGCCAAGATCGGAAGCACCAGGGATAGCAGCAGTGTGTGGTCTCTATGCCAAGATCGGAAGCACCAGGGATAGCAGCAGTGTGTGATCTCTATGCCAAGATCGGAAGCACCAGGGATAGCAGCAGTGTGTGGTCTCTATGCCAAGATCGGAAGCACCAGGGATAGCAGCAGTGTGTGGTCTCTATGCCAAGATCGGAAGCACCAGGGATAGCAGCAGTGTGTGGTCTCTATGCCAAGATCGGAAGCACCAGGGATAGCAGCAGTGTGTGGTCTCTATGCCAAGATCGGAAGCACCAGGGATAGCAGCAGTGTGTGGTCTCTATGCCAAGATCGGAAGCACCAGAGATAGCAGCAGTGTGTGGTCTCTATGCCAAGATCGGAAGCACCAGGGATAGCAGCAGTGTGTGGTCTCTATGCCAAGATCGGAAGCACCATGGATAGCAGCAGTGTGTGATCTCTATGCCAAGATCGGAAGCACCAGGGATAGCAGCAGTGTGTGGTCTCTATGCCAAGATCGGAAGCACCAGGGATAGCAGCAGTGTGTGGTCTCTATGCCAAGATCGGAAGCACCAGGGATAGCAGCAGTGTGTGGTCTCTATGCCAAGATCGGAAGCACCAGGGATAGCAGCAGTGTGTGGTCTCTATGCCAAGATCGGAAGCACCAGGGATAGCAGCAGTGTGTGATCTCTATGCCAAGATCGGAAGCACCAGGGATACCACAGTGTGTGGTCTCTATGCCAAGATCGGAAGCACCAGGGATAGCAGCAGTGTGTGGTCTCTATGCCAAGATCGGAAGCACCAGGGATAGCAGCAGTGTGTGGTCTCTATGCCAAGATCGGAAGCACCAGGGATAGCAGCAGTGTGTGATCTCTATGCCAAGATCGGAAGCACCAGGGATAGCAGCAGTGTGTGGTCTCTATGCCAAGATCGGAAGCACCAGGGATAGCAGCAGTGTGTGGTCTCTATGCCAAGATCGGAAGCACCAGGGATAGCAGCAGTGTGTGATCTCTATGCCAAGATCGGAAGCACCAGGGATAGCAGCAGTGTGTGGTCTCTATGCCAAGATCGGAAGCACCAGGGATAGCAGCAGTGTGTGGTCTCTATGCCAAGATCGGAAGCACCAGGGATAGCAGCAGTGTGTGGTCTCTATGCCAAGATCGGAAGCACCAGGGATAGCAGCAGTGTGTGGTCTCTATGCCAAGAACGAAGCCGGGGAACAACGAGAGCACAACGAGAGCACAACGAGAGCACAATCGAAGAAGATTATTCACGTGGACATCACCAGGTGGGAAACACCGAAATCAAATCGACTACTCTCTCTTAATGGAGATCAATAATATAATGAAGTGTGTTCATGCAATAATTATTCTCATCTGTGTATGTTTGTCCACACTTCTATAAATGAGCTTTCAATTGTGCCCCTTTGAAAATTCGCTTGTGGTAACGGATGTTTCACACTTTTTTTTTATTATTTTTTATTCATTTAGTGCTACGTTTTGTATAATTATGTAAGGTGCATGTACAGTATAGTGGTGATACATATCATTTGATGCCCTCCACGTATATTACCGATGTTCACAGCAGCTTTGATGATAGTGTGCTTGTGTGTGTGTGTGTGTGTGTGTGTGTGCGTGCGTGCGTGCGTGCGTGCGTGCGTGCGTGCGTGCGTGCGTGCGTGCGTGCGTGTGTGTATAATTGTGTGCATACCTGTGTTTATGTATGTACGTATGCACGTATGCATGTATGCACGTATGTCTATATGCAACATTGGTAAATAGTACACATATTAGGCCATTAGATACAGACCACTGGAGGATGACTGTTCAGAATGGCACCAGAAGAGGAAAAGAGAAACGTCGTTATCGATTCTATGTTTTTAATGCTGTGGAACACATTCCTTCTCAGCATTAAGCCCGTAGGAAATGTAACATTAAATCTCGACGCGGTTTAGCAGCCGTACGACTGCAAGAGGTTTAGCAGCCGTACGACTGCAAGAGGGTAAAGCCAATTATCAGATATGGTATTATATTGATACTTATTTATTCTGAAAATACTTACATACGTTACTTTACATACTTACTTATTTACTAAAGATACATGTGCATATATGCGTGCACGGATGTATAATGTGTATATAGTATGTATGTGTTTTTCTGTGTTCTTTTCTTCCTTCGCTTATCAACTGTTACTCTCCACGCTAAGGCTGGATATCGACAACAGACAATAAGGAAGATGTTGGGTTTCGTCGTGACATGTTCTCTGTCCCTGGTGGTAACTGTTTCCTCTTAGAGTTGATTCCAGAGGCGGTCTGTACGAATGTCCTCTTATGGCTAGCTATGATATTTGGAATTCGCAGTCCGTCTGCACCATACAGAATAAACTATTTAGCACTTTGAAAGTAACATTTTATTTATTCTCACCGCAATGGTCTGATTCCGCTTAACCATAAACCATATTAATCTCGACCAAACTCAGAATGACAATTATTCAATCCAGCACTTGCCACAAATATGTACAGAATGCATGTGGTATTCTTAATTAACTGATCATAAACGCATGTCATGTTTAAGTGTGCACTAAATCTTTAACTTTAAAATAGTATATACCTGCAGCTATATCATTGAACTACAAACATTGGTAAATAGTACACATATTAGGCCATTAGATACAGACCACTGGAGGATGACTGTTCAGAATGGCACCAGAAGAGGAAAAGAGAAACGTCGTTATCGATTCTATGTTTTTAATGCTGCAGATATAATATTGTTGGGCAATGAGCTATACACATCTACCACTCTTTAACTGAAAAATATAATATTGTTGGGCAATGAGCTATACACATCTACCATTCTTTAACTGAAAAATATAATATTGTTGGGCAATGAGCTATACACATCTACCATTCTTTAACTGAAGAATATAATATTGTTGGGCAATGAGCTATACACATCTACCACTCTTTAACTGAAAAATATAATATTGTTGGGCAATGAGCAATACACATCTACCATTCTTTAACTGAAAAATATAATATTGTTGGGCAATGAGCTATACACATCTACCACTCTTTAACTGAAATCGCTGTCTACACAGCTTCATACATTGTTGTTTGTTTAATTGTTTACTGTGGCCTTTGAAGTTATTTACTTTAATGTTAAGAAACTGATCTGGGTTTACGTTCTCCTTCCCAGTTAACAATTTAAATGTCTCGATTAAATCTCCTCCTAATCTCCGTTCGTCTAGTCTATATAGTCATAATCATGTAAATCTTTTCTCATTTGAAAATTCCATAAATCCTATAACCAGTTTAGTTGCCCTACGCTGAACGTTCTCAAGAATTACAACATATTTGCCGACTACAATGTACATTCAGCATATCATGCTTACAAATATATGTCGAACTTACACAAGATCTTATAAATACTCTGCGTTATTGACTCACTCACGCCGTGGAAAAGAGTCATTAACGCGTGTAATTGGAAAACAAAACAACAGTCAGTTATTCACCCGACTAGTTAATGTGACGCCCGTGGATTAACAGCCTGTCTCATATATCCAAGGAGCGTTGGCATCGACGGATCTCTTCTCTCCCGCGTGTATAAAGTTCAAAGTAACATTTCTGATACAATTTCATGGATGAAGCTAAACAACGGTTGGAATTTTTTAACCAGTTGTGTTATTTCGAAACGTCGTATCTTTATTTTATACTTCTTCGTCGGAAACCATAGTGGTGCTTCCAGGAGAAGATGAAATGAGAAGATATCCATACGACATGAAGGCGAATGTGTGCACATTACTGTAATATTTTATAGGACTTCAGCTTAACTGCGACTAAGATTTATTAAGTATCTCATTTCCTACCATTGGATGCCTTGGAAGATGAATAGAAGTGAGGCGAACGATAGCGCTGGTGTTGCTTCCGGGCGAGACAACTCGCTGTCCGGCTTCCTCGAGGTCCGTGTGTCCAACTTCCTCAACCTGTATATCGAGGCCTTGATTATCTTCGGCGGACTTCTCGGCAATGCCATCGTCATAGGCGTATTCTCGAAGAAGTCTTACCGGAAGAACGCCACTTTCATCTACATTCGCATACTCGCCGTCGTAGACTTCGTCACTTTGGCCGTTCTGCTGACCACTCACTGGACAAACTACAACTTCCGACACAGCAGCAAGAGCGTCTGGCTCTGCAAGTCGATATTGTCGATGGCGAGAATCTTCATCGACTGCAGCGCGTGGATCGTCGTTGCTGTGAACGGAAACCACTTCATCGCTGTCGTTTATCCCTTCAAATGCCGTTTATTTAACTCACGTTCTGTACTGAAACTACAGTATCAGTACTATATGTCCTTTTCTTACGAAGTCATATTCACTTTCAACTCTCTTGTGTGTAAGAATATAAATTTGATAACAAGATTAAATAAAATCTGCCTTTTTAAAAACATTTTGCTATTTTGTGTAAACGTAATTGTACAATTTACTCTACTTTATATAAAATGATTTGCGTTATCTACAAATAAAAAATCCTCTTCTAATATAATCTTCCCAGTCATATAAGTTGTCTATATAGACTACTATTGATCTGCCTATGACAGCGCTGATCATTATTACCTTGAATGGTTCCGTGCACAGTGCTCAAATAATTGAGGCATTCTAAGTATACAAAGCCCGCAACTAGCTACGCATCATTTAACCAATTCTTTGTACACTCCCCTTAAACATATTACGCTCCATATGTGTGTGTATTATGTTATACATTACACATCAGTCAGCTAGTTAGATTTTTTGGGTGATTTACATGTATCGGTGTTTAGTTGGATTTATTTCACATAGAAGTTTCCAAGTAAAAACAAATTCAACATCATGTCTTCAGTAAAATGTGCACCGCGCGACGGGCTTACGTTATCGTGGCATTGATCAGCGCATGCGCACTGCTTAAAAACTCGTACAGCTTCGTGTTGGCGGGATTCGCCGACAGTCAAAATAGCAAGGTCGTACCACATGTGAGTAGTACCACATGTTAGAAACATTTTGTGTGGACATCGTTTTTATAACGCTTGTTCCTCTCTGAGAGTGTCTGTTGGTACATCTGTCTGACTGTCTGTTTCTCTTGCTCGCTCGTTTGCGCGGCGTTCTCTCCCTCGCACCATGCTTCCCTCTCTCCCTACTTCCTCCCTCCCTATTCCCTCCCTACTCCCCCTACATACTCTCTCCCTCGCTACTCCCTCCCTATTCCCTGTCTCCATACTCCTTCCCTCCCTACTCCCTTCCTCCCAACTCCCTCCTTCCATACGCTCTCTAGCCTACTCCCTCCCTACTCCCTCCTTCCCTGCTTCCTCTATCCTACTCCATCCCTCCCCACTCCTTCTGTACTCCCTACTCTCTCCCTCCCTACTCCCCCTCCCTATTCCCTCCTTCTTTACTTCCTCTATCCCTCCCTCATTACTCCTCCGTCCCGACTTCATCTACCTCTCATTTCCTTATTGCTCTCTCTCTCCCTCCCTCCTGCCTCCCTCCCTGCCACATTCCTTTTCTTCCTCCCTCCTTCCCTCCCTCTTTCCAACCCTCCACCCTTCCACCCTCCTTCCCTCCCTCTCTGCTCCCCCTCTCTATATATGTCTATGTCTGTCACGCTCGCTCGCTTGAGCGGCGCTCTCTCCCTCGCTCCCTATCCCTCCTTCCCTCTCTACTCACCCTACCTACTCTCTCCATCTCTCCCTCCGTACTCCCTCCATCCCTACTGCCTCCCTACTCCCTCCCTCCCTATACCCTGCCTCCCTACTCCTTCCCTCTCTAATCACTCCCTCCCTACTCCCTTCCTCCCTACTCCCTCCTTCCCTGGTTCCTCTATCCTACTCCCTCCCTCCCTACTCCTTCCCTACTCCCTCCTTCCCTGGTTCCTCTATCCTACTCCCTCCCTCCCTCCCTCCCTACTCCTTCCTTACTCCCTCCCTCCCTACTCCCTGCCTCCCTACTCCCCTCCCTACTCCTCCGTCCCTACTCCCTCTATCCTACTCCTTCCCTCCCTACTCCCTCCCTCCCTATTCCCTCCCTCCCTCCCTCCCTCCCTTCCTCCCTCCTTTCCTCCCTCCCTCCTTCCCTCTCTCTCTCTCTCTCTCCCTCCCTACTGCCTCCCTCCTTGCCCCTTCCTTTTCTCCATCCTCCCCTCCCTCCTTCCCACCCTCCTCCCTTCCACCCTCCTTCCGTCCCTCTCTCCCCCTATAGATATGTATATGTATGTCACGCACGCATGCACGCACACATGCACGCACGCTCGCACGCACGCACACACGCAAACACACACACACTCTCTCTCGCATCAGCATTGTACACGATCTGATTCCGTAACGTTTGAAATACTCTCCTCATAATGTAGAAATAATATCATTATCATTATTATTATGATTATTTTCCATGGGCAAATATATTTATATCCAGTCCAAACAGTTTTATTTAAACATGTACACACACTTTTCATAGTTTTACAATTCTGCTGGATATATATTTTCTTCACAAACTAAGCAAAATGAATATCTTTCCATCGTCTTTAACAAGGTGTGCAATATGCTGCTCGACAATGCCAACCCACTACACGTCACCTATACTTGGTTCGAGGTGTCCATCTCGAGTATCGTGCCGTTCCTGCTGCTTGTCTTTTTCAACGTCCACATACTACGCCAGGTGACAATATTTCATCTTCTTCAATACTTCATCTTCTTGAATGTCGTATTCTCATATGTCGAATTTGCCAAATTTGCACGATTGTATCTCGGGTAGGCTTAATTATTCATACCATCATTGCAATTTAGAGAACATCCATAAGAGTTACGGGTAAACCATAAAAGTTGGCACGTTCGCATAAATCACTTGCTATTTTGACAAGAACCTGAGCAATTCAAGGGTCGTCATAAAAGTTCCAATGTATTTATGTACTTCCAATACGGCTGTTTGTCTAGGGTGATATATTTGCGGGTTCTCGATAAGCCAATTGCTTCCTTGTCCATCTGCGGATCTTGTACTCTTCTCGAAATCTTGCTCAATCGTATACGGGAATTCCAGCATATCAGGTTGCTTTCTTACATTTATTCTCGAAAAATGACTTTCTACGACCTCTGGATGGCTACTTAGGAGTCAAAACTAGGATGTCCTAACCATGACGTCACCGCGTTCCAAAGTATTTATCCACTTGACACCTATTGATTGATCAAATCGAGAAATCATAACCCCTAACGGCACGGAAGCGACATATTTATGTGTAAGTTTATTAGCAAAGGTATTTAAAATGCACCCATGTTTTTGATATTCGTACCGATAATTCCATAGTTTCGATTTATCTACTCTAGCCATAACTGTTTCAACATCTTGGAAATAAATCAGTTTATGTTTCTCTTGTATAATATAATTAGGATGTTAATTCAAATCTGCTCACAGCTACCAACACGGGAGGGGTTTCGTTGGTCCTACCGATACGGGAGGGGTTTCGTTGGTCCTACCGACACGGGAGGGGTTTTGCTGGTCCTACCGACACGGGAGGGGTTTTGCTGGTCCTACCGACACGGGAGGGGTTTTGCTGGTCCTACCGACACGGGAGGGTTTTCGTTGGTCCTACCGACACGGGAGGGGTTTTGCTGGTCCTACCGATACGGGAGGGTTTTCGTTGGTCCTACCGACACGGGAGGGTTTTCGTTGGTCCTACCGACACGGGAGGGGTTTCGCTGGTCCTATCGATACGGGAGGGGTTTCGTTGGTCCTCCCGACACGGGAGGGGTTTCGTTGGTCCTACCGACACGGGAGAGGTTTTGCTGGTCCTACCGACACGGGAGGGGTTTCGTTGGTCCTACTGACACGGGAGGGGTTTCGTTGGTCCTACCGACACGGGAGGGGTTTCGTTGGTCCTACCGACACGGGAGGGGTTTTGCTGGTCCTACCGACACGGCACGGGTTTTCGTTGGTCCTACCGACACGGCACGGGTTTCGTTGGTCCTACCGACACGGGAGGGGTTTCGTTGGTCCTACCGACACGGGAGGGGTTTTGTTGGTCCTACCGACACGGGAGGGGTTTCATTGGTCCTATCGACACGGGAGGGGTTGCGCTGGTCCCATGTGCATTTTCTTCTCCGATATTTCCACAACCAAAGCAGTTACTCAATATGAGCAGTTAATTGACAAGAATTGTCATAAAAAGCTAGTGGATAATAATTGCAAACTATCTGAATGCCAATCACCATCGAGGTGAATTTGTGTTAGCAGTCACGTAAACACATTCATACATCATCAATTTCAAAAATTGCCCTCCTTCGTATGATTGTATGCACACATCCACACATGCTTGCGCGCACGCACTCACGCACGCATGCACTCACGCTCGCTCGCACGCACGCACGCACGCACGCACGCACGCACGCACGCACACATTCATTTTCATCATCGTACGTTTAAAAAACAAGCAAACAGTCGGTCGGAAGTGATCCTTACTGTTATACAAGATGTGTTTATATTTCCATAAAACATCACGGTCTCAGTTTCATTGCGGCCTTCTTGAACGAGTACAACATATGCCACCCTTCCCATACAGCCCGTTTAAGTTGGAGTGATAGCTTGCATTGTACCACCAAGCTACTTTGTAACTTTCTGCATAATGTTTTTCAAGGTTGGCGTTATCTCGGTCCTTTGCGCTGAATGGCTGACACGCAGCATCGCCAAGCGAATCCCCTACAATACGCAAAACAAACATCAATGTACCATGCAGGGGGAGGATATACTGACACTTTGAAAAGCATATTTAAGTGGGCAAATACAAGATTACCTGCCGTGCCGCAGTAGGACCCAAGTTTCAACCGATAGTTGTCGTCTTCTGAAGCAACAGCAAAGCGCGAATACGTCGCATATAGTTTTTCTCCCTCGTAATCTACGATGTCGACTCTTAGTTCGTAGCGTTTATTTGAGGTGATGTCATATAATATGTCTTTACCACTAATATAGTTTGAGGGGGTTTCATGCACTAATGATAATTATGAAGAGAAGACAATTGTGTAGTATAGACAACATTAAAGGGGTGGCGACAATAAAAATTAGGAAGGACACCGCAAAAATAGTCATTAAACGATGCACGCACGCACGCACGCACGCACGCACGCACGCACGTACGGACGCGCGCACATATTTCATCATGTGACCTTTGACATTGTTTACTTACCAAACCAGAATTCCGTTGACACTTTACCAAAGCCGGTTTATCCCGATAAAAGCCAACGGTTCCGTCTTGACGACGTTGGAACACCTGGAGGCCAATAAACAAATATCACAATGACATCGTTTGTTCGCAAAACATTGGAATCATTGCGATAAAAAAACACATAGATAGCGTCTTTCATCACGCCGTAACAGTAAGAGCTGCCGTCTGTTACAACTAAAGTTTCAATGTAGGGTAATGGCCGGGTAAGGGTAAGTGTAAGGGTAAGTGTAAGGGTAAGTGTAAGGGTAAGTGTAAGGATAAAGGTAAGTGTAAGGGTAATAGTTCACTAAGACTAGTAAGTGTAAGGGTATAGTTTACTAAGACTAGTCGAATTATGGTCAAAGATAGAGGCTGTGTGACAAGATTTATTTCTAAAGAGTCAATTTGACTGACCGGATGACATTTCTGGAAATTATTGAACCCAACACGTTGACACATTTCTTAATGATAATTGATCGCAGTTGTAGTTATTGGTCACAAATATACCGTTTAATTTTTATTCAGCAGATAATCGTATAACCAAACAACGTCTTTGTTTTTTTTCTAAATACTATGTTTAGAAACAAACTTCAATTAAATTATAAACAGGCTATATGTTTTCATCAGTGTATTTGTATTCGCCAGATGTCGAATGTCGACGGGATGTTCGTGAAATGCACGTGGTTTATGTTTCCTGTGATGTTTTAGAAACTTTCACAATACGAATTTTCATAATTATGTAGAATAATGTCCGTTTGTTACGATTAAGTGTTGTGGTAGGTCTATATTCATAGGTGGATGATATGATTTGAATAAAATGACACTCAAACAGCTAACAAATTCCTGACATTGTTTTGCCATACGCCGAAACAACTGCGTATCCATGACAACGCGTGTTCCGTCGCGTTCGAAATTATTCAAACGTCAGATCGACCGATGTTTGCGTTCTGGTACTAAAGATTTTGTTTACTATTAGTAAGCGTTATTGTTGACACGATGCATTCTTGGCTGAAACGATAATTCGTTAAATATTTACGTTCTTGCCGTCGTCATGGATACACCGTTGTTCTGACTATCTAAATACAAATACACAATTACGGATCGTATATCCGTCGACGCATGCACAATAGTGTGTGTTATATTGTGCACAAGGGGCGCCATGGGTGTTTTGGGTAGGCTCTATCGTGAGCTTAATTCCGCCACCCCATTGAAATCAATTGGCTGTTCCTTTGCTGCCTCCCATACTGAATGGCCAGGGTTGATAATGTTATCATGAAGTGTCCGGGAGGTGGTGGGTGTGTTGGTGTGTTGACCTACCAGCCAGCCGCCGCCGTCTGTTTGCATATCGCAGTACACTTGTATATGACGCTTACCTTGTTCAGATATATGTTGTATGCCCCACTGTATGACCCTCCTTCAGCAGATCGGCGCAGTCAGATTTAACAAGATTTAACAAGATTGTCATCCCAAACAACAAGTTCCAGATGGCAAGTGGACAATTATTTCCACATACTGTTAACTATAGGGGCACAACTGTTGATTTTAAAGCTGCTCAGTGTTAAAATCAAGCCTAATTTATATCTATTTTAATTACAATCACTACAATGTGAGTAATCTTTCTCTTTCACCATTTTGTTTATATTAATTTAGTTTTTTATTGACTTAATATCTAACAATATCAAGTACTACGTACATATGGTACGCCTGCGGGGGCTGGGTAGTCACAAACGACTTTATATTATAGACGTGAAAACGAAAAAAAATCATGGTTTTTGGGGCTATGCACATGAAAGAAAAAAATTTAACTAGCCATGTGCAACTAAAATCAAGAATATCACGCCAGTGGTTTACTCAGAATGTGTTCCAAAAGTTGGAGATTCATGTAATTTCTCCGGTTGACTAAGGGCTGACATGTTAACCAGCATGACCGATAAACGTATGCGCAGTTCTACGAAATCGGGGTAACCGAGACTACATGTGACGTATTAAGGGCGGCCGACATACACATACACAGAACGAACGCAAACTCTCAAACAAACGTTCCGTATTGACATAAAGAGGACTAGTTTAGTAAACAAAGGCCAGAATACGTTACACAAGTTGACTTTTGACGAAAACAGCATGGTCATATGCTGTTAGCAAGCAAAGGAATATGTAAGCACATATATATTTTCATTTGGCGAGCTAATATTGCTAGATTATGACATTCGTGACGTAAATTTATCTAATTTATTGCGCGGCCCCTGAAATTAAGATGTTGTGTGTTCAACAAGGTTTTCCTAGTAAACCACTGCCGTGACATTCTTATATGTTGTTGCAAATGGTTATGTTTGAGTAACTGTTATATGTGCGTAGGCCAAAAACTAAGACTTTTGTTTCAACCTTTTATACGCACATAGTCTGACCCTTGTTATCGTAAAGTCATGATATATACTATAAACTATATCTTGACTGTGTGTTGTAATAAATAACCATTTGTAAATATAATTATTATATCATTATAATTAGTTATTTGTCTATGAATATCGACTTTGCTGTCAAGCATGCAATGTCAACATGATATTCGTGTCGATACATTCACATTATACAGATAACTGTCAAATTATGATTATTGACACATAATCATCACCATCACCAACACCATCATCATCATCATCGCCGCCGCCGACACCACCACCACCACCACCACCACCACCATCATCACAACCACCACCACCACCACCACCATCGAGGCTGACAGTCGTGGATCGCCTGTTACAACCTGTGATGTAATAATCGACTGATAATGTAATAAATCGACCATTAATGTAATAAATCGACCGGTAATGTAATAATCGACCGGTAGTGTAATAAACATGATCATGATAATCATTATGATGAAGATGTTAATAATGATAACGAAGAAGGTGATTAATGAGTAATATGATGATTATGAAAATTAAGAGGTACTCTTAGTGACGATGATAATGATGATGATGATTATGACGATGATGATGATGATGTTAGTGATTAAGTTGATAATAATGATGATGATGATGATGATAATAATAATGATGATAACGACGGTGATGATGAGGGTGATAAATGGTTACGACGATGATGAGGAAGAAGATGAAGACAATTAAGCAGTCTTAGTGAAGGTGATGATGATGATGATGATGGTGATGATGACTAAGATGATGACATCCTTAGCCTCATCATCTTGCTCCTCCTCCTCATCGTCATCATCATCATCATGTTCACCCTTATAACGGCTAGCCATGCTGACACCCACTCGACGTTCACAAACGTATGATTAACATAGGCATCTCAGAACAAGTCAGCTGCATGTTTTCTGGGAGGACATATGGAATGCCGTTCATATTATCTTCCAGGTAACGCACGGCAGTAACTATATGTTGACAAACAATAGAACTGAGTCAGACAGAGTGGTAAGGAAGGGGGTGGTGTTATTAAAAAGGGTCACTTCAACAAACGAAAGAGGTAATCTACACTCAATTAAGGGATCATCTCAAACAATTATTTAAGGGATCATTAAAAATGCTTAAAAAGAAATACCAGATCATCATTTGATCAAATTAAGGGGTCATCTGAGACTACTTGGGGAAATCTATAATGTAATGTGATATTACATAAAAAAACTATAAAAAAAATAAAATAAGAGATCAACTGAAACAATTAAGTGGTTATCTCGAACATTTAAATTAAGGGTAATTTCAGTCAACTAAACTGTTAATCTAAACGATTAAAGGCACCTAAATTATTTTAAAATATAACTAAAATTAAGGGATTTTATCAAAAACAATTTAAAGGATAATTTAGAAAGGAATCATTTAACAAAGTAACCAACGCATCATCTGGAAACGTTAAGGGGTCATCTCATATAATTAATGGGTTTTCTGAAAATAAAAATGTAAGGATTCATATCAAAAGACAAGCTTAAGGGGCCTTGGAAACATTAAAGAGTCATCTAAAATTTTCCTAAAATCAGGCCCCTATTTTACGTTTTGAGGTGATCGCTTTTTAATTTAAAGACCTTTAGTTTTGGGGATTACCTCTTAATGTCATCAATTATAAATGTACCCCTTAATTTTATATTTTGTTTGATTATTCCTTAAATGGAAACAAAAGCATTTTGTAGGGTTATGCTAAATCATCAACGCAATGGCAGAAAGCATCAAAGAAAGCTATGCAAGCTCTTGGCTTGGTGAGGAGATCCTTCAAACACATAACAAAAGATTAATTAGTGACATTGTACAGAGCATATGTCCGACCATAACTCGAATTCTGTGATTAGACATGGAGCCAGTACATGGCGAAATATATCGACAGTCTAGAGAAAGTGCAACGCAGAATCACTAAGCTGGCAACCAGCTTAGTGAAGCTCACGTATGAGCAGAGACTAAGACACCTGAGACTACACTCGTTATACTGCTGGAGGCAAAGAGGCGACCTAATTGAAACTTTCAAAATATTAAACGGACTGGAAAACGTAGAAGCTAAATTCTTCGAAACGAGACAGCCTGGACACACCAGAGGGCACACAATGAAGATTTTCAAACCTAGAGCCAGACTGTTGACTAGGCAGAGATTCTTTTCGATCAGAGTAATCGATCTGTGGAACGGACTCCCGCAAAATGTGGTGGATGGCAGGACAGTCCCTTAGTTCAAAGCAATACTAGATCAGCACTGGAATAGCCTGGGATTTGGGTACCAACAAAGGCCGATGGCATAAAATAACTCATTAACCTGTAAGTATAAGTGTAAGTGTAAATGAAACAACATCGCGCGGACGTGCCTGCCAGCCACTGGATAACAGTTAACGGGAAAGCGCAAGTCTCGGTGACGTAGTACACGCTTTTCTACATGTACACGTTGGCTTGCTGAACGTGAGCGTGAGATCGCTTAAACGCAACCACGTGTCTTCAAACATCACGTCACAATGCTATTAGCAAAGAACACACAGACGTGTACGGAGCGTTGAGGAAATATTTAAATGCCATGATATATATTGGAATAGTTGTTGCGTTTTCATCGCTGACTTTGTTACTGTGCAATGTCGCGTTGTGCCAATATAATTGCAAGCCGAAGGACTGTATCGATCTGAAATGCTACCGGGTATCAACTGGACATGATGGACCACACACCGTCTACCCGGGGATTGAAAAACTTACAACTATGCCCGTGTCTTGCGACCAGACAGTTGGAGGCGGCGGCTGGATGGTTTGGATGCACAGATCTGCGGAGGTCAACGACACCAATTTTAATCAGACTTTTGATGGATACAAAAAAGAATTTGGACGACACGGTGGTCCTGACACAGAATATTATATGGGTAACGAAAATATTCACCTCCTCACACAGAGCAGCAACCTTGAAGTACGAATGGACGGCTTTCCATATATTGGTGGCAACTGTAGCATAGGGTCTGAATACGTAAAATTGGGTAGCGAATCGGAAAGATACAAGATTACAATCGGCCCAGCGATAAACCTTTTCAAAGTGCATAAGTTAGTATTGAGTTATTTGAATGGCCGGAAGTTTACACGGGGAAACAAAGGCTTGAAGTGTGGAGATATATCTGGTTGGGTACACTGGTGGTACAATGCTTGCACATCGTTCTTCTTGTTTGGGATTCATGCCAATGTAACCGTCGGTCATGGCCATGTCTTCGTGCGGGATTGCGTAATAGCAGGATCGATCTCGGTAATGCGTGTAAAGATGTTGTTACGGCCATTCAACGACTCTCGGCAGTGTAATAACCCGTGCAAGAACGGCGCAACTTGTCTGTATGATGCGAAGACAGACACTTCTTCCTGTCAGTGCGCGACTGGCTTCGGGGGTTCGATTTGTTCTGATAAGATATCGGAGGAGGAGAAGAAGTCAAATGATAAGATATCGAAGGAGGTGAAGAAGTCAAAGTCAGTGGGAACGCCCAAATTGCTTCCGTTGTTTATCGGTCTCCTCGTTCTGATCATCGTCACCGGTTTGGCCGTCTCCGGATTATTGGTGTATTGGAAGAAGAAACGTGAAGAGGAAGAAGAAGCCGAGCACCAGCGGCAACTGGAGGCGGAAGCGAAAGAAGAGGAAAGTGGTTTTTTCGGCCTCTTTGGATTCTGATGTAGACTGATGCGTGCGGAAAAAGTTGCTAGGTACGCCATACTAGTATCATAAAAGCAGACGCACACGCATGCATTGGGTTCCAAATATGCATACACGCACCGCAAGCACACACACTCGCGAGCACACACGTGCGCACGCACACACATACGCACACACTCACGCACGCACGTACAACAATGTTTGGATAACCCATAAAGTGATGTTCGACGCCGCAACTGTGGATGGATACACCGTCTCACTTTAATTTTTTTTAACTGATTTCCGAATTTAATACATTGTTTTAAACGTAAAAGTCTGACCTTTTCAGCTTTCATTCACATTATAGAGTACAACCTAGTCTATCGTCTAATGAACTATACATTTTATTAAATATAATTTGACGATTATCTACTGATGAATGCCCACCTTGCCGTTCAGTACTTTCGCGATCATCTATTAACAATTTACAATATATGTGGACAAAGTTTATCGGGGTTAGACGGTCGTGGGACACATGATGGGCACACCCTTCGGATGCAATGGCAACATGATATTCGCTCTAAAGCACGCATGTTAAACAGATAACGGTAAACATATTTTTTTAATGTGATTCGCTAAAACACAGGCGGTCAAGGTGGTATATGTATCTTTAATATATATATATATATAGCACACTTTTTACGATATAAACGATTAGCCATTCAAAAGAATAAAAGCAATATTCCTATGTGAACAGCTGCTTTCACTATTTTTCACAGGTGTGTGCACGTTCGATGGCTGCTTCTATGTGTAATACTGTCGCAATTGTCGGAGCCTGTGTGAAGAAATTACTTGTGCAACCAAATTGCTTATGAAACGAAACTACGTGTGCGAACGAACTGCTTGAGTCAACGAACTGCCTGAATCAACGAACTGCATGAGTCAACAAACTGCCTGAGTCAAAGAACTGCAAGAGTCAGCGAACGGCCCGAGTCAACGAAAGCCCGAGTCAATTAACTGCACGAATCAACGAACTGCCTGAGTCAACGAACTGCATGAGTTAACGGAATGCCCGAGTCAACGAACTGCCCGAGTCAACGAACTGACCGAGTCAACGAACTTCATGAGTCAACGAACTGACCGAGTCAACGAACGACGTTGCGAGTGTGGTCGGTCCAAAAATAATAAAATCCAGTTATTCAATCTTGGCCTGAATTTTATAAATGTTTTGACTGATGGAGACGAGCGTGGAAACATGTTGCTATGAGTTTGTCACAAAGTGTTTGTGCGATTAGTATTATTAGTTTTACGTAAGTCGGTTATGGTGTTGCTCTCTCCCGATTGTCAGTGCAGAACGCCATACGATCAAATTCTCCACAAGTGGCGCCACTCACCATATCTCCACTGCCACAACTTGCATTTGAAAAACAATAGAAACACAATAACGTTCCTTTTGGTTTGAAAGTGCGCTACGTTATTCAAGTGCACAGTTGCAATGGCGTAAACAGTCTTAAATTACAAAAATGACGTTGCCCTGCCAACCAATAATTTATACTACTCATCAACTGTCCGTTTTGAAATCATAATCAAGTTGTGGATGTTATGATAAACAATGTGACTTGGTTGCCACGAGCGGACGGGTCTTGCGCAACAGTCTTCACATATTTGTTTCTGTGCCCAGCGTTGAATGGCGAGGACTGTGACAACACTAATTGACACCACAAGCAGGTAATTATCACCAAACCTCTAAATAACCCAGAATTATCTAATCGGAGTTGATTGTTGACTTGTCTTCGCTGCCAAATGGACCACACGAAACGGAAAGCAGTGACCGCAAGCATTTTTCGGCGAAACAGGTCCTCAACGTCTAGGAACATGGATCCATGTTTCTTGGTCGTCCTCCGTTCCTCAGCAACACGGTCGGCTTCACAGTACATTGTGGCGGCGAAGATAAATGGCTTGGCGGTAATTCATACTGGGTTAGCCAATAAATGGAAAAACTGGAAATCGTCATTCGAAATATAATGTTATTGCTTCGGAGGTAACCGAAAAAAGCAGAATCCTGCAATACTCCTTAACACGGGCGGTCACCAATTACAGAAATTATTCCTACCGGACACTGGGGAGGACAATGATTATGACAAGTGTGCCCATGCAGTAGAAAAGCATATCGATGCAAAAAGAAATTGCCTAAAGAATGTCGTGTCTTCGTCACCGGAAGGGGGGGGAGACGATATATGGCATTGGTCACATAGCAGGATATTGTAGAAAATCTAAAAACCACACGTGAAAAATGTGACATAATGTGACACTTTCCGGCTTGTTGCAACACCAGGTAACCACATGGTGGCGCCACTTGTTGGTGGAGCAACCCTCATGGTGGTTGTGGAAGCATGGACAGAAGCCGCGGGCGAAGTCGTGGAAATACAATGAAATGGGGACACGCTTATGCAGACCTTTCTCTGTTTGTATAAATACACAAACTACTTGGTAGGTTGGTAACGGGCAATCCAATTTTATTCATACCCAACAAGGATTGCCGCTGTGCACACAATAATAGTGACTAAGTCTGCCACAAATTGTGCACAGCCTGGTATTAAGCTGGTGTGTATGACCAATTAGTAAACAATACCAGATAAGATTTAACATTAGTGATATTTTCTACTGTAGCTAGCAACTGCCGAAGACAGTCTTTACCAAAAACCGTTGCTGCTCTTAAACAAAGCGACAGCATACAAAGAGGGAAAAAATACCTATGTGCAAACAAGCATACATAATTATATGTATATAGTGCTAGCTAGAGTATTTACAATGATATACACAAAAGTGGGGGAATAAACCCCCGATACAACATTCAGATCAATTCGATATCTAGACATGTTGACACGTAATATGCAAGTTTAGAAAGAATATCGACACAGAAGTACAAATACATCGGGAGGGTGGGTGGGAATAAATTCAGAAGCTCGGATGATGTTCGTATGGCGCAGCGAAGAAAAGTGATTCAAAACGTGGTCCCGCTCGCTATCTGCAAATTTCCCCAGCGTGCACCGCTGGCCAGTAATATTTCCCGAAAAAGTCACATGATCGGTTGGTGTAATTGGGCCCGCTTAATTAAGCGCCTTACCGATAGAGGGGTGTGCAGGATAGAGATGGGAACAGGTTGTTTGTTAAACACACCTAGCTAATCAGCTAGGTGCTCGCTGCCCAGCCCCACAACAAGGTTTTTCATCCTATAGGCCAAACATTCATTTCGTGTGTTTTCCGCAGCTCGATACCCCGTCGACTCCCGGTGCATTTGTGTTTACAATGAAATGGGGACACGCTTATGCAGACCTTTCTCTGTTTGTATAAATACACCAACTACTTGGTCTCGGTGAACACCAGTGAATATACGATGCCGATCAATATTGAGGAGAAATATGTGAACATGATTGTAATCGCTGGTTCCAGCTGCAACATAGTCTGGTTCCAGCTGCAATATAGTCACATTCCGCAAGATGCCAGGCTTGAATTTGAGAAGCTGTAATAGCCGACTTTATGCATACGCCTCTCGGAGTCCTCTGGAGGTGGTGGCCAGCTGTGAAGTGCGCATGTCAGATCAAGGAGGTAGAGAAGTAGACGCTACACATTTGTTCGTGGTCAAAGGCGATCATGCTGCGCTGTTAGGAAGAAAGACAGCCGAAGAGCTCTTAGTGCCCAGAGTAGGGCTGGCAGCAGACGGTTTAGCCAAGGAGAAGTTGAGAGAAATGTACCCTCATGCGTTCACTGGTCTCGGCAGGTTGAAGAACTATCAATTGAAGCTGAACAGTGATGAAGGTGTTACACCTGTGGTCCACCCAATCAGAAGGATACCGCTCAGCAGAAGAGAGAAGGTTGTGCAAAAACTGAAGTAGCTTGAAGATTTCATTGAAAAAGTGGATGAAAATACGTCATTGAAAAAGTAGATGGTCCTACACAGTGGGTAAACACCCTAGTGACGGTGGAGAAGCCGAATGGAGATGTCGGGGTGTTTCGGGATATCCGATAATCAAACAAAAAACTATAACAAGGGAACGTCAACCCATCCCCACAGTCGAAAAGACAATACGGGAGATGGGGTAAATGAAGATGTTGACAAAGCTCCACCTGAACATGGCATTCCACCAGGTGGAGCTACATCCAGACTCCTGAGACTTCACAACGTTCGCAGCATTAAATTGACTCTACAGGTACAAGGGCCTTGTATTCGGGTTGAACATGGCCTCCGATAAGTTCAATCACGTCACCAGACAGGTGGTGCAGGACTGTCCCGGAGCGTTCAACATCCACGACGATCTCATCGTTGGAGGTGTGGATGACGACCAACATTAATAGCGAAAGTTAGCACTCTTGAGGAAGTTTGCAGAAAGCGGACGTACATTCAACTTCGAGAAACTGAAATTCAAAGTAAGGAAGATCAATTTCATGGGACATATGGACTGCCATACAACGTGAGGAGTGACAACGGGTCACAAGTTGTTGCTACAGAGTCCAAAGGATTCGTCAAGTATCTAGGGATACAACATACGAAAGGTTTCCCGGACTGGCCACAAAGCAGTGGCAAAGTGGAACGTTTTAACACCTAAACGAATGAATACAAACTAACCATTTGCAACTACAATCAACAATATCACGCTAGTGGTTTACTAGGAGACGCTTGTAGAACACACAGCAACCGTATTTCATGGGCCGCGCCATTGTTGTCAATAAACCTATGTAAAGAGTTCCTGCTTATCTCTACAACTAGTTTTCCACACTTATGATTTATGGCGTTTGCTCTTTTTAATGAATATTAAAATGTTTGAAATGACCCCTTAGCTTTTTCGAGAAA
Source organism: Lamellibrachia columna (assembly GCA_963662155.1). Taxonomy (NCBI): domain Eukaryota; kingdom Metazoa; phylum Annelida; class Polychaeta; order Sabellida; family Siboglinidae; genus Lamellibrachia; species Lamellibrachia columna. The sequence goes on from OY759266.1 coordinate 18,658,841, forward strand.
ACCCCTTTAATTTATGAGATGACCATTTAATGTTTGACATGATCCCTTAATTTATTGAGACGATAAGCTAGTTCTTTTTTAATGAATATTTACGTTTTTTAAATGATCCTTTAACTTTTTAGAAGACCCCTTTATTGTATGAGGTGACCTTTTAATGTTTTAAGATAATTGCTTAATTTGTTTGAGACGATCAGCTAGTTATTTTATTTAAATTATACCTTACATTTGAGATGAACGTTAATTTTTTTAAATGGCCCATTCCTTTTTGTCTTCCCAACTACCCTGCCTGATTCGAGCCCATCATTTGCCCACACCAACTATTATTATTGCCGTATGCTATCTAAGAGGATATATAAACGGCAGTCCATATGTCCTCCCAGAAAACAAGCCGCTGAATCGTTCTGAGAATCCTATTTTCAGTGTACCTTAGTGAACGTGGAGTGGGTGTCAGCATGGTTACCCGTGATAAGGGTGAACATGAGGATGTTGAGGAGGAGGAACAGGAACAGGAGCAAGACGATGAGGCTCATTGGTGAGGACGAGGTAGTTGCCTTCACTATAGTAATAATTATCAGCCTCGTAATCATCATCACTAAAATAAACATTTGATTATTTTCATCATTCTCCTCCTATTCATCATCATCATTACCATTTATCATCTTCATCATAATAATTTCCATCGTATTTATTACATCACCGGTCGATTTATTACATTAACGGTCGATTATTATATTACTGGTCGATTTATTACATCACCGGTCGATTTATTACATTAACGGTCGATTATTACATTACTGGTCGATTTATTACATCACCGGTCGATTTATTACATTAACGGTCGATTATTACATTACTGGACGATTTATCACATCACCGGCCGATGTATTACATTAACGGTCGATTATTACATTACTGGTCGATTTATTACATCACCGGTCGATGTATTACATTAAATGTCGATTATTACATTACTGGTCGATTTATTACATCACCGGTCGATTTATTACATTAACGGTCGATTATTACATTACTGGTCGATTTATTACATCACCGGTCGATATATTACATTAACGGTCAATTATTACATTACTGGTCGATTTATTACATCACCAGTCGATGTGGTCGATTGATTACATCACCTGTCGATTTATTACATTAACGGTCGATTATTACATTACTGGTCGATTTATTACATCACCTGTCGATATATTACATTAACGGTCAATTATTACATTACTGGTCGATTGATTACATCACCGGTCGATGTGGTCGATTGATTACATCACCGGTCGATTTATTACATTAACGGTCGATTTATTACATTAACGGTCGATTTATTACATTAACGTTCGATTATTACATTACGGGTCGATTTATTACATCACATGTCGGTATATTACATTAACGGTCAATTATTACATTACTGGTCGATTTATTACATCACCGGTCGATGTGATCGATTGATTACATCACCGGTCGATTTATTACATTAACGGTCGATTTATTACATTAACGTTCGATTATTACATTACTGGTCGATTTATTACATCACCTGTCGATATATTACATTAATGGTCAATTATTACATTACTGGTCGATTTATTACATCACCAGTCGATGTGATCGATTGATTACATCACCGGTCGATTTATTACATTAACGGTCGATTATTACATTACTGGTCGATTTATTACATCACCGGTCGATGTGATCGATTGATTACATCACCGGTCGATTTATTACATTAACGGTCGATTATTACATTATTGGTTGATTTATTACATCACCTGTCGATTATTAGGTTACTTCCCTCCATACTTTACCGTCCACCATTCACTCCGTTATGTCTTGTTAACATTATAGGACAGTATAGGACACCGTATGGCGTGATTTTACGATAAAACCAATCCGGTCAGGCGTGACACGTCGTGACAGCTATACATAATCAATGCACGAACATATTAACAATGCAGAGTGCTGTGTGTAGGCCTACTAGTGTGCCACAGCGCCGTTCGCCGCGAGGATGTTCAAGTTTACGTTCACGAATTCAGTTGGTAAAGGAACCGTGACGTGTATCACGGGTGACGGCCCAAGCAACCTGGTAGACCAACTGCAGGAACAAGTCACACTACATGTCGCTGAAAGACTGTATGATGAGTTGGTAGGAACAGGTGAGGTATGCTTCAATCACTCGCCAGCAGCTATTATTATTAATGCCGGTGTTGAAGCAATTGTATTGGAATACTGTCGGCGACCTTATTTCTATTGACACTATATAGAAAATAGGCCCACGATATTCATGCGAACGCATATGATGCCCTGAACACAACTTAGACGTAGTCCAGGCCCGTAGTCAACATAGATTGAAATAAAGCCCTCATGTAGACCTGATTGCGCCAACACTCCACGTTAACTCTTGGGGGCATGTACCCTCTGTAATACGAAGCATCATGTAACTATGAAACATGTATCATTGTGTTTTGATTTCACTAATGCCTGCGATATTGTTTCTCGGGGTGTATGTTCTCGAAGCGAGCAAAGGCGGCAGTGCTTCGTCCGCCTGAAGTTTGTTTTTTTAGAACAAAGTTGGCTCCATGGGGAACATAAACCAACTACATGTTACTCCAGTCTTACTAGTGTTTGCAATGCAATCGAATGCCGCACAATAAACTATTTTGACGCTCGCTCCTAAATAACCGCTATCGCTGTCAACTGTGCGGTGAATGAATGGGAAGTCACAGTTACGTAACGCGTCCTTGTCATCAGTGACGTCACGTCGAAGCGTGCCGATATTCTCGGGAAAATATGCATAATCAAGGCAGGCAGGTAGAACAGAGTATTATTTGGAATTATTAATTAATTTAATTCTAATGATTTTTTGTTTTGTGAAAATGGAAATATACTACAAGATGCCATATAATACGTTTTCAAACAATCATTGTTTTTATTCCCTTTTAGTATAATAGTATCATTTTAAAACCAGTAGGGGAGACCAGGCCACAGTGGATCGGATTTTTTCTTTTTCAACATTTCTACTGCCTTGGTGACAACAAGGTGGATTTATATGGTAGAAAGAGTACATTAGCTTTCTGTCTTCCTAACATAATTATATTCAATTATTCTTCCAACTTATAGCAGTTTGTTGTAAGACGGGATGAAAAGTAAAAAAAAAATGTATTCACTGTGCCCTGGTACCGGGGCAGAGTGGATCATAGGCTGGGACACAGTGGATCGAATCTCCCATTATCATTCAGATGTTAGTTATAGTTATTAATTTAATTTCAAATGTTATACGTACGTATGTGTCTTAAATAAATACATGCACTATCCATCAAACATTAATTTTATGATGTTAAACAACAATAATTACTCGATTACAGAGCTAGCTTATGCTATCTGTCTACTGGATGTAGTCAGTCATTGTCATTCATTTGGAAGGAGAGCCGTCTGAGTAGGCTACGAAGAAGATTACGAAGATCGAATAGTCTATATTAGCAACAATGCAACACCATATACTGTGAAAACGACACTAATCACTAATTATGCTTAACGTGGAATCATTTTTATTAAGCATCGAACATGTTAAAAATCATTATCATTGTAACATTTGCCAGGTAAATTATTATTAGGTTGTCTTACAAATCTAGCTTATTTGGCCTGAAAGTAGTCAATCATTGTCATCCATACGCAATGTGATTATTAACTCTGCGTATGAAGAAGAATATTTAGAAGATTAATAAGAAGAACGACAATAGCAACAATGCCACATCGTGGAATGTGTAAACGACAGGCCAAAACTACAAGACTAAACACATGGCAACCAAACTGACAATTTATGATTGATGTAACCAATTCAACTTAGCGCAGCACATCAGAGTAATAGGAGAGGTCTACAGGAAACACCATATGGCGTGCAACACGAGCTGCGCCTCCATGTTGAATGGGGTTAGGCACTTTCCCTACAACATCTTCGAAAGAAACCTCTGAGATATCTTCCACAATTGGATAAATAAATGTGAATGACTTAGGTTTCTCACGTCGCATGAACTTCACTTCAAAAGTGCTTTCATCAGTGTTCTCTGTGCGTGCTAGTATTTGCCCCACGTACATTATGCCTGCGACAGTGTTCTTTGTGGCAAACTTTATCAACACAAAATCATTTTTATTCAGAGCATTTGCATTAGGCAATTTCATGTCCTCTAGTTGAGTCTGTTCAGGTTCGTCATCTGATTCGTCGTCAACGCTAAAGACCGCATCATCGTCGTCCTCGTCGGAGCTTGTGTTTTCTTTAGCCACAACATCATCAGGTTGGAGTTTCAGCTTCTTTCTACTCTTACTTTCCACCTTTGCCTTTTGACTGGCCTGCTGTTTATCTTTCTTCCTTTTCCTTTCTTCGTCAGTTGCCCTGATCTGCTCTTTTATTGGGGTGTCTGTCAGCACAAGCGTTTTGCCCTTCTTCCTTCCACCTTTGTGTTTACGCGGTGCAGCCTTTGGAAACGGGCTGATGACTTCCGGTGCGACAATACACTGGTCGGAATCGGATGAGGTTGGAGACAATGAGTGTCTCGCAGGGTGTTGGGTAGGGCGATTCTGCTCGGGGCCTCAACACTTGGACCCGCTGCTACTGAAGGCACGTCGTCTTCCACGAGCTGTCGATCGGTAACGTAGGAGGAGAGGAAATCTTCTTCGCTGAAGACATCGGGGTTGAACGGGTAGATACCAGATACTCTGAAGCCTGCTGATATATTCTTTGGCGTGAAGGCCAGGGGATAAGCATGGCCTATTAACTGGGATATATTATGGATGGTGATCGGTTGGCCAGGATGGTTGATCATGAACGCGTTGGCTGCCTGGTTGTAGAAAGCCTTGAAAGAGCCATACACACTTCTATCTAGTGGTTGCAGCTTGTGGCTACAGTGCGGCGGCATGGTCAGCATGACGACCACGTTGTTTTTTGCAAGTTCAACAGTTTCAATCGAGATATGGGTGTCATGGTTGTCAAGTATAAGCAACACCGGATGCTCGTTCGAACATTTGGTTGACTTGATGTAGTGACGAATAAATGCCGTGAAGTTCTCCGTTGTCACCCACCCTGTCTGATGTGCAGCTCCAACACTGCCTGGGGGAGCTCCATGCAATATCGCGTCTTTGAAGTGAACACGCGGAAATGCTAAAAACGGTGGAATCGAGTTACCAGAAGCATTTATTGCGCGTAACATGCTGCTTAATTTGTCACTTAAATAGAAAATGAAAACTGTATAATGTTTTAGTACGTGTATAAGGTTCTTTTGGAAACATCATAACTATACCGAAAGCAAGAAAATATTTTTTTAGAAACTAGAAATGTCAAGAAAATATAGCAGGACACAGTGAATCACCATGGGGCACAGTGGATCAGTGAGCCACTGTACCCCAATCCACTGTACCCCGAGATGCCTTTCGGTACTCAAGTGCACATTTTATGCAAATGGCCGCCTACAGCACAGAGAACACATGTGCATTAAACTAATTAAATATCAATCTAATTACAAACATATGTTCAGGGTCACATTCCTGTATGATCTACACAAAATCACAACAGGAACAGAGTCATGAAAATTTACTTCTGATGGTCATACACACACATTACCTTGCTATTATTCGCCAATGCTGTCTGCGTCTAATGTATGCACAAATTTAGATGGAAAATTTCCACGGGAATACCCCGACGACATCAGCTTGGAATTGCCAATCGCCAGTTTCTATAAATAGCCTCTGATTCACTGTGCCTTGTGATTCACTGTAGCCTGGTCTCCCCTATGGTTACATTACTGGCGATAATATGTGCTGTCTGACTTTCCCATTGATTAGAACTGTCATTTCACATGTATATTTTCCATTTCGACTCCTTTGTAAATATCTACAACAAATTATATCTAGAAACAAAACACGTCGGAATCCAGCGACTACAAAAACGGTACCGAGAATAGTCACATTAAAAAAATCAACAAAATACTATCAGGATGTTTTATCAAACAACGAGAAATATTTTTTGGTGTAAAGCTAGAAGGGCTCAGTTACGCCGAACAATACTTCCATGAAGTAATGTGTCTTTTCGAGTATATATAAACATCTTCGCTAGCCACAATTTACTACTAATTACATTTCTTTTGTAGCTGACTGCGCCTATTGTAAACATGACGATGACTGAGTCACTGTATCTGCTTGTTCCAAGTCGATAATTTAAATATGGCTTCACCGCGAATAATTCATATATTATTTCAACACGCAGGCACAACGATTTATCTGCAATATCGAGGAAGCTAAAACGTTGGTCTTACATATTTAAATATATTAGTTATCCGAGGTAAATTACGTTCTACATTTTACACGATTTAACAATTAGATTGAAATCCAAACTAAAATACGTGGTATTTTCAATGTATGTTCAATACAGATGGAGTATTTTCAATGTATGTTCAATACAGATGGAGTATTTTCAACGTACAGTATTGCTTTTAAACTCCGATTACATTCAGCCACAAACCAGGCGTATATCACTTTCCCAAGGATATTTGTTATTGTTTTGAGCAATACATCGATAGTTAGTCTAATACATGATAAATGATCATTAATATGTTAATGTTGGACCTGAGTGCTTTCAACTTCGCATAGCTAAGTGTTATAAATGTAGCCATAGTGTGTTGAACGTGGTCACTGTATATATAGTGTTTTGCGTGGTTCACTATCGCAGCTTCCATGGCGTTGGCCGGGGTGCTCCTGCAGCCTGTCAGTGTCGACACATTGTTGGCGACTGCTGCAATATCGGCCTTCACTGGAGCCTCTACGCCGTCGTCAGATACTGGACATAGATGCTGCTCAAATTAATACAGAGGTCTGCGCTTAAAAGTCACTTCAGGCCAAAGCAGTTTGATTCCAATAACGGCCGATTCACATAAGCGGCGCATTTTAATAAAGCGGGAATAGGGACTGATTCTGTCTGAGCCAATATGTTTGTTCTACTAAACGGCTGATTCTATTAAACAATTTCTCACGTACTCCAGATTTAAAAAAAACAAATTACCTCTCCTCTCGATCTCCAGACCATTACTTGCTATCTCCCGAATTCTACACATCCCGTCTAGAATTATTTGTCATTGCGACGTGGTATGAACATGATACCATAGTAATACAGTGATTACGCATAATAGAACTCACGGATAATCCGCTTAGTAGATTCACATATATTGGCTGTGACTGAATTATTTCCTTATCCCGCAGTTTTAAAGTGTGCCGTTTAAGAGAATCAACCGCTTAATATAATCAAATTTATCTGGCCAGAAGTGATTATGCTAAGCGAAGTCCTGTCCATTGCAAAAAACCTGACACACTTCCCAATGCAAATTTTAAGACCTCCTGAAGGCATTATATATCACGATTTGTAGCATAGCATTTTCCCAGACGTAACGGGGCAGACGGAACAAATAAACTCCCGCTTTGGGCAGATGCAGAGAGGGATATCTCCCGCTCTCAGTTTCTGTTGTGGTGGTATCTCAAAATATGACTAAAGCACCTCTGAACCAAATGTATTTTCATGTACATTTCGTGATGAGACTTTTGGAAGTTTGTTTTATTTACCACTTATTTTTTCATTTTGATCATTTGTATTGACTCAATCGGTTACAAAATTAATTTTCCTCCAGAAAATCACAAGGCATTAGAGCCAGATATATAATTGCCTCTATGTCTGATTACTTGGTGCAGATAGCACATCAAATTTACAATGATGTTAGGTTGAGTATGCAATCGTTATTACATTCTGACAACTGTCTCTCGCGTTAGTTTTCTATTCTCCTTGTGTACAGCGAGTTTTCTTTTATTAAATTAGTAAAAGGACTGGGTATGTTTTGAATTAGTTTTTTAACAAAATTAAAACAGTATTTAACTTATGTTTGTTTTAATTTAAGTTTGTTTTTGAGTTGTGTATAATATATATATATATATATATATATATATATATATATATATATATATATATATATATATATATATATATATACAGTGTGTGTATATATATATATATATATATATATATATATGTATATATATATATATATATATATATATATATATATGTATATATTATATGTATTATATATATATATATATATATATATATATATATATATATATATATATATATATATATATATATATATATATATATATATATATTATATAATATTATATGATATATGTATAGACACTGCATATATACACGCGCAACCTACACGACTTGCGATATTGTAAAGCTCTTAATGTAATCTGTTTTCAGTTGCAGTGCAGCTCAACATCACCCGAGATGTCAACATACACCATACGAAGCATTATTTATCAACATTATCAACCAACAGGTTGTCAACATACACCATACGAAACATTATTTATCAACATTATCAACCAACAGGTATGTACCTACGAACGTATAATCGGACAACGTTTCGCTCGTGAAAACGGGCTAAGGCAATTAAGGACACGGATATGGTATTTCGAACTGTTCGTGTGTCTTCTTTGATGCATTAGTGTTGCATGTTGCAAAAACGCCAGCTGTCGATGGTGTCACTGCCGCGAGCCAGCATACGGTGTCAACATGTGGATGCAGCAGACTTTGAAAATAAGGATATCATAGTGGTATTAGTTCTCGAATGTAATTATGTATGTGTTCTGTTTGTATGTAGGATATCGCAGCAGCAGGCAATCCTTTTTTTACTGTTGAAGATGCATATGCCGTTTTTACTTAATAAATTATATATATATATATATATATATATATATATATATATATATATATATATATATATATATATATATATATATATATATATATATATAAAATAAAAAAATATATATATACACACACATATATAACCAGTAATATATGACGAGTGGACCATCATCAGTGATCTTTCGGATGCCTCAAGCGTGCTTCTGATTTGGCCGATCGCTGCTGCAGCTGCAAACGACATACACGAGTTCTTCAACGGGCGAACTTCACTCGAAACGTTCCTTGTCAACGCCGATCGAGGCGCTCGTTCTTCAACCGTCAAGGTCATCGGAAACATCTCCGCTTCCAGACGGTGAACGTTAGTCGATCGGCGCCGATCGAAGCAAAGAAGATGACAGAAGACGAACGGTCTCGGACGTACGTGCGGACGTCACAAAACACCTGTCGTCAACACTGATCGAGGGGTTCGTTCTTCAACATTACGCGATCGACGCCGATCGAGGCGTAGATTACGCCGCGAAACCTAGTGTTGACGCATACATTCCTTGAGAAAGCGTAACTTTGAACACTGAATGCCACGGAGAACATTAGCATTGGCGCGAGGGAACATCACTCAGCTCTCGTCGTCATTGCTCGTTCATTTAATAAAGTTTCTACTTGATTATACTAATGCTTCTGTCAAACCTTAAATTGATATCTTTTATATCAGCAGGGAAGGAAGGGTCAAATATTATTGTATTTGTTTTTTCGGGGGAAAAATCTAAAATTGTGTTTTTATTAAAAAATACTTTTTGAACAACTTTTTATTTGAAATAATTTGTGCAAAATTTATTTGAGAAATACTTTTTCAAAAATACTTTTAAGCAAATACCTTTTTCTGGCCTTACAGAAACAATTATTGCCAAATTTAACCTGTTCTGTTTTAAATTGATTTATGTAACATATAGTGGATGAGCAAAAATGTCGGCTCCATTTCGCGACCACATGATCGGGGAACGTCTCGCTTAGCTGACTCTTGCCAGGCTTCGTGAACTCGCCGGTATTTATCTTATGAGGGCGTGTGGCTGGAGCTAGGTGGGAGGTTGGTCCTAAAAAAATGGTGGGAGGCTGACCTCAGAAATAGGTTTGAAGTTGGCCCCAAAAATAGATGGGAGGTGGGATTTTGAGGTGGGAGATGTTAACATAAGTGATATAAACAGCATTACCACACACAGCCCGCGGAAGCAGTTGTATCAGGCCACGGATGTCCAAAAGTATGATTCGTCGTTTATCTTATACCCTGGTCAGGGGCGTAGCTAGGTACGCATTTATGTGGAAGCACACGTCTAAGAGGCCTGGGTATCCATTTTTTTTATGCAAACTGTAATCATTTGCAATCTGGCGCACTTTGAGGCAAAAATAATTTTGTTTCAATTCAAAATGGACGGTTGCTGATTGGAGTAAACGACTGGTTGGCCGGGCAACCCGATTTGTTTGCGACTGCACTGGGGTATACGTAAATTAGTTTAAAGCAAAAACGACTGGTATCGAGTTTTCAGATGATGAGGAAAGATAGGCAGGGAAGAGAAGGGGAGGTGTCTTGATTGCTGTAAGGGAAGAGAAGGGGAGGTGTCTTGATTGCTGTAAGGGAAGAGAAGGGGAGGCGTCTTGATTGCTGTAAGGGAAGAGAAGGGGAGGTGTCTTGGTTGCTGTAAGGGAAGAGAAGGGGAGGCGTCTTGATTGCTGTAAGGGAAGAGAAGGGGAGGCGTCTTGATTGCTGTAAGGGAAGAGAAGGGGAGGTGTCTTGGTTGCTGTAAGGGAAGAGAAGGGGAGGTGTCTTGATTGCTGTAAGGGAAGAGAAGGGGAGGTGTCTTGATTGCTGTAAGGGAAGAGAAGGGGAGGTGTCTTGATTGCTGTAAGGGAAGAGAAGGGGAGGTGTCTTGGTTGCTGTAAGGGAAGAGAAGGGGAGGTGTCTTCATTGCTGTAAGGGAAGGGGAGGTGTCTTGATTGCTGTAAGGGAAGAGAAGGGGAGGTGTCTTGATTGCTGTAAAGGAATAGAAGGGGAGGTGTCTTGGTTGCTGTAAGGGAAGAGAAGGGGAGGTGTCTTGATTGCTGTAAGGGAAGAGAAGGAGAGGTGTCTTGATTGCTGTAAGGGAAGAGAAGGGGAGGTGTCTTGATTGCTGTAAGGGAAGAGAAGGGGAGGTGTCTTGGTTGCTGTAAGGGAAGAGAAGGGGAGGTGTCTTGGTTGCTGTAAGGGAAGAGAAGGGGAGGTGTCTTGATTGCTGTAAAGGAAGAGAAGGGGAGGTGTCTTGATTGCTGTAAGGGAAGAGAAGGGGAGGTGTCTTGATTGCTGTAAGGGAAGAGAAGGGGAGGTGTCTTGATTGCTGTAAGGGAAGAGAAGGGGAGGCGTCTTGATTGCTGTAAGGGAAGAGAAGGGGAGGTGTCTTGGTTGCTGTAAGGGAAGAGAAGGGGAGGTGTCTTGATTGCTATAAGGGAAGAGAAGGGGAGGTGTCTTGACTGCTGTAAGGGAAGAGAAGGGGAGGTGTCTTGATTGCTGTAAGGGAAGAGAAGGGGAGGTGTCTTGTTTGCTGTAAGGGAAGAGAAGGGGAGGTGTCTTGGTTGCTGTAAGGGAAGAGAAGGGGAGGTGTCTTGATTGCTGTAAGGGAAGAGAAGGGGAGGTGTCTTGATTGCTGTAAGGGAAGAGAAGGGGAGGTGTCTTGATTGCTGTAAGGGAAGAGAAGGGGAAGTGTCTTGACTGCTGTAAGTGAAGAGAAGGGGAGGTGTCTTGACTGCTGTAAGGGAAGAGAAGGGGAGGTGTCTTGATTGCTATAAGGGAAGAGAAGGGGAGGTGTCTTGACTGCTGTAAGGGAAGAGAAGGGGAGGTGTCTTGATTGCTGTAAGGGAAGAGAAGGGGAGGTGTCTTGTTTGCTGTAAGGGAAGAGAAGGGGAGGTGTCTTGGTTGATGTAAGGGAAGAGAAGGGGAGGTGTCTTGATTGCTGTAAGGGAAGAGAAGGGGAGGTGTCTTGATTGCTGTAAGGGAAGAGAAGGGGAGATGTCTTGATTGCTGTAAGGGAAGAGAAGGGGAGGTGTCTTGATTGCTGTAAGGGAAGCGAAGGGGAGGTGTCTTGATTGCTGTAAGGGAAGAAATCCAAGCATTAGTTGTAGAAACTCTCAACACCAATTGTGAAGTTATTTGGGTGAAGCTACTTCAGAAAGGGAAACGTTCAACCCATATGTGTGCATACTGTCCCCCTAATGTATCAAACAAGACCAGCTTGGAAGAGTTTGAAGCATCCATGAGACGGGCTGAGCAGATCAGGAACTCCACCATCATTGTAGCAGGTGACTTCAATTTCCCTGGACTCAACTGGTTAACAGACCCAGTAACTCTGAAACCAAAAATCACCAAACCCCCAAATCTATTACGGCTTCATTGAGCCACTTGATGACCTGGGAAACGTCCAAATGGTGCACGATGCAACACGCCTGGACAATACACTGGACCTAGTTATTACGAACTCCCCTGGTCTTATACTTCGAGTTGAGTTGGTCCCCGGTCTGTCTGGTCACAGTATTTTTTATTTTGAAGTTTCCACCAAGAAAGTCCTGAAAAACATACACACTCGACGGGTCCCCCTATACAGCAGAGCTGACTGGGATGAAGAGAGACACGCAAGAATTTGAAGCCAACAAGCAGTCCTACGATGACGCTGGAGGTGAAGATCTGTGGCTTCACGAGCTGAAAGCAACACGAAGAACATCCCACACAAAAGCTTCAGAATGAAGGACGGAAAGCCACGGGTGACGACAGAAATGTGGAGACTTATCTGAAAGAGGGAGAGAAAGTACAAGATGAAGAAGCGAGGCACGGAAGAACTGAGACAGGAGGTGAAAGCACTCCGTCGTGAAACGCAATGTCGCCTACGCAGAGCTTACTGGACATACATCTCAGAAATGTTCACCCCCAACAGATTTAGAGGAGAATAAGACTCTGGGAGCCAAGCGTTTCTGGACTTCCATCAAACACCAAAGATCCAGTGCTAGCGGAATACCACACCTGAAAGAAAATATCTGGCTAGTCACAGACCCTCGGCACAAGGTGAATCTCCTGAACACTCAGTTCAACAAAGCCTTCTGTGGCGGGAAAAGCTACACCTCTGAGGAATTTAGCCGTAAATGCAACATGACAACCATTGCCAAATCCTTCCCGAACATGCTGGACATCGAAACCACCTTGAATGGAAAAGAGAAACAATTGAAGTCCCCAAACCCCCCACACACGCGCGCGCACACACGCGCGCGCACACACACACACGTATCCCTCACCAGTGTTCCCTGTAAAATCTTCGAGCACACTCTGGTCGGAAAAAGCAACGCACGGTTATCCCGATACAACTCAAGATGATGTTTTCCATAATAAATGCCTTTATGACACGATTCACAGCACTTGTACACTTCATTTCTGATAGAGGACATGCAAATAAATATATTCTCAACACAACATTGCCAGGTTAACATACAATAGTGTGAGCGTGGACAACAATTGTGGGCAGTAAGTATTATAATATTACCCTACTAGCCGAGTCGCACGGGACAAAGGGCTGCCCCTGCAAGAACGTCTAACTCCTTGCACTGCCCAGTCAAGTCTTGGTAGGGCAGTGATGAAGGAACTTGAATCACACAGAATCACAAACTACTTCATAGTGTAGATGACTTTTACAATATATGATAGATTATTGTCACAATTCAGTCCAGCAATTTCCAGTTATAATAATGGTATGCTTAGGGATGGTCTCAAAAATGTATGACACTAAATGAAGTCTGTGGTTGGATAACACATTGTGTCGTACATCAAATGTTTTGAGATCATGCCTCGGTGTCATGCCTAACCAACTGAATGCTTTCCATGCTATAGGCAATAACCTATTTGACACAGTCAAGTATGGAAAACAAACATACCAACATTATGAGTTGCTGTTTAAATGTGTAATATCAGATATACCCTGTACATTGTGGAAAGACAGCTACATCGCATTAAGATTATTATTATGACCTATGTCTATCTGACGCACCTCACATGTCTAGCAATCTACGACCATCTTAAACATCTTGTATCATGTGAGGCTGTCTCAAAGACTACGTATTGAACACCGACAACCAGGAAGTACAAAAATAACTTGTCAATTTCTATCCATTCCTACCCGCACAACCAGTGGCAGACGCATCGTGAACCAGAACTGTTCTCACCCCTGGTGGTTCCACCCAATCAAACATCAGATTGAGCATTGTCCCAGTTGCCGCATCAACCAGCGAGACGTTTTGTTAGGATTTCCTTACGTTCAACGAATATATGTGGTTCACAATTTTTCAAATACATTATTTATACGAAGGTTTATCTGCAAACTGTGTTATACTCCTGTACACCAAAATCATGTACATTGTGTTAATTAAGAGTGGTTTTGTGTTGTCCCTCTGCCTCATACCTCTGGTGTGCGAGTCCATACATTCCAGTGAACTTGTGCCTTATGGAACATATTGAGACTTGGTCAAAATAATTGTTCCATGTATCCCATGGGTTTGAGGACCAACCGTTCAGGGCAAATGACATGTGATTTACTGATTCCAACCGACCCCTTTTGGAGTATAAGAAACAATTATACAAACGTAAAATGTATCCAGTACAACACGTGATTCATAACAACATACACACAATGTATACTAATTGAACAATTCATACAAAAACATATTTAAATGACAAAACTATGAATTACATTTTTGAAAAAGGAAACATTATATTATTTTTTAAATTAGCAAGTTTTGACAATTGTCTAACATTAAATTGGCTGAATTTATGCACATATGGTATTACGCTGTAGTGTTGACGTATATTGTTTTCAAAGCTTTGCAAATGCAGAACACACCAAAATATGATGGAATTAATTTCCTGGTTCCTGAATATTACAAAGAGTACAACGTTTTGGAGCATGACATGACAAATAACGACCATCAGCAACTGGCAAATTATGGTTCCCACATTTAAATTTGCAGAATGGGGAATTTAAAGTTGTTCCTTTCAAGAGGTTGTTGCTTACATCAAGAGTCTAAGCTATGAACAAGCGAGTGATTTAGACAGACGCCACTGGTCACATGAGGGTGGTCAGATGAATGCACCAGTCAGACGTAACATGGCAACACCGGTGGATGACCATCACTGCTTGTCCAAGAAGCTAGCTACAGCCTTGGCCGCAGTCTGGACCTTGGACTCTGCATGACTCTGTAGGTTCTTGGCAATGGCAGGGACTTCTGCAGCCACTAGCTGCTGCTTCAGTTCACCTGCAGCGAGGACAGAATCACAGTGTGGCTACACTGGCAACAGAATCAGTGTGGCTATACTGGCAACAGAATCAG
The DNA here is from genome assembly GCA_963662155.1 of Lamellibrachia columna. Lineage (NCBI taxonomy): Eukaryota > Metazoa > Annelida > Polychaeta > Sabellida > Siboglinidae > Lamellibrachia > Lamellibrachia columna. The sequence continues at coordinate 18,673,992 of OY759266.1, forward strand.
TGTGGCTACACTGGCAATAGAATCAGTGTAGCTACACTGGCAATAGAACAGCTACCAGCTAGCGATGGTGGATATACTTGTACTTGGTATTATTGGGCATCAATCTAACTGTAGAAATCACAATCCTTAGCCTTGTCTGCATACCAGGAATGAAACAAAACTGCACTGTGCAGAACTAGAGGCTCGATAAACCCGTCCCATTACACTGCTACGATACCTGGTGGATTATAATGGAACGTAAATATTCGGGTAACAGAACCACAGGCCTATGCATTAAGCAGCGTCCTGTTCTCAGAGTTACCCGAATCTTTAAGTTCCAATACAATCCACCCGGTAGCGTTGAGGTAATGGGAAAGGTTTATTATAGGCTTTTGGTAGCTTTGATTTGTTTAGTTTTTGATGAAATCATTGGACTATTAACTTAATTTTGGTATAGCGGAACAAAACTTTCTCAAAATAGGCATAAGTGGCTTTGTGTGGCCTGCTTCTATTTACTACAATTCACATTCACAAATTACCCAATATAACAATCAAAACCAATTTCAACAAAAGAATGCAACCTTTTATTAAACCTTTTATTAAACCAACTATGCATATAACTTAAATTATTCACACACTACAAATATGAACATCAACAAACCTGATTCACGAAACCCCTTCTAACATAAATGTTTAATGACCCTCGCTAGAAACAAAAAGAGGTTGGTTTCATTGACTTGGGCGAGTCCGTGCAGGATGGTCTTAGCACCAGGCATACTCACTCGATGCAGCAATGTTTCTGACCAGCGTCAATGTGTTACACAAGATTTCATGCTGTGTTTTCTCACTCGTCAACATCGCCTTGAGGGTTGGCACAAGTTCGGAGTTGGCTAACGTCGCACTGACGTCATCTGCAATCAAATAAGTCATTCTGCTACAATATTGTAATGGCATCAATGGAGCTGGTACAAAAGATGTCCACATGAATTTATAATAAATACTTGCCACATTGCACGGGAGAAAAGGAGGTTAATGTACAAACCATCCCCATACAAAGGAGGTTAATGTACAAACCATCCCCATACAAAGGAGGTTAATGTACAAACCATCCCCATACTTTTTCTTCTTCCTCTTGTTCTCCTGAGTTCCATATCCTTATTGGCCTTTTGGCACATGTCTGCCTGTATATGAATATGCATATGCGTGCACTCACATGCACACATCAACATACACATGCAGTATAGCTGGCAGGGGCATGCAGAGACAGTGAGCAGCCAATAGAAATGGTTCACTCACCAAGGATTGAGACGGAGATCATCGTCAAGGCAACAAGAGCCTCATTCTGCATCATGACATGTTCCGAGGTGGCCATGTTCACTAGCGGAGCTATACCACCGTGTGACATGACACTTCGCATGACCTCTGACGACCTTGAGTGTTTCACTAGTGATGCGACGAGACGACTGGCTTCCCCTGTAACATGTGTCATCCTTCAAATCCATAAAAATGCATAGTTGACACTAAATCATAACATCAGCTATGGGACCCACTAAAATATGTACATAAAATCAATAGTAAACATATGAACAGGACTTTCTGTTTCTCAAAGATTTGAATAATTTTCATTTTACCATCCTAAGAACCATCAGAAATTGCACAATAAGGTTTTTGAAATAGGAACTGATATATTTGCCACACTGAGTAAATTCAGTTCAATTTGGGCCACACCTATCACTGAAGCAAAACACTCAAAGCTCCCTCCAAAGCCCCTTAGTACACAGAACAAAACTTTCTCAAAAAAAAAAGACTGTGTCTCTGTGTGGTCTGCCTCTATTTACTGCAACTTAAGGCTGTTCACATTCACAAGTTACACAATCTAATGACCAAAGTCAATCTCAATTTCAACAAAAGTTTACATTTTTTTTATTAAACCGAGTGCACATATTACTTGAACTGTTCACACACAACAAATATGAACATCCATGAACCTGATAACTGAAGTGCGGAAGTAGCTTAAATGTTTACATAAAACTCCACGTCTCTATCAACCATAACCATATCAACAAGGCTTCCAGTTTACCAAAATATCTTAATAACTTTCCACCATGCACACAGTTTACAGTTAATCACATGTAAAACTGATTGATCAGATATTGCACAATATCATTATTGAATTTGTCAATGAAAAACCTGTGGCACACTGATTCAACAGCATTGATCGCGAATGATGTCACAAAGTTGACCTGAACCTGAGACTGCAATGATCCCTGTCGAACAAATGATTAACATCAATGACAGATAAAGATTGAAGAACAATCGAGTTGCTAGAAAACAATGTGTGTACTTGTTTTAACTATATTAAAGTTAAAAAACACAATGTAGATCAACCAAGAGCTTCAATCTGGACCACACATATGAGTAAAGCAGTATCCAAGGGACATCAGATATACCACATGATATTCTGTGAGATAACTGTCATTACGCTTATTCTTCAAATTATTAAAACCAGAACTATGAAACATCATTGAACAGTTTTTTTTTAAATCGCTCTCAACACTGGGGTCTATTTAAATGACGCCTCATAAGACCCTGAGATGCTGGTAACCACAATATAAATACAGACTAGGGTTAGTCAACTGAATGTGTCCAGCACTGGTGTCCAGTACTGGTGTCCAGTACTGGTGTAGATCTCTGTAGACATGGTGCATTAGACTGACCTTTCACACCTGCATGTTCCTCCACCTTGCACCATTCCATCAACTGTTGAAGCAACGATTCATTTGTACCCAGAGTCACAGCCGCAGCATCTAACAGGCAAACCAGACGTATATCAACAGCCCGCAGGTCTTCACACAATTACAAACAACAGTATGACATGTTAATTGATTTAAACTAACTTACAAATTAATTATAGTGATAAGTCACAGAATGGATATACATGTAGTTATGCAATAAACATCACAGGCAATGCTAACATTAAATACTACAAAGCTCTTTCTGGAATAAAAAATTATATACCAAAATATTAAGCATAGCAAACTTACGGGCGATACAAATGTAATGTTGATAAAGGAATAGATGTAACAAGATTTAACAAGACTGCCATCCCAAACAACAAGTTCCAGATGGCAAAGTGGACAAGGAAGCCATTGGCTTATCGAGAGTCCAACAATTTTCTTATCTATGTGTAGCCCACCCTTATCAAATATCTGTCAATTCTATTTTTGTTTGTTCCATTCATTTATCACCCTCTGTGAGAAAGAGTACTTTCTCATGTCCAACCTACACTGCTCCTTAACTAATGCTGCTTTGTGTCCTCTGGTTCTACTGCCTTCTTTAAGTTTGAAGAACATATTCCTATCAACATCCTCATAACCGTTCACTATTTTAAATACTTCTATTTGGTCTCCTCTTAGTCTCCTGGTCTCTAGTGTTGTCAAACCACATTGTAATAAGTGACTTTCATAACTAAGGTCTCTCAATTCTGGAATCATTTTGATTGCTCTTCGTTGTATTCTTTCTAGCTTGTCTATGTCCTTTTTACGATACGGCCTCCATGCTTGAATACAATATTCCAAATGTGGTCTAACTATTGCTTTGTACAGGGGTACAATTAGCTGTTTCTCCTTATACATGATAGTTCTCCTAATTAGCCCTAGAATTTGATTTCCTTTTGAAGCAGCAATCCCACATTGCTCTGAAACTTTCATGTCAGCACTAAATGTTACTCCTAAGTCCTTTTCTTGTGTGGTTCTACCTAGTACAGCATCCCCCATTTTATATTCTTCGTCCATGTTTCCATGCCTTATGTGTATACATTTGCACTTCCCAAAATTGAATAACATTTGCCATTTTTCTGACCATTTAACTAATTTATCTAGATCATCCTGTAAACTTTGTTTATCTGTATCATTTGTAACCTTTCTGAATACTTTTGTGTCATCTGCAAATTTGAGTACTTTGCTAGATATGTCATCTTCTAGATCATTTATATATATTAAAAATAGTATAGGGCCTAATACTGATCCCTGTGGTACCCCACTCAAAACCGATTTCCAGTTTGAAATCTCACCGTCTACTATTACTCTCTGTCTTCTGTGTGTAAGCCACTTTTCTATCCAGTTGATTACATCATTACCTATACCATGGGCTTTTAGTTTAAGTATCAATCTTTGGTGTGGCACTTTATCGAAAGCTTTCTGAAAAACAAATATAATGATCAATCTGTGTGCAAAGATATAAATGTAAAATTTTTAACTCTTTGTATGCAAAGATACAAATAAAAAATAGGTGCACAAAGATACAAATACAACTATTTCTGCCAAATACCCATGTGAAGATATTTGTTTGGCATGTGCAGATACAACAAATTTTACCTTGTTGCGCAACACAACAAAAGAAACTGGCCACGTAGCAAGCACACTGCCAACATGATAGCTATCATGTCTGAATCTATAAGGCAGTGTGTGGACACTGGTGAACTGACCAATCAACCCACCTTGTCCATCAATGATCATGCGTAAGGTTCCCAGTAGCTTAAACTGGACGGCCGCAAGGTCAACCTTGATGTGAGGCAGAACGGCGTCTATGAGGCCACACTTCAACATCACAGGCTTGTTGACGGCTGACAATAAACACAGATTTATATGCACAACCGGAGCTAGTATCAGTAACAACCAGAGCTAGTACCAGTAACAACCGGAGCTAGTACCAGTAACAACCGGAGCTAGTACCAGTAACAACCGGAGCTAGTACCAGTAACAACCAGAGCTAGCACCAGTAACAACCGGAGCTAGCACCAGTAACAACCGGAGCTAGCACCAGTAACAACTGGAGCTAGCACCAGTAACAACTGGAACTAGCACCAGTAACAACCGGAGCTAGTACCAGTAACAACCGGAGCTAGCACCAGTAACAACTGGAACTAGCACCAGTAACAACCGGAGCTAGTACCAGTAACAACCGGAGCTAGTACCAGTAACAACCGGAGCTAGTACCAGTAACAACCGGAGCTAGTACCAGTAACAACCGGAGCTAGTACCAGTAACAACCGGAGCTAGTACAAGTAACAACCGGAGCTAGTACCAGTAACAACCAGAGTTAGTAACAGTAACAACTTTTACTTTGCTAGAAGTAACTAGGGATAATTTTACTGTGAAGTAAAAGAAATCTGAAGAAATTGTGTTTGATGTTAAAAAAATATACTTGAAATAAATGGAAAATGTTGTAACTGAAATAAAAGTAAGGAGTGAAATTCATGTACATAACAAGCCAACATAAATATTTCCATACAATCAGTGCCAGATTGAAATATTTTTTTTATTTAGCTCTGCCGCTCAATGTGGCATTGGTTAAAGAGCATTTCTGTTCAATATGTAATGGAATTTTTTTTTAGTTTTTAACAAATACAATAATACAGGTAACTATGCTCTGCTACAAGTAAAATTACTCCCAGAAAAAAATTATACTTCATTATAACAAACTAAACAAAATCGTTTGTTCAAGTAAAGTAAGGAAACAAATCCTACTCCTGTCTTGACAGCAGGTGCATTCGAACCCTGATGCTCTCAATTGACAATCCAGTGCTCTAACACCAAGCTACTGTGACCCACATTACCCTATATGCTTCCCAATTGTGAAGAAACAAAAGGAAGAAGTTCTCCCTGAAAGGCCCACTCAGACAGGGTTTCTCACCTGGAATGGCGAGGTTGCGGATGGCACTGAAGGCGGCGTGAAGGAGGGTGGGGTTGCCCTCCGAGTCCCCACCCCCTGTCTGTTCCCGTAGAGTGGCCACCAGCTGCTCCGTGATCCCTGACTTCACCAGCTGCTCACAGTGGCTGTCTGAAGTGGGAGTGTCCATGTGTGAGACAATAAGACAATGTATGTATATCTGTATAGCTCATGTATACACATACATGTGAATGTTTACATAAATCATACATATATATACTTATTTATATACAAGCTATACCCATCACACACACCACCCACACCGCACATATCCACTGCACACACACCACACATACACACCACACCCACACACACCACCCCCTCACACACACACCACCCCCCACCCACACATGCAGACACACCACACCCACACCCACACACCACACCCACCCATCCACCCACCCACAAACACACACACCACACCCACCCATCCACACCACACACTCACACAACACCCACACACTACACCACACCCACCCACACATGCACGCACACACACACACATTCTATATATGTAGACACAAACAGTCCGACACAAGGTACTTCTAAGTAACTCTTACATTTTTATTGCAAGTCCCTAAGTTCTTCCTGTGCACAGATCTGACAAAAGTTTTGGCAAATTTAATATAAGTTGCCTCTGCAATAAATGCACACATGCGTATTTCCATAGTAACAAACATGTCCAGAAACTATGAAATTGACAGTTGAACACCTAGTCTTGTAGACAGTAAGTGCGACATACCATTCCTGGCGAAGTTTCCAATGGCGAGCACTCCGGAAGACCTGAGGTGTTCCTTGGGAGACTGGACCCACCGCAGCACCTCCTCAAAGACGACCCCCTTGCCTTCCGCATACAACAACTCCATGCTCTCATCTGTATCAAGGTTGCCACGGCAACAGAGGACAGGTTAAAATCATTAGCAGGCAAGATGTTAACAGTACAAAGTCTGAAGGTCTTCATAATAAAGTCATCTTATCTTATAGAAACTGTACCACATCCTGACCACCCAAATTTTTGGTTTTTAATATTATGAACCACAATTGTTCAATAACATTTGTCATCTGTTTAATTTGACTGTTTTGGCTTGAATATTAACTTTACATTGCATGCTCAATATTCATAAACAAATAACTGTGAAATTATATTTGTTTAATGTCATTCAATAAAACACATTTGGGCAGACAATACATTACATAGTATAATAGTTTACACTATATAACATGATTTTATGATAAAAATGATCATATACATAATGTTAGTATTCAAAAGTTGTTAATCTGATATGTAATGCTATATAATGATATGTAATGCAGACAGACACAGAATTACACAACGTGGTGGGGTGGTCACATGTGTTGGTGACCGGTGGCGAATTGGCCCCACCTTTGTAGTTATTCCAGTTAGAGCTAGTGTATTTTTAAGCAGGTAGTTGTATTCATAGACTGCGTGATAGCATGTAGGGCATTATGCTATTTGGTTTAAGGGTGTTATATGACAATAGTAATGCCATGGTTTCTTTTATTTGTTCTAGGAATACTGCTACTGCTTTGTGTTGAAATGTGGGCTCTATTGAACCCGACGTCCAGGAGGCTCGCATTGGGCGTAGTCAGCCTGGCGTTGGGTTGTGGAGCCCACATTTCTTTGTTTTACATTTCTTTGAAAGTGGGCTTTCCCTTAATCCCCACAATAAACGTCATTCATTTGGCCTTTTCATATCTCTATATCTGTGTTGTGTTGTTGATTGCATAAAAAAATTAATTTAACATATCTGTCCCGTGGCATACAAGGTAGCATTCTTAACCTAACACAGGAATGTCAAACAGCACGACTAAAAATGTTGCGTCAATAAAAATTATAAAAAAGTTTTGAAAAGTGAAATTAGTATTCTGCAGTGGATATTAATGATTATAAATTACAAATATATATATATATATATATATAAATTCACTATCAAAGATACTATACAGTTAAAAACTGACTTAAACTTTATGAGAAGTTTGATAGATGGCAACACTTACCAGAATCAGAATGCTACTTAATGTTGATTAACCAATGGACAATTTTATATGGATTTATAGGGTTTAAAAAAATACGGATTTCAACAACAAAAAACGGTATGCTTGAACTTACCCCCTGTGAGTAACAGCACTATTAGGTCAGCCACCAACTTCTCCAGTTGTAGATTCTCCTCACTTTCAGCCGTGAACTTGGAGGTTGTCTCCAACAGTGACAACAGTGAACCGTCCTTCAACTCTGACCTCGCCAGCTGCACCTTAACACCATCTGGATCAAACAAACCAGCAGACTATTAGGAATTTAAACCACAGAGTTGTTTAGTAGTTAACAAAATGCCTAGTGGAAGAAAATTAGAATACATTAATTTTACACAGATGCTACAATAACCTGTTTGAAAAGTTGTCTGTCAAAGCCTGACATTGTATTCTTTGAGATGCATGTTCAGTATAAATTCTTTCCATATCTTTGCATAACAGGTGCATACATTATATTAAGAACATCATTTGGGAATAACAAATATCACATTCCAAGAAATCGGAAGTCAATCAATTTAAGGATCTTGTGAGAAGCTTTGAGAATTTCATTCTCTGTCAAATTCTTGTTCTGGACATACTCGTTTTTGTTAAGAAAATCAGTTATTCACCACCTCAAAGATCACTACATTTCACTAAAGCACAACTGACCGTTCTCAGCCAGGTTTGCCAATAGGTCAAGGGCTGCCTCCTGTACCTCAGAGCTGACCCCCATGTCTAGAATCTTCACTATGGTCACGGGCAGTTCACTTGTACACAACTTCTCCTGGCCTAGAGCTGTCACAACAGGCAACAAAGATATGTCACATACATGCTGTGCCAACTCTTACAGTCAACCAGTCATTCGTACAGACTGAAATCTGATGGTATTATGGGCATAGGAGAAATTCCTTACAGTTTTGTTCATCTTGAACAAGATTTCTGTGTACTGCAGGATACAGCCAGCCTTCTCAAATATTTAGACGTATGTAGTAAGCTGCACCAGTCTTACAAGATCCAAATATTATATCCCAGCTCCTTTTGAACATGCGTGGTAATCCAGTGGATGTAGTCTACTAGATAATCATATGGGTTTGTTTGTGGGTTTTGTGGATTTCTGTTACCAGTCTTACAGGTGTGCACCACAAAGGGTTGGCACCAGTCTACAGGTGTGCACCACAAAGGGTTGGCACCAGTCTTACAGGTGTGCACCACAAAGGGTTGGCACCAGTCTACAGGTGTGCACCACAAAGGGTTGGCACCAGTCTACAGGTGTGCACCACAAAGGGTTGACAGTTAACACCAGTTTTACAGGTGTGCACCACAAAGGGTTGGCACCAGTCTACAGGTGTGCACCACAAAGGGTTGGCACCAGTCTTACAGGTGTACACCATAAAGGGTTGACAGTTGACACCAGTTTTACAGATGTGCCCCACACAGGGTTGACACCAGTCTTACAGGTGTGCACCACAAAGGGTTGGCACCAGTCTTACAGGTGTGCACCACAAAGCATTGGCACCAGTCCTACAGGTGTGCACCACTCAGGGTTGGCACCAGTCCTACAGGTGTGCACCACTCAGGGTTGGCACCAGTCCTACAGGTGTGCACCACTCAGGGTTGGCACCAGTCCTACAGGTGTGCACCACTCTGGGTTGGCACCAGTCCTACAGGTGTGCACCACTCAGGGTTGGCACCAGTCCTACAGGTGTGCACCACTCTGGGTTGGCACCAGTCCTACAGGTGTGCACCACTCTGGGTTGGCACCAGTCCTACAGGTGTGCACCACTCTGGGTTGGCACCAGTCCTACAGGTGTGCACCACATGAGTGTAACTCCGAACCATCTGACTCACACTGATGTGTCTTGCTTGTAGTAAAGGGTGTACATCTAAAGCACCACGAAAAGAGTGGTTAAGTTGCTTTCATGGTGGATGGGGTTAACTGATGCCTTGTTTAACATCGTACATCAATGTATTTTTCTTATCTCATTTTGGCATTATTTATTTTTCAATTACCTGACTTTGTGCGCACGCAGGCACTGTTGCATAATAATGGCTGAGGTGTCACTTGGCAAATATGAAGTTGTCAAAGTTGCACACTGCATGGTTGATGTAAAAAGTTTCATGTAGCGGGGGAAGGGAGGGGTGGTCAGAGATTAAACAACATCGGTTTCATACATCTGTTTTGAGATCACCCCTTAGAAAGTCATACTGGTGTTTACACATAGAAGCAACTGATTACACCTTAGCTTTATGTTAGTCTGTGGAAGAAAATAGCTTTTTATTTATTTCAATTAAAATATGTCCCAATCCACATCTAGTATAATAATAACAATAACAAAAACAACTTATATTGCACTTAAATCCTTGGACCCCCGCGCCCAGGGGCACATCAAAGCAAAAGGGTTATGCAATCTCAAAACCGATACGCAATGTAAAAGTTGTCAACACATGTATGGAAACGTAAAGGAAATGTAAGCAAGGTTAAGAGTCTTCGTCTCAACTATGGCACCACAAGCAATGACTGATGGAACGATGCTTTATAATATGATTAGAACTGACCAGAGTCTGAAAGACAACCGATGGTGAGTAGAACCATCTGACAGATCCCGTCGTCACTGCAGTGTCTCTTCAGGTAGTCATCCAGAACATCAAGGGCGCCGAGGTTGAGAGACTTCTCTTGGATGCTTTCTGCAAGAACAAGCGGAAATGGGCAAATTAATTAACTTTACCATTCCTACATTACCTCGCACTGGCAACATTTTTTTAATTCAATAATGAAATTTTTCATTATTACCAACACCTTTTCACAACAGTAGCTACACTAATTGTTCATAACCAATCACAGTGACCAATCACAGCGACCAATCACAGTGACCAATCACAATGCTAGATACATGAAACCATCGACATGCAGTACTCCTACAAGCCCTACAAAAACATCTTATCAAGACGAAAAAATTCCCTTCCAAAGCAACAAGTTCCAGACAGCAAGTGGACATAGACGGCTAGTGGACACGGACGGAAAGTGGACACAGAAGCCATTGGCTTATCGAGAGTCCAACAACTAAAATCTATGTCATTTATGTGTAGCCCGCCCTTAACAATCTGTCAATTTTATTTGAAGCATAATATTCACACAGCTAGCACTGACACAATCAGTGGCTCATTTGTTCCATTCATTTATTATCCTGTGAGAGATTGTGCACTTTCAGTTGTTTATAAATGTCAATGTGGAAGATAAATACACCCGATTTGTTATAATTGAAACTATTTGCGATGTCTGTGGTAAGTCTATGCAGCACGCACAAAAAAATACAACACACTAGTCAGTTGGAAGTAACAGCCATTGTGAAACTATGAATGACGATTTTCTTCAACCACAACTATTTTGAACTAGCAAAATTGTTGTGGTTGAAGAAAATCTTCATTCATATATATATATATATATATATATATATACCAACTTGATGAACATTTTCACGAATATTGTGAAACTGTCTTAGAATGGACATATTTAATCAGGTCTGTCGATTTGCATTGCACAAATGCTAGTGCATTTAGTTTTATATGACAGTAATATTGAACATTGAAGATGTGTGCCTAAATATCCTATATATATGTAAACAGGCATGCACACACTCACTCACTCACACACGCACATACATACACAAACCAAACAGGCTATATGGAACTGGGTATGTGTATATCTTTTTCATCATAACACCTATAATTCTATCATTCATGGTAACAAATACACAATGGAATACACAAACTACAATAAAAGCAGGTTTGTCACAGAAATATAAACAACAGTAAATAAATGGACCAACAAAGGCGCTATTTCACATTAACTTTTGACACAACACAAAAATTGGTTTCTTTATAGGGGCTGTTTCTTTAGGGGGGATTGTTTCCTTAGGGGGGGATGTTTCATTTAGCATTATATTTGGATGTATATTCTTCAATAACAGTTCATAAGGGGACTGACTTCATGCCAATAGTTTTACATTACCACAACTGGCTAATGCAGAGTTAAACACAGGTCAATTTTCAAAGTTTCATGTAGATAAGGGCACAGGGGGTTAAATGTCATTGGTGTCGTGTAATGTCATACATCAAGACAGTGCCGACCCAAAACAGCAACACAGCAGTTATTTCGCTGGCACAAATAGGACAATTCCTAAAACAAAACAGTTGTACAACAGTTATACCATTCACACAAACAGAAGTTTTTCTTTATGGTGACAAACAGCACTCACACTGAACAACACCTAAAAGAAACAAAAACAAAATAAATTAATTCATCACAAAAACAAACTGACCGGGACATGTTCGGCGGGGACACCAGCACCTGTGACACAAACTCACCCTTCTTGGCATTGGTATCAAACTTAAGTTTGAGTGTAATCATCCGGACACTGTCAGTGTCAGCTGGACTAGCCGAGTCGCCGGCGGACAAACCTATGGGTCTCTGAACACTGCATGTGGACATGTTCCTGCCTGGACGGAGAGAAATATGTTTGTAAGTGGCAACTGTGGGTCCAACAATACACCCTTCCCATTACCACCATGCTACCAGGTGGATTATACGGAACAGATTCGGGTAACTGTTTATATTTCCGACAACATCACACTGTTTAGCACAGGCAAGTGGACGATAGTGTGTCACTGTCGCGTTAATGTACTGTGTTGTTCTTGGAAGGAAAGGACACAATTATACAGACTTGACCTAGACATGAATACATGTTCATGTGTAAATTATTGAAATTTGATGTCTATATTCCTTGAGTTTTTGTAGATTATAAAAAGATAAACAAACAGGATTCCAGTGGTTCATGGGTGATTGACATGGAGCATTGCTGACTTGCTCAGCACAGGCCCAGTTTTAACACCAAATATTGGTCCAGTAACTGAACGTATCCTTTTTAGTAAATCTACACCTGACACCAGTAGATACAAATCAATGCAACTTGCTCTAAATAAGGACAATATGCACCACCAAAATAGTATTGCTGTGTGTAAAAAGATCCCATCGATGGCTCCTTAATGTGTCAGCCTGTAGTTCTGTAACCTGAAACCTTAGTTCCAAAAGTCGCCATTCCCAAAGCTTTTACTTGACAAGAACGATGTATTTACTGTAAAAAGTGGACTCCATTTAACATAATCGCAGATAACAGACTCAGCCTTATAGTAGAATTAAATATATTGGCTGGGACAGAATCCACCCCATTCCACTGTATTAAAGTGCACCACTTTAAGTAAATCGGCTGCTTAATTGAAACAAATTGGCCTGATTAAGCAGAGACCACTGTATAAATAATGTACTAATACATGTACACACACAGATACTTACTATGCTGCCTTGGGGGTTAAAACTTACATGCATGCTTTGATACATATATGGAAACACATGTTCAAATATAACATAGTCTCTAGTCCTTAGGACTGCACAAAACGTTCCACAACCTCCTGTAGCAGACCTTTTCTTGCCACTACCAATTAACTTTTCTTGGAAGCATTCAGCCACACTGCAATTACTAGGGCTGTAATGAAACAACATGATAACCTTCACGATATTTGTGGCATGATACATAATGATACACAGCTATAAAAAACAATTTAGCTGCACCACATTATACAGCTGTAAATGTCTACAAAAACACAACGTTCAGGAACAAATTGCAATAACTAAAACAGGTGGCAGGAGAATTTGACTTTGGCATTGACTACATTACACATGGATAGACTCTGACTCCATTGGCGTTGACTACATTACACATGGATAGACTTTAACTCCATTGGCGTTGACTACATTACACATGGATAGACTCTGACTCCATTGGCGTTGACTACATTACACATGGATAGACTCTGACTCCATTAGTGTTGACTACATTACACATGGGTAGACTCTGACTCCATTGGCGTTGACTACATTACACATGGATAGACTCTGACTCCATTGGCGTCGACTACATTACACATGGATAGACTCTGACTCCATTGGCGTCGACTACATTACACATGGATAGACTCTGACTCCATTGGCGTCGACTACATTACACATGGATAGACTCTGACTCCATTGGCGTCGACTACATTACACATGGATAGACTCTGACTCCATTGGCGTCGACTACATTACACATGGATAGACTCTGACTCCATTGGCGTCGACTACATTACACATGGATAGACTCTGACTCCATTGGCGTCGACTACATTACACATGGATAGACTCTGACTCCATTGGCGTCGACTACATTACACATGGATAGACTCTGACTCCATTGGCGTCGACTACATTACACATTGGTAGACTCTGACTCCATTGGCGTCGACTACATTACACATGGATAGACTCTGACTCCATTGGCGTCGACTACATTACACATGGATAGACTCTGACTCCATTGGCGTCGACTACATTACACATGGATATACTTTGACTCCATTGGCGTCGACTACATTACACATGGATAGACTCTGACTCCATTGGCGTCGACTACATTACACATGGCTAGACTCTGACTCCATTGGCGTCGACTACATTACACATGGATAGACTCTGACTCCATTGGCGTCGACTACATTACACATGGATAGACTCTGACTCCATTGGCGTCGACTACATTACACATGGTTAGACTCTGACTCCACTGGTGTTGACAACATTACACATGGACAGACTCTGACTCCATTGGCATTGACTACATTACACATGGATAGACTCTGACTCCATTGGCGTCGACTACATTACACATGGATAGACTCTGACTCCACTGGTGTTGACAACATTACACATGGGTAGACTCTGACTCCATTGGCGTTGACTACATTACACATGGATAGACTCTGACTCCACTGGTGTTGACAACATTACACATGGATAGACTCTGACTCCACTGGTGTTGACAACATTACACATGGATAGACTCTGACTCCATTGGTGTTGACTACATTACACATGGGTAGACTCTGACTCCATTGGCGTTGACTACATTACACATGGATAGACTCTGACTCCACTGGTGTTGACTACATTACACATGGATAGACTCTGACTCCATTGGCGTTGACTACATTACACATGGATAGACTCTGACTTCATTGGCGCTGACTACATTACACATGAACAGACTCAAAATGGTATCAAAGGCTTGCTTTTGATGCAGTTTAAAATTTCAATACGATACAATTTTTGAAAATATGTTTGCATATATCGTATATGTATCGCGATTCTTGTCAAATATATCGAGTACTGCATCATGAGAAATTTTTTGCAATTCATCAATGCATCGATGAATCATTATAACCCTTAGAATTACTACACAAAGGCTATATACATTCACATCTATAACCATCACTATCTATAGCGAACTATTCATTTCTACAGCAGAATCAACAGAGGAAACGGAGTGAATGAAATTGCCCAAGCTTTGTAACTAGATCTGAATCCCAGTTCTCTTGATTGAGGTACATGCATGCAATTTTAAGCTGTCATTTACAGTCCCTCACTGTGGTCCAAGTACATGAAACATTTTATAAACGTGAAAAGTCTACGATCCTAATTCGGGAGTGTAGATTGTCTTTAAAAATCGCTGCGTGCATGCATTTATTTATATATAAATAATAATATATATGCACATGAAGCATTTATCCGCACAATACGTTATATACCACACGCACATCACTTGAGTCGAGAGTGGGCTAGTTTTGCATCGAGTTGAAAGGGGATGTCAAAGAATTTTGCGTCAAAACGTGTCTTACACCATCCTATTGACTGGTGAAGTCATGTTTCTTATCTTTGTATTTCTTAACAACATGCAATAGAAAATGTGTATTTTGAAATGCCAAAATTTTATATAATGCTTTTTGCAGACAAATGCTTCATATATTATGGATGTTATATGCATATAGAATATGTGTTATTATATATCATATATAAATACAAATATATATATACATATGTATATAATATAAAGTGTACAAAGTGATACCCACAATAGATAGAGTAGCCAATGACCAACTGTCAGTCAAACAGCTGGTCACTCAAGAAAACACCAGAGTTAGACCGTTCATACACGCACCTTGAGTGTTGGCGAGATTGAGCAGGAAGCCACAGCCAACCAGCCTCAGTCTGGCAGTCCCGGCAGCTGATTGGTCAAGCTGTGATCGAAGCAGCTGCAGTAGCGTCTCGACTCCGTTCTCTGAATCGACCATGTGTCTCCCGGAGTCTGGAAGGAACAGGGTAAAAGTATTAATTAAAACATCCCATTATTGGACTATACTATTAAATACCCCATTGAGAGCAACGGTAAAAATTATTTATGATTTTCTTCAGCATGTACAAAATTACGATTCAGATTTTATGACAACTGTACGTTTTGCTGTTTTCTCGTCATGGTAGTTTTTTTTATAAAATCTAAAAAAAATCAACCTATGAGATGGTAGCTGTCTTCTGTCGCCAAAACAAACTATATTCTGTTTTGTTCATGCACTGGGTTTATTCATGCTTATTTAGTCAATTCTGGTGGAAGAATATGTGTTTTGACTAAACTAAACTAAGTGGGCCTGTTAGTGTAGACAGGTTGCCAATACAAGCTGAGTGCATTGCTGTGTCCCCAGCTTTATGGGTACTAAACAGATTGATGTGTATTCCCCGAAGTAACACATATGCTGATTTAATGCCTTGGAATTGTTTCTAGTCTTGCCACATGACAAATCATTGCAGTGGATTACCCTGGCAATCTGTCATCTGCCAAAAAACGTTTGAGGTAATTGCGCTGCTTGCAGGCCCTGTGGATCGAGTGTCGTGTCTGAAATTGCCACAAGTAACAGTCCCTGTTAACTTGCAAGGCTTTTGGATATATTTACCAATTGTATGTCCCTCTTAAATTTTATTTTTTAGGTCATCTCATTTCAGAATCACTTTGCAAAATTTGTTTGGCCAATCTAGTATCCTCTACGACATGCTAGCTCATCTGTACAATTTTTTTTTAGTTTTGACGAAATCATTGGACAAACTATTAAATTATTAATAGTTTGGCTCTATATGCTATAAATTAGCTTAGTAACCCACCCTCCTGAGATATGTGTTAACCTTGTTTTTAAACATATTCACTGAAGCAGTTACCCAATGTGTAGATAATTTGTTCCATTAAGTTATTGTCCTCTTTGAAACAAGTACTTCCTGATATCCAATCTACACTGATCCTTTACTAATGTTACCTCATGTCCTCTAGTTCTATTATCTTTCTTGCGTGAGAAAAAAATATTTCTATTAATATTTTCATACCCATTCAATATCTTAAAAACTTCAATTTGATCTCCTCTTAACCTCCTTGTCTCTAGGGTTGTTAAACCACATTCTCTCAGTCGTTCTTCATAACTAAGGTCTCTAAGTTCTGGAATCATCTTAGTTGTGCTCCTTTGAACTCGTTCAAGTGTATCTATATCCTTCTTATTTAACAAGATTTAACAAGATTTGCCATCCAAGCCAAAGGCCCAGATGGCAAGTGGACAAGGAAGCCATTGGCTTATCAAGAGCTCAACAATGTTCATCTACTTATAACCCGCCCTCCTGAGATATGTGTCAACCTTGTTTTTAAACATATTCACGCTGCTAGCAGTTACACAATCTTATATACAGTAACATACGGCTACTTGCACTTTCACAAGTTACCCGATGTAACGATCAAAGTCAATACTTTCAGTGATTTTAACAAAAGTATGTTCTCTTTTATAAAACCTTCTGTGCGTATTACTTATAAGTATTCACTCACTGCATGACTGAGTAGCAACAAACCTGGTTCATGACGGGCCAAATGGATTGAGGAGGGAGTTTTAATGACCATATGGAAATGATCGAGTTTGGCAATATGATTGATGACCTGCATGTTAAATAACATCATGTTACATAACATCATGTTACATAACATCATGTTACATAACGTCATGTTACATTAACGTCATGTTACATAACGTCATGTTACATAACGTCATGTTACATTAACGTCATGTTACATTAACGTCATGTTACATTAACGTCGTGTCACATAACATCGTGTCACATAACATCGTGTCACATAACATCGTGTCACATAACATCGTGTCACATAACATCGTGTCACATAACATCGTGTCACATAACATCGTGTCACATAACATCGTGTCACATAACATCGTGTTACATAACATCGTGTTATATAACATCGTGTTACATAATATCATGTTACATAACATCGTGTTACATTAACGTCATGTTACATCATTAATTTATCACAGCATCGCTTGAGTCGTGAACGCTAATCATGTATGTAGGTCAGTGGCATGACCTCTTTCAACAGGAACTTTTTTGACATTGACAACATATTGTCTGCTACGAAAAAACAATTCCTCTCGTATGATAGTAATGAATGCAGTCAGCTGTAATTTGTACACGTACAATTTGTTTAGTTTAGTGTTACGTTTCGGTTGATATCAATTGCTACATGATGGGTAGATGGCTGACTTTGTACTTGTTAGATATTATAATTAAATCTACCAGACTCAATCACCAGTGGCCAATATTTTTTGGGTGAATTTTCACGTTAAACTTAATAATTGTACTTATCATGTAAACATGCATAATTAAAATTCACACGATGACCAGCGGCCTTGTGCTGGAATTATTGGGCCTTCAAATCTCTAGAAAGATCCTCAACATTTTCAGGTTACAGCCCGGTTGGCCCTCAACACTTTCAAATGTAAGTATAGTAGTAGGAAGAAAATTTACAATAAAACTACATTCTGTTTAGTGAAATGATGTGCGCAATGCGATGTTCGCATTGCCGAGTCCACAGCCTTATGCGCACTTGGCGTGTATTCCTCGAGGTAATGGTGAAAGTGACATAATGCCCTGGAATTGTTTCTAATGACAACTCGGGTGCAGTGACCCCTGTATGGTGCTTTATCCAGGCAATCTGTCAGTCTCACTCATGCTGAAGAAATGTTGAATTTATATCATGGTGGCAAGAAGAAGAAGAACATAAATCGTGGCAGTGAAACCACAGCAAGGCACTGCCTCGTGCATGAAATCTAATACGTCTACAGAGATCAATACACAAAATTACACATGGAACATAATGAAATAGCAAATGATTAATAGTAGTGGAAATGTAACATGTCCCTTTCTCTGTGGTGGCAATTATCTAACAATGTCATAGGACACCCTCTGCGGGTATGCTTTATAATAACGAGATGCATTGACATTATGTTATGAAAAAATCAATAGGATTCGAAGTTACTGGATGGGCCTGGATGCCATTTGGTCTAGAAAACCCTGTGCACAATCAAATGGCTGAAAAGTCAGTGTGGAGTGCTTAGTATTCCTGATTTCTGATTCTTTTACTATTTTAAATGACAGATTACCAAAACCTGTACGAGTGCTTCACTGCGTTCATGAATTCATGTGATGTGCCGATATTATTTCGAAAATGGCACAGGTATATATGGAAATAAATATCTTAAACAGCACTAACTATGCCAATCTAATGTTATTGATAAAGATTTCCATTTTACCCTCAGGTGATACGTCCTCTGTAGTAAGCCATAAACACCGACGTTTCCCAACCCAACCGTCATTAACAAGACAATATCTGGCGTTGCCATTAATGATGCGCTGCCTCTAATGTGAGCTACCTATTCATTATACTCTGGTCAAATTAGATCCCAGTGTTGAGCAAAAATATTAGGATGTCCCCTATTCCATGGGACTGCCCTGCATTTTGACAAAATGTCCCGAGTCTTGCGATAGAAAGCAAATATCCCACATTTTTGTAATACTACCATTTTAGTTTAATGTGGTCTGGCCATTTCTGCTGACTGCGATGGAAGCTGGTCATATAAATCGCATATTGCATGATTGCATTTGGATTTGAGCTAACATGGCGGAACCTGGTATAAAAAAGAAAGTTCACTCTGAAAAGAAAATGGCAATTTCAAGAAGACTGGTTGATGGAAGTGTTATTGTATTAACTATTGTGCTTTTGTACTTACTGTTAGTTGTCAGCACAATCAGGGGAGAATGTGACGGCGCTTCCTTCTGTAAGGGTGTGCGGTCGTCTGTCCAGTATTCAGTCTGTCTGTGTCAGTGAGGCGTATTTATAGGGTGGACTATTTTGGGTGTGACTAATGTGCGGATGGTGTCTACTGTGCAGATTAACTGTGAATGCAGACTATTTACATGTATGCTCTGCACTACATTCCTCCCCATCATAAAAAGTATGGGATATGTTACAAGGAACATATATGCGGACTGTCATGTAAATAGTCAAATACTATTGAGGATAGCAAAATCTATACAAAGCAATAACAATAAAGACGTGTGAAAAATACACAATATTTTTGGTATTTCGATACCAACATTAGCCTTAATTAAACCTGGACACTGACAGGTATCTCAGGCTATCCATAAGCATTCGTACAATTATACAAAAACCCTGACACTGACAGGTGTCTAAGGCTATCTAATAAATCCATAATTAGATCTAATCATCCGGCTGCCGACTGGAAGCCCAGGGACATCGATCTTCATACTTAATATTCCAAATTTATCCCTACCAATAATATATATATTATACATCCTATCAACCTATCCTATCCTGTGAACAGTTATCCCTATCAATAGTATATGGTAATTTCTAAACATTGTTTAGGACCATTGCTTCTTCAATAAACTGAGTTTTAATGGTTGTGATCAGGTCATACGTATGCATCTTAATTAGGATTTCTTGGAGGAACCCTACTTTTATATATAATTATATATCATAAAAACACTGAGTACTGTCTCCAATAAATCGGTCATTTTTGTTCCTTTTTGTGCAATATTTACACGATGATGTCTTTAAAACAGTTTTTATTATTTGAACCACCTATGTAAGACATACAGTTAATAGTTAATAGCTATAATGGCATATATTTCAGGAATTACTAACAATATTAAAATTTTTTGTCAAATCCCTAAATTTTCCTGATTATTTTATGTTGGGGAAGTTTTTGTGAAACCGTACATCGCACTACTTCATACAGGCAAATGCAGTACAAACTATCACAAAATAACATGGATTTCTTATAGAACGTGATGCTTCAGCTGGATACTTTCGATACGCAGTGTTTTAAATTAAAATCATTGGATAGTAACTTGTGGGAGTTCCCAAAACCGATTTGGGGAAGTTTTTTAATGCAACCGTACGTCGCACATTTGCAGAGTTCAATACATTAGTGAGAACTACTGATATATCATCAATAACATATGTCAAGCTAAATATTTGTCAATGCTATAATGTGTAGACATTTTCCTACGTTTTATGATACTTTTTACGGGCCTTGTAACCGTATGTCGCCCAACACCACCTGAAACCATACTTCGGCAAGAACTGCTACGTGGCGACTTACCCAGAGCTACTTCCTAGTGATCTTCGTGGGAATTAAAGCAACGTCAAACGAACAGAAAGGAGTCCAGTTTTGCCAAAGACCCAAAGAACACATTTGGTAAGTATTTTTTGGAGGTGATGGACGGTTTCAGGCGACTTACAATTGCAGCATTATTGAGATATATCGACTGGAGCCATGTGACAGCCATTTTGTATTTCTAAATAATGGTTTTATTTGTATAATGGATATGCTAAATATACAGAGTGTCATTAGAATAAAATAACAACCGTTTTCAATAAAATGTCATATAAATAAAAAACAACTGATAAAAATTTGAAGCAAATGTTGCAAAGCATAACTTGTATTCGTCTACATTTACTATTTTAGCAGCCTAAGCCACTATTATATGTCATATGTGTTGGCAAACTTTATTTCTACAGAACATATAACATTTTAACCTGTTTAGACTGGTGTGCAACGTACGGTTTCAGGCGACGAACTGTTTCACTATTTTAGTGTTATACTGAACACATATGCTAAATGTATTTTCAGATATCAGAATGCATGCCAATTGCCAGGGATTCCTGAATATACACAGAAAGGACCCCAAGTGGAAGAACAGTCGCAGCAGCAACGCCAATATGACTATCGTGATTGCTAGTGTGGCGTAACACACCACACCTCTTACATAATGTGGTTGGCACAGACGTTGCGGCTCTCTCACACATTCTGTAAGAGTCTAGGAGTGGCCTCTGAAAGGAACTAGTAGACTCTCACACATTCTGTAAGAGTCTAGGAGTGGCCTCTGAAAGGAACTATAATTAATAAGACACGCCAAGCCCATGATATGGGGCAGTAAGAAGCGACGCAGGTGAAGGTGCAACCTGTAATGTATTAAACAGATTCCCCGATGTCACAATGCAAGAACCACACAATATGTGTCCTTGTAGCCAAATTTCCAGCACTGTTTGGCTTTTAATCTTCGTGGACCTGGCTGGAGGCTGGCCACGGGAAAGATCCATGCGACAATAAAGGAGCAGGCGGACAGGATAATAACAAACAGCTGGGAGTTCTGCCTGACAGTCCGTTCTAGTGAAACAACGATGACCATCCTGGAAGTCAGCCCCAAAGCTATGAAACATGAAATGTGCCGTGTCCGTTAAATACCACACACACTGTGGTCCCAAGACCAGTCCTGAATATATGTGCCACATCCCGCTTCATAGTGTAGCTATGGCAAGGAGTTCCATCCAACATGTCCAGGGCGGGAGAGAATGCAACTGGCGACGAAGCAAGTGGAGAAGAAGGATGAGAAAGAGCGGTGGTTTCAAACAGGGATGACACTATGTAATCAAACAGTTCTATCAGTTCTGAGGTGCATTTCTTTCATATGACAACACTATGTAATTAAACACACTGGATCATAACTACACTAAAGCACATTTGACTATTACGTAATGATTTTTGACACATGAATACATCTCGACTCACATCATGACTTTGACAATTCACCATCTCACTGTAAGTTATTCATGAGATTTCCATAGGTTGCCACCTTAGTGAAAATAAAAAGAATATGATATAGCCACATAAAGAAATGCATAAAAATTATTTTGCGTATTCAGGTATGTATACAAAAAACTAAAACTAGATGAAACTTGATCAGTGGTCTCCAAAGTAATATACGCTGTTCTACTGAAAATTATATTATGTGAAACCATACGTCTGCAGTTCTAAACTCTCTACAAACTGATAGCTACCTTTCCCTTGTAATGGCATCTCATAATATAACGTCACGTTTCAAAAACATCACAATCAGAGAGTGCAAATGACTTCAACATTAGCCCAGACAGAGAAAAAGTTTGACAAATACGTCTTACCGATTCCCAAGCACAAATATATTATGGTACATGTATAGAATGTGAAATATCACAAGTAATTATATACTAAATAAGTGTAATGACCTTTCAAATTACAAAGAACTGTGTGCAAATGTACAGTTTCAGATCTTAAGTATCTACAACTATTTACAACTTCACCTAGCTGTCAAATGCTCAATTTTAGGAGTTAGTCTACCAAATCTTATTTCCTAATTAGCTCAATGTTGTCTCGTCATCTGACACATAGTATGAAGTTACACGAACACGTTTATTTTTACCCCCCTCTGAACCCCAAATGTGAACGTTTCGTGAGAATTGACCATATACATCCTATCAACTTACCCTATATACATCCTATCAACCTATCTTATTCTGTAAATAGTTATCCCTACCACTAATATATACATCCTATCAACATACCCCATTACTTGAAAGAATATCAACATCTCCTATTCCATGAACATCTGCATTGGCAGCTCAGTGAAGTGAAACTGGAGATACTACTACTGAAGGTGTTTGGCAACACAAGGGACATTACAATGACAAATTCCAGTGTCTCACCTGACTTTAAAGGTGCATATAAGTTTCTGACATCTGACTCTTTATCATAAACACTACGGTCGAGTGTCACTGTGTCCCATTTCTTGGTGGTGGCAGCCACCTGATCGTCAACCATCTTCTGTGCTGCTGACATGTCCGTGTCCAGTAGGCTGACGGCATAAGCGCCATCACTTGTGGTGATGTCAATAACCTCCTCGAACAGACAACTGTAACAAGTTGACTCTGTAAAGAGTGATGGCATCTTCACCAGTCACGTTATCAGACGGCATAACTCCACTGAGTCGACGTGTCACCATTTGAGTCTGCAAGATACCGAACATCTTCTGTAGTGACTGCACGCTTGAGACATCATTAGTCTCAATGTTGCCGTCAACATTGTCTTCGCCAATGCTGGTGACACAGACATGACACCAACTCTCCTCCCTGACAGACTTAGCAGCGCAGAACGTACCGACACCAAAGTCTGATGTCGTGTGAGATGTATAGTACTCATGCATGTCCTTTGTCAACAGCTTAAAGTGAAAACAAAGGCATTTGTGGGGCCTTTGCGCCTATAAGAGTACTTGAAAACTAACCATTTGCAAACATAATCAAGAATATCATGCAAGTGGTTAACTAAATATACCTCGTTGAAAAAACGGGCAGCGCCATATTTGTTCAGAATCCTACATCAAGAGTGCTGACTAAGTTTCACACAACTCCAACTTTAAATGCCTTATTGTAGACATAGACGATTTTAGTCACATACTTGCCAATAAGTTTGGACATGCATTCTGGGTCTAAAATCAACTTATTTGGTAAGATAATCCATTCATTCATTGTTTACTAACCGCCTCATGTTCCGATTTGACAGTTCTCTTGATCAAGCGTTTGCGTTGTGTTGAAGCCTTCGGCTGAGGTACATGCTGGAAGATTGTTGGTACCGCTTCAGGCTTTAACATTCTCCGTCGCCGACGTTTTGAAGGATCTTGACCCATTAGTTGATGAAAATATATCAACTTCAAAACACGACTCTTCAAAACGGGCCGAACAAAGTCTAGCATATCACGTGGGCTTCCAACCAGCCCGCCCACAATTGTGAATTCATTGCTTCACTACTGATGTTTTTTCAGAGGAAATTAAAAACAAGACAACTCTCTATACCTCGCTGAATCATGTTTACATCCAAATGCTGCACAGTAGTTTTTGCTGCATGTAAATCCAATATAAAAGCAAATAAAAATGTAACTGCACATCTCAACCACGTTAAAAATACACGCAATATGCACAGCCTACATCACAGCCGCGTTGGGGGTTAAGGGGCTGCTCACCACCGATTGGTCAAAATTGTAAACACTGATGAATATGTCAGCCTCCACGAAAAATAACATTAGACCAAAATTTCGCACTTTTACATTTACAGTAAACCACTACAAATGGTTAGTTTTTAGGCACTCTTATAGGTGCAAAGGCCTAAAACAATGCATATGTTTTCACTTTAAGCTTGCCTTTATGCAGCAACCCGTCTGCGTCAGCAACCTGTGTCAAGTCAGTGATAGAGGTGTCATCGCTATCATCGTCTTCAGAATCCTCTGCTAAATTATTTACCAAGTTGAGCAGGCGCTGACGGACAGACATACCTGTTTCTAGGAGATGCACGACATAGCAAGGGACTGGTGTGTCTCTGCCGCCTATCTCGTCAGCCGATACAAACTGTGCCTCCTTGGTCCAGCCACCTTCAATGACCATCGCAATTCCATCGAGCTTGCACTCAATTGCATATGGTGAGGGCACATTCCATTCACTTTTGCTGGGGTAGATCTGCTTACATTCTATGCGCGTTGTATTGCTGTAGTCAATGAAGAACACATTGACCGTATCTGTATCGATGTCGAGAACGTGAGCCCTGTATAGGCGGCTGTCTGTGTACCTAACGACACAGAGTGCTCCAACACTCGACTCCCAACTAATCCAGTGACGTCTAACTCAGCATCACTATGCACCAGTTGACACCAGAAACGAGCTGGTGACAAAACATGACTGACATAAACATCAAACGGTACGGTGACACCTGGGTACCGTAAGATAACAGATGATATTGTCTGTTTGAGCTTTTGTTTGACCACCATCTTTTCTGGATGTACTTTGGGCTTGTTTCCATTTTCCTGGTGCAAAGTAGGACCATCTAGGCAGTCATCTTTCTCTCAAACTAGTTCACGTTTCACGCCGACAGGAGTGTATTTGTGAACTAGTCCAACTTTCTCGATAGGAGGGTTTGTGCATGTTTTGGGCATGTTTCCCTTTTCACGATGCAATGCAGGATCATCAACGGGGGTATCAATTTCTCCAACTAGGTCACTTATCATGCCAACATTTTCCACTGACTGGAGGATATCGGCAACTAATCGGGTTACTAGTAGAGCCATGACTGGTCATCACATCCTGACTGGTCATCACATCCTGACTGGTCATCACATCCTCACTGGTCATCACATCCTGACTGGTCATCACATCCTCACTGGTCATCACATCCTCACTGGTCATCACCTCCTGTTTCTTGTGAGCTCCTACCCCTAACAAAGGGTAGGAGCTCAACACCAGTGAGAGTCCAGCACCATAGACACCATCTTTGGGGTGTGCGTCTCTTCAGTGCCTCACATTCGCCATCTCCTTTCTAATCCTTTTTCTTGCGACCTGCGGCATTTTGCTAACATGATTTCCACCATCCTTAGTAATTTATCTTCAACATCATCATCATCAAACCACATCATGTTTGCTCCTTCAGGTTGTTTTTGGAGTTTCTTCTCATAATCTTGAATTATACATTCTTTTTCTCAATCATCCGCATCTTTTCCTCCCCATCTGCATCTCTTCCTCCCCCATCCATTGTATCCTTTCTCTTAACATCTCCTCTTTGTCATGGATCAATGCTCTTACTGCTCTAATCTGTAGAGTTATCCAGGCTGAGTCGTCCTGCTTCCAGTAATCAGTCCCAAGTGTTGGATGAAAAGGTTTGCCCTAAGTCAACTACCTCTATTTTATCCGTTTCTCTTAGAATTGTTGTAACCTGCCAAAGCTATTTATGGTAGAGGCTATGTTTGTGCTGTTATGTCAAACTGCGTTTATAATGTAACAGTATTTAACAAAGTTGATTACAATTATTCAAAATCAGACCAAATGGCATAGTCTGAACATTTCAGAAACATATCTAGTAATAAACAATTGCTGATGCATTTTTGTCACTAGATATTTGGCGATAATGTCAGGTATTCATTCATATTATGAAAATAGTCAGTGTCCTAGCCTGATATAACAGTGTCATAATTAAATAGAAATAGTCAGTGTCCTAGCCTGATATAACAGTGACATAATTAAATAGAAATAGTCAGTGTCCTAGCCTGATATAACAGTGACATAATTAAATAGAAATAGTCAGTGTCCTAGCCTGATATAACAGTGACATAATTAAATAGAAATAGTCAGTGTCCTAGCCTGATATAACAGTGACATAATTAAATAGAAATAGTCAGTGTCCTAGCCTGATATAACAGTGACATAATTAAATAGAAATAGTCAGTGTCCTAGCCTGATATAACAGTGACATAATTAGTGATGTAAATAGTCAGTGTCCTAGCCTGATATAACAGTGACATAATTAGTGATGTAAATGAATTTACAAAGTATAGAAATAGTCTTTAACAACACCTAAATCAAATACATGAAAATGAAATAAACACAATGCTGTTGTAAAGGGTAAATTCCAATCAGCTATGTATAACTAAGCAACAGATGCAACCACGATGTGGCCACGCCTATAACTGGTTATGGTGCCAAAGTTCATTTTCTAAATAATACCGGTACATTGAGCCTAATCTAGTTCGAATATGTTGAACCTAGCAATATTGTAACAAATAATTCAGCATTACTTGCGAGACTAACTAAAGCGGGGTCAGTATTTGACATGTTCTTTATTACGCTTTTGAAACTGTCTCACAAAGTCATAAACATTAACCCATGAAAGCCGATAGGCTTCTCCTGGTTAATAACGTCATGCAGAATACCCTGCATGGAAATTATAGCACAGAATTACACGCAGAAACACACTGCTCATGGCGCCAATATTGTGCTTTCGTACTTATTATTAGCTGGCAGCACAATCGAGGGAGACTGTGACGGCGCTTCCTTCTGTAGAGGTGTGCAGTCGTCGGTCCAGTATTCAGTCTGTCTGTCTGCGTCAATGGGGCGTATTTATAGAGTGGAGAGTATTTTGGGTGTGAGTATTATGTGGGTGGTGACTATTGTGCAAATTAACCGCGAATGCAGACTATAATTACATGTGTGCTCCG
This sequence comes from Lamellibrachia columna, assembly GCA_963662155.1. NCBI lineage: Eukaryota > Metazoa > Annelida > Polychaeta > Sabellida > Siboglinidae > Lamellibrachia > Lamellibrachia columna. Next base: position 18,701,911 of record OY759266.1, read on the forward strand.
CACTACATAACAATGTCCATTTTAAATAAAAATACTGCCCAAGCAGACATTACTGAGACATGCTGCTTTGTACAAATTATCCATATTCAATATGGATTTTGTGAGGATTGCGGCCATATCCTGTACTTATATGGATTTGTCTCAAATATACAGCTGTATATGGAAAAATCGCTTGGCAGATTTCTGGTGTAACTTGGATTTAATTTCATGTAGGTACATTTCGTAGCCTGATAGACACTCAACCTGCTTGGAAGTAAGCAGATAACCGGGCAGATTTCTGGCAAACCTAGCAGATTTTGTAGCCTGATAGATGGAAACAATCGATCAGAACCTGAATGACAATTAACTATTGAAATATGTTATACAGAATAGATTTAATATTGTAACTGCCATGAGTCAATATTTGAAACTGAGATGCATCAAGTGAAGACTATACTGGCATCACGATTCTACTGCATCAAAAAACACCAATTTCAATGACAATGAGACCCATAGAAAGCCGCACCCTGCTGAGTAACACTGACCATTCTCATAGCAGATGTTGCCAAGGGCGCGTGCAGCCTGTATCTGACATTGGACTCTGTGGTCATCCTTCAGTAGCTTCAGCAGTGGACTGACCAGTCCAGCCTCAACGCAGGGTCCTCTCGCCTCTTCTATAACACACACCACCCTCAAACACAGACCTCACTCAAACACAGACCACCCTCAAACACAGATCACCTTTCAAACACAGACCATCTTCAGTACGTGGTCTCCTTAATTTTTCTACTACAACACAGACAACATTCATCACAAGACCATTACTTACAACACAAAACATCACATCCAGATGGTTTCAATGTTTACAAATATAATTGAGCCAATGAGAACTTTCTCAAATGTACATTTTGCGTTTATACCTTATATGGAGAATGTGTGTCCAAAAAAATAATACATCAGTTGAGAAGAAACTGATGCACTCCAAGTGAGAATATAATTGTCTTTCAAACTCCTGTACATTGTCTACAATACATTACAACCATGCATACACGTAAGATGATCAACCAAGACCCTTCAAAGAATCCCCTCTCTTCTGATTGGATTCAACTTCCCTGTAATACTAGTCTACTTCGTTTACTGTGTAAAAAATCACACCTCTATTGAATAAATGAAATATCGCCACATTACAAACTGCAGCAGAAACAAATTCAATGCCAACAGTTGGAAGCAAAATTTTTTAATTTCCAACACCCTTAGGGGCTTTGTAAATAAAACAATTCCAATCCAAATAAACTGGATGTGGGTGGGTCAAGGGTCCACATAGATTATCACAACAAATGGATAGATATTTTTGCAATGTTTTTCCATATAGAAATGTTGCAATAATCTGTTTCCCAATCACTGCATTCACATTGCCTGTACAGTGATTTAAATTTTCCAATTTTTGGGAGGATAGGGGTGTGGGATCAATTCTACCCAAATTGTTTTTGGAATACTGAAACTTTTTTACATTTACAAAGCCCCTGAGCAGTTCTCCAATCAGAAACTAAAGCATTCTTGAAGGGCCCCAGTCGTTCACTGATCTCAACTTGCTATGAACCTGTTTTAGTGATTTCTGCGACTACCTGGGCGGCCTTCCCAGCACATTCACCAGGGGGCGCCAGTAGTGGCAGCAATGCCTTCGTGATTGCGCCATCCAGTAGTAGCTTTGCATTCTTCTCTAGATCATTATCTGGAACAAAAGAGGATTTAGTAGAAGCACTAAAAATGCATTGCGGATTTCTGGTTTGAAAGCAATGTTTTAGATTGTAATCCAATGAGTTAAATAATGGTACACACTCTGATCATTTTTATTATACATCATATTATAAAGTATAAACTACCAAATTCAAACTATAGATGCGTAGATGCCCTAATTTATCACAAGGATCCATAATTATTGTAATTTGAGTAGTGTGTAACAACTGAAAAGTGTTGCTATCTGGTGTTAAACAATTGACACCACTTTTCAGTTGTCCTACACTAGTCACCAAATGACACCACTAGTTTTAAACAGTTACCTTATTGTCTAAAACAAATTGTCCAAAATTGTCTATTGTCTAAAAAAAATAAACTTCTTCTATGGAAGCAAATTTTCCTTCCTGTTTTCATGGCCCAATTTTTTTTCAAGTGTACTGTTCACTTTTTAGGTTGAATACGGTACAGCTGTTGTTGACAACCCAAGAGTGCTTTAATGAACCACAAGAATTTGAATAGTGCATTCATGAACAGCTGTCAAGAATTTGCAAATTGCGTTCACGAAAAATTATGTTCTTTTCTGCATGCTTGAGTGTTGTGTGTGGTCGAACAGGCGATCTCCGTCCATTACTAATCTAATCTGTAAACATACCATTTGCTGGAAAACCTTCAAATCAGACAAATAAGAGTCATAATATTTTTTAAGTGGTTCATGAAAACACGTTAGGGTAGTCAACATGATTCTACAATCAAATCAGTCAGACTTTGTAGTGGGGATTTGAGAATATTGATGCTCACATCCTGAGTGTTTCGTTAATTTTTTTACAAGAACAAAATTAATAGTGTTTCTGCCATCGATAGATTAACACGTATTTCCTGGAAAACGCAAACATGTATCCGCATATTCGATATAAAAATCACTGCAGAATTCATCAGGCATGGTAGGATGACTGTAGTTCGGTTATGCGGTTCATCACAAATTGGAAATCCTAGAAAATATCTGTACATGGAGTCCAATTTCTAATTACTGTAACACAGTATATTTTGGATCTAGGAATTTCTTTTGTAAAAAAGAGTGTGAAATAATTTTGTGTGAAGAAATTTTTTTGGATTTTGTGCATTAGTGTGCAAATTTTTCCATCGCGTATTTATAGGATTCAAACTAAAAACACTTCCCAGAGTTCAGACCTGCATTTATGAACGTATTTGGCAGTAACCAACAAAACAAGTCGATTTCTCTTCATCAAACACTGCATAGCAGTAGATTTATCTTTGCTGTTAGTCAGCGTGGTCTCACGACAGTAGCAGTGACAAAGCAATACGCTGTGATTTCTGCGAAACAGTAAACCATTATGATTATAACATCCTCCCATGCCTGACAGTGTGTGCGTTCATTTCAATACCAGAATGCGACATCCATACGTGTTTTTCTAGGAAACGCCTGGCATCTAAGCAAGTCAGCGCATGATACGTGCTGCTTTGTATTATTCATGTTTCTGGCTGAGCGAAAGAAGCTCACGAACTGTCATAATGTGGACATCTGTATTCCGAGACAAGCGATCTTATTGTACCAGCTTTCTCTATGTGGCAGTGGCTACAATTTCACTGCATGAATCAATGTCATCGGTGTATGGTATACATACAGTCGTGACCACTGTCACAAAGACATACGTCTCTGTTTGACCATGTGAAATTATCACTATAAGTAGCAAAACTGAGATGGTTGACCCCCACTGTGCGTCACACAAATACAATTTATTATATCCAGACATGGGGTCAATTCAAATCCTATACCAATTGCATGCCAATTACAACTCAAAAATACAAATTCTACCTAAAACATTACCAATTCCACTTCAAAAATACCAATTCCAATTCAAAAATACCAATTCCAAATCAAAATAACAGAATGTGAATAGAACAATCATAGAGCATAATACTTTAGAGCAGTTTTATTTAATTGCTGCACATTATGGTACATTGATGGCAAACAAATACATTGTATACATACATACAATATAATATCTTTTACTGATTATTTGTAATGAATAATTTAAGTTAAAGAGTTACATGACATAATAGAAAAAGTAATTGAAAAGTAAATGAAAATACCAATTACATTTTCATCAATTCCAATAATAATAAAAAAATGAAACACCAATTACTATTACAATTCCAGAACTGGAATTGCCGTTTCAATTCCAATTCCCCAAGTCTGATTATACCAGTGTGCCAAATAATCATAATGCACATTTTATTATTTCTGTGGCAACACATATTGTTAAAATAGCCACATCATTCAACATCTTGCTGTATTATCGCCAGAAAATGCGAAATATCGATTCTGCCACTGCTCCTAAATGATTCAGGGACAACTGCAGCTTTAGTACATGATAAAAGTAATGCAACTAAGGAGAAATCATCGGCCAGGGGCACAAGAACAGCAGCTCACAAGGCAGGCCTACAGATCAATAGGACAAATACATTGTTCAGGAAATCGAATATGATTGAATATCACACACAATGCTTTGAGGGCTTAGGAGAGTACAGATTGCTAGCTAACTTATCAAATGCATACAATCTGGAAGATATGTTATCTCGGAGTCCTTTGTTTACAGGAAAAACTTCATTTTTGAAATGTATTTGAAGCAGTTAAGACAGAACTGAAATCTGATGCCTCATGATTGTTGGTACGTTAAAGCTCCATTAATTTAGTCCATCACAAAACGGGTGGTTTAACTCTACCCCCTAGAATGCTGTTTTTGAATGTACCCAAAAACAATCCAAGTTATTCTTAATGGTAGATGTACCTGAATAATATCTTGAATTTCAACACAGCCCAAACAACTACAAAAATAGTAGAACAAAAAGCCAAAGTCAAACCTCAGTCTGCCCCAAAGGGTTAGTATCCTAGGTAATTAATGAAACCACCTAATAGTATACATGTGATATCCAACTTGCTAAATGAAGTTTCCATAGGCCAGGCATCCGGCCAATTGAGCAAATCACATCTAATGAAATCCACTGGCATTTTACTAGCTCAAGAGAGGAAACTGGCAGTTCTGGTTAACCGAGTATACCTGGACTAGGAGACTAATTATGGTAATCAGATAAATCTGACAACACCAGGCAGGAAGCAAGACAAAATTCCTAAGCCCAATTCATCACACTAAATAATTTTTACTAATGCCAAGCATAGATTAAAGTGTCAAACCTCCACTGATTGTCCGTACAATTTAGATTCTGGGCGTTCCATTTCTCAGGTTAGTCAAATTGATACTGTTTGTAGTCTACACAGTTAAACTAATTAATGTGTTCAGACTTTCAATTTTGCCATAAAAATTGCTTGTGGAATATATATTTCACATGGATGATATGTTGAGTGGGTTTCCTTGAATCATAATGGCCTTCCATTTTTATTTGCCAATCATGATTTTCCTGTTGCTATAGTTACTGTGGTCACAACTCCTACAGCAAAGTTTAGAGTTTTCCTTCTCTAGAGTTAGTGAGTCCACAGGCTCCACATGGACTACAGTGGGTCAAACATTAAATATTTTACCCCCTGTGTGGGATCTTTTACTTCCGCTGGCACAGACACCAGGTAGAAGAGACCAACGGTTTTTAGTCTCTTCCGAAAGATTTAACAAGATTTGACAAAATTGCCATCCAAGGCAAAGACCCAGATAGCAAACGGACAAGGAAGCCATTGGCTTATCGAGAGTCCAATATTGTTCATCTATGTGTAACCCGCCGTCCTGAGATATTTGTCAGCCTTGTTTTTAAACATATTCATGCTGCTAGCAGTGACACAATCTGTAGATAATTTGTTCCATTAATTTATTGTCACCGACATAAATTCAACAAAAGTCACTGCTATTGAGCATAGTCAGTGAGAACGAGTACTTCCTGATGTCCAATCTACACTGGTCCTCTACTAATGTTAAGATTCAGGCAATGTGGGGGTGAATTTTTTTTCTAAAGTTTCAATACATCAGTAGGTGGACTCAAATCCGGTCCTCTCGATAAAAAGTCCAATGTTCTTATACTGAGCTATCATGTCCCACTCAATGTCACATGTAATCACCAGTTTGTTGATGTGCTGAGCTATCATGCCCCACTCAATGTCACATGTAATCACCAGTTTGTTGATGTGCTGAGCTATCATGCCCCACTCAATGTCACATGTAATCACCAGTTTGTTGATGTGCTGAGCTATCATGCCCCACTCAATGTCACATGTAATCACCAGTTTGTTGATGTGCATAGAAAATGTCCTAATGCCAGCATAACAGAAAAAACAACACCCATGTTGACAGAATTCACAAACACAAGATCTAAATTTATCGTACGTTGGTATTTCTTTCACAATTTTAGTCCAGACTCGGTTTATTCGAGTAAACTTCTACTTTGCTTGTATCACATTTTGCTGTTTCGAAGTCTGAGACACTGAATCCATCGTCATTCCAAGAGACAGCGTCATTGCTCTCATCAGCTAAATCAATCTCACTGACATAAATTCAACCAAAGTCATTGCTATAGAGCATAGTCAGTCTCAAATAAGGCTTATTATGATGCATAAAAAGGAATCACCAGTACCTGGTAGTATTAGTTTAAAAGTTTAAATGCGTAGTCAGTCTCAAATTATGGCTTATTATGGTGCATAAAAAAGGCATCACCAGCAGCATTAGTCTACCTGTTTTTGCTTTTACTGCACAACTTGTAGACATGCTGAATTGCTTGTAGAATACAGCACACATGGCGACATCAGCTAAAGTGCTGATAGGACCATATATTTTGGTGGCAATACCTCATTCTTATATATAATATCAGTGTCACCAGCTCTATGCATGTTTGTACTGACTACACAATCTGGGTTAAAAAGCATAATTTGCATAGGTCATGTTATGTGCCAATGCGTACACACCCTCCAATTAAATCCTAGGCCTGGATACATTGCTATGAAAGAAAATACATTCTACCTTCGACAATCAGAAACTGTTTGATAATAATCAGCCTCACCTTGGTCTACTAGCACTTGTAAGATAGCATCAAGACTGGCGAGTTTTTCATCCTCATCTGAAGCTTCCCCCAGCCGTCTCAGCGTTTCCATCATCCCGTCTGTAAAAGAGAATCCCATGTGAAGCCCCTGCTTGGAACAGTGCCAACCTGAGGACAGTGCCAACCTGAGGACAGTTTCTACAAGTAATAAGTAGCAATGCTAGCTGTAAAAAAACACTGACGCCAGTTTTACTGGTTCCACCTTGCATCGTAATTAAGAATTAATGATAGATTACTCACATGTCTAGCCAAGGAGTAAAGTATAGATTAGATTTCTCTGGCCATTAATGAATACCAGTAAAACACACACAGAGTTTTGTATTGTAATATACACCTGCCAAGGGCGAGCTACAGCTAAGTCTCCTTTATCCATTCTTTGATTAAAAAATTCAGTCTTCCGCATGCTTTCGAGTCGAAAAAAATCTTGATCCATCGTAAACTGCTTCATTAATTTGTTTTTTCATGTTTTTATTTTTTTCTCACACAACCATAACTCAGATATATGCTTAACCCAAAACTTCAAACATCAGACACACTAAATCCAAAAATTACAGTCTTGTTGATGGCTTTATTATAAATAATGCTTTTACATCAAACCTACACTACTTGTCTTTGTTCAACCTCAGGTCAGTTTGTAGAGCTCAACAAAGTAATAAAACAATATAACTTTCAAAGTGTATTTAACCATTCAGCATGTAATAAATAAATTATCTTAAACATATTTCATTCTTTCACGTTAATTTCATAAATTTATTACGACATTTTGTATAATTTTACAAATGTATACACAGTACAATGATAATTCATGTATATTAATGATGGTTTTAGCATGGGTGATAGTAGTGTTTCACTATCCACATGCTTCGATAACACAGCCAAACCCCTTGGTGTGTATATATAAACAAGACATGATTATGTTGATGAATACCATATGGACCCATGAGAAAAGACAAGGGGGTGGAGGGTAACAGAGATAAATACAAACAAACAATAGAAGTATGAAGCATAGGACAATATGTGGAGCCATAGATCTGTGGGCAGTCAGACGGACGGACAGACGGACGGACAGGAGGAGAAGACAGCCAGCCAGACAGACAGAGACAGACAATACACCAGACAGACACACAGACATATACCTACAAGACACTACAGCTAGCCACACCGGCCGACTGACACAAAATATTGACACCAGACAAACAGTCCAAGCTGGAGAAGGCAGTGAACGATAACACACATGTTGTTCTGCTGTTTCCATAACAGACACTCAGTCTAACTATTGCATCAATAACATTATTGCTGTTATCCTTTGTTCTGTTGAGCTGCACACAAACATTGGTCATACAAAAAGGTCCAATAAAATAAAAACACAGTATTTTATCACATGCTTTTATCAATAATAGAAGAACAACCAATAACTGTAATATTTAATTGGCAGTTTTTTACTATTTCCTTGGAGAATTCATCATCACAAGAGATACTTTATATTACTCAATTGCTAGTGCTCAGTGAGCTGAACATCATATCTAGTGGATGCATGATTAATACATGGTAGACAGTCATTATGGACTGTAAAGCAGTGACATCTATACCCAACTTACACAGCTGTAGCGGATCCCGATCCGAAGTTACGTTTACAAGACACTGTTAGCAATCGTGATTATGATCACGATCCCACTCAATTTGATCTTGACTTGATTTCTCATCTGTCTCAACCCAACACTCATCCTGTACAAATGCAAATATTCCATAAAGTATGGCAATTTTTTCCACAACCAGCATACATCGTTGCGTGTCTCACAATTCACCGATGCACCCGAGCTTTGTTGTTGGTAGTGATGCTCAGCCACACAACCATGCCAGGGTCCCGACAGAGTATGAAGAGAGACATGAATGCATACACTGTAATGTGACAGGCATCAAGTTAGCACCTACTGCATAGCAAGTAGCCATTTTCCATGAAGCCGTCCCAGGAACGTGCCACTTGTTGATGCAGAACACATCCATGAGATGGCATTGACGAGAGCTTGTCACAATCCAGGGGCTTCGGGCTCATACATAATGGTTGTTAACCTCCATTGTCTGGGTAGGTTCTCTCCAACACCATTCAACCAGTCATGTTGCTTTATGCCGTTTCAGCTCAACACTACATATTAAAGTGCATAACTGAGATCAAATTGCATCAAAATCCACATTTTGACATGTATGTCATAAAACAAATATCTGATATATTTATTTATTTACATTGTAATTTTATATAATCGTTAGTCATGTTAGTACGCATAATTAAAAATAAAAGTATAAAACCATTATATGATGTCAACTAATCAGCTGAATTAACAAGCATGCATGCATGCACGCACACACACACACGCATACATGCACGTACACACACATACACAATACATCCAAAAAAAATAAAAATTTAGACAAATACCTGGTAGGCTGAGATTCTCCAGCAATAAATATTGAACCAACATGTACTTGCTACATGTGTGAATTAAATGAACACGACACAGACAGATGTCATTAATAATTCTGCATTGTTTTTCCAAAATATATTCCCTCCTCCTGGGCTTGTGGGGCAATCTTATTTTAATCAGCTCTGAGCTAATGGTTCCTGGTCAAAACTCACTTAAATAAGACAATCTTTAAGTACAATGATTAGACTAGAAACACTAACAGCGTTATCATGACAGTAACATTAAGTGTAGAGTTGACTGTAAAAAGTTTCACCATGAGATAGTCAAATGCAGTATCTATTCATAGGACATTATTAGTCAGTACAATGCAATATCAGACAGTAACGCTAGACCACGATTCCTCATGGCAGCATGGATAGCCTTTAAAAGCTTTCCCCGGCACACATCCTGAGCATGATTATGGCAGAAACTCCTAAAATGGTCATATTAAGTAGCATCACTCTGTTATTTCTTTTAGTTTGTAATATTGTATTACTAACTATGTGTAATTATGCATAATAATGCAATTTATTAAAGTGAAAAAGCCATGGTTTGGGGCTATGCACCTAAGAGATAATAAAAACTAACCACGTGCAACTAAACTCAAGAATACCATGCCAGTGGTTAACTCAGAATGTGTTCTACAAATGGGAGATTCCGGTCATTTCTCCGAATGACTGAGGACTGACATGTTAACCAGCATGACCGATAAGTGCATGCACAGTTCTATGAAATCGGGGTAACCAAGACTACAAGTGACATATTAAGGGAGGCTGGCATACACAGAACCAACACAGTATCAAACATATTATTTTGCCAGAAAGAGGACTAGTTTAGTAAACAAAGGCCAAAATATGTTACATAAGTTGAGTTTGGATGTAAATAGCATGGCCATATCCTATTGGCAAGTATCGGAATAGATGTATACAAATATATTTTCATTTGGCAAGCAAATATTGCCAGAATACCTCACTCGTGATGTAGGGTTATCTAACAGTATGGCGCGGCATATGAAATGGCCAGTATGATATTAATTTTGCCAAATAAGCAAACAAGAATAGTTTGGTGCCAGTTGGTGGCACGTTGCTTATCTTCTCTATTTCACGGCAGTCCCTCTTGGTGTGTGATGTCCAGATAGCATTGCCATTCTCACGGTAGGGACAGATCATTGTGGAATTGCTGTTTCATCAAGACACGGGAACGTTTTCTTGATGAGTCCAAGCATTCTTGTTGACTTGTTTATGGCACTCTTAGATTGAGGATGGAAATTCAGATCTTGGTCAACTAGAACTCCAACTCCAAGGCTCCTCTCGATTTCAGTGGCTGACAGTATCTCACCATTCATTGGGCAGTGTGGCTTCTTGTTCTTATTTCCAAGGTGGAGGATATTTCACTTTGATTCGTTGAAGGGAAGTTTCCACTTGGTTGACCAGTCAATTATTTACTTACTTACTTGATCCTTGTCACTCAAGGTAGAGCGTAGAGCCAAAACAACACTTCTCCGACGCACTCTATTGTTTGCTGCTGTCTTCATTTCTATCCAGGTGGTTCAATGCTTCTTTGTCTCATCGGCTACTAACCTCCTCCAACTATGTTTTGGCATATCAAGTTTTCTTTTTCCTTGGGGGATCCAGTCAAGGACCAAGGTCTGTCTGTTGAATTTTTTTTTTTTTCCGGAGGGTGTGCCCCATCCAGGCCCATTTTCTTTTTTTAATTTCTTGCCTGGTGCTGTTTCGGTCTGCCCTCGTCATGAGATCTTTGTTTGTGATCAGTCGTTTAGTCTGTTTAAATCTTGTTGTAGCTCGTCATGGTCAGTGCGGTTGGTGACTTCTCGGAAGATTTTTGTGTCATCTTCAAAGATCATTGTGGCACATGATCTATGAAGATGACATAAACCACTGGTCCCTGAACACTCCCATGGGGACGCCACTCTTTACATTCGCCTATAATGATGGTTTCCTATTTACCAAAACTCACTGTGTAGATGAGCAAGTAAAGGATGGACAAGACTTAACAAGGATGCATATCTCCATCCTCCCTCTATACATGCCTTGTCATTGTTGTTGCTTTTTTCCTGTACATGTGTTGTTGGTTCATTCGACATAATATCAATATGACAATGGTCAAAATAAAAACAAAAAACCAGCTAAGAATTGTCAGAATACTAGCTGTTGCTGAACAAGTTAGCCTTTTCGTATTTGCACATACATTAACACTGAACGATAAATACATCATAGCTCATAGGTTTCATACATGCATATCAAATGCAAGTACTGACCTGATAATTACGTTGCACTTCATCAAGATAATTCAAATTCAAGGACACACACACGTGAACATTCTACAAATGTAACGTTATTTAGTATTTGGGTCATTCCATGTCAAACTAACCAATGGTGAAAAAGTTGATGTCTAAAAATTTGCTTACATTTTAACCACCAAATAAGTAACTAAACCTGAGCACGACTGCAAAAAAACTAAGCAGTTGCATGCAAATTGTGCATGTAACGCCCTATAATGTGAAGAGGGGTAAGTGCCCAAAAATGCACTCATTATTTTTTTTCCAGGTGTTTCTAACTTGAGAAGTCTACAAGCTACAGATCTTAAATTTGCTGAATATGTTGAAATATCGGTACAGATTATCTATACAAAATTCAAGAATGATAGGACAAAGGACAATGGGTATACTGGGTGCACGAAAATGGAACCTGTTCACATTACAGGGTGTTACAGACACAATTTGCATGCAAATTCTGAGACACCAACTTTTGAAATTTCCTGAATTTTTTTTTATTTGACACGGAAAGAATTTTTTTAATATTGATAAAAGGAATCATATTATACACATGCATGCACAAAAAACAACAACAATAACAACAAGGCATATACAGAAGGAGTATGGAGGTATTATGCATACTTGTTAAGTCTTGTCCTAGCCTTTTAGTAGGCATAGTCGAATGCCCCAGCAGAGGCATCCCAATGGACCAAAAACTAACTAGTCTGGGATATTTGGAACATTATTAAATAAAAAATTTCATTCAATCATATCCTCTTGCGAGGTAGTTAGCAGAAATGATTGGATAGAGTCCATGGCAGGTTACACATTTACTTCCCCTGGCATAGTCTCAAGTGGTTTACTCCAAACTTGGGCTAACGCAGGAGTTTGTGGTGGACTGTGCGCATGCGCTGTGGGTGGTACATTCGATTAAAAGACTAGTATCATTAATGTTGCTGAAATGGTTTTTATCTGATAGTTTTATTTATTTTATGTATAGGATGTTTAACGAAAATTTTTAATAGGTTGGTTGTGTGTATGGATACTGTCGCTGCCTTGCCACATGCACACATAGACAGTCTCCATACCCACACCATGGATAAGTTTACGCTGAGCACTGTGTTTTAAAGGCAGTTTAGGTGAGGAGGTGTGGTGAAAGGGAGTTCCATAATAGCTTCTTGAAATGATTTTGGGTTTTTTATGTTGGTAATTTTTGATGGAATCATATTCCATATGCGAATGGCTCTGGGATAAAATGAAAAGACCATTGCATTTATAGGACACTTGGGGGCTATGTATTGTCCACGGGTTCGAGAGCGAGTTAGTAGGCCTGGAGGGGGGGGTGATCTCAATAATGTTGTTTAGAATTTTGTAGAAGGTAGTAGCTTGTTTGATAATGCGCCTTCGTTCGAGGGTTGGCCATCCAAGGGCAGTAATTAGATCTGCTGGATTTGTGTTCCGTCTGTAATCGTTTTTAACAAATCTGGCAGCAGAGTGTTGCACTCTTTCAAGGCTTTTAACTTGTGAAAAGGTGTGGGGATTCCATATGGGTGAAGAGTACTCAAGTTTTGGCCGGATTAGCATGTTGTAGGCTGTTTGCTTAACTTCGGGTTTACATGGGCCAAGAGTTCGTTTAATCATGCCTAAACATTTCGAAGATTTTGAAGTTATGTCAGTGACGTGATTTGTCCAGGTTAATTTGGAATCCAATTTTACTCCGAGGTATGAGTGGCTGGATACGGTGGATAATGGCTGGCCAGAAAGCGAGTACTTGTGTGTGCTGGGTTTAGTTTTGTTTGTTATTGGAAGGTGGACGCATTTAGATACATTAAATTCCATTTGCCATTTGTCTGACCATGTTTGGAGTTGGCTTAGGTCAGTTTGGAGAATTTCGTGGTCGGTTTTGGAAGAAATTTTACGATATATAATACTATCATCTGCAAAAAGGCGTATAGAAGATTTGATGTTCCCATTTATGTCATTTATGTAGAGTAAGAAGAGGACAGGTCCTAGGACTGAACCCTGTGGGACACCAGATGTGACATCTGTGATGTCCGACAGGGCACCGTTAACTGAGACTCTCTGTTTGCGGTTGGATAGAAAAGATTTGATCCAATTTTGAGTGTTTCCAGTGATTCCGTAGGAGGTCAATTTTGATAGAAGACGTAGGTGAGGCACTTTGTTGAAGGCTTTAGCAAAGTCAAGCAGGATTGCGTCAATTTGGGTCTTGTTGTCCATAGCAGTCATCCAGTCGTGGACTGTCTCAATGAGTTGAGATTCACAAGACAGTCCCGACTGGAATCCGTGTTGGAAGTGGAGAATGATGTTATGCTTGTGCAGGTGTTTCCACATGTTGCTTAGGATGATATGTTCCATTACTTTACAGAGGATGCAGGTTAGTGATATGGGTCTGTAGTTAGCTGGGTCAGATTTATAGATACCAGATAGAAGGGATCAATGGCTTTTAGTGTCTCTTCCGAAAGATAAAGGTAAAGTGGATTAAACAAAATTGCCTAAGTTTCAAAATGGCAGCAGGTGGTTTCGAACCCCGGTCCCCATACCACATAACTATCATGCCCCACACATTATTAAAATACAATATAAACATGTATCTTGTGTACGTAATCATTATTATACGTATATCACTAAAGTTACTTTACAATAAACATTTTCATTGCATTTACATGCACTGACTCGCATTTGAACCCCAGCTTGCATGTAATCTATGATTATAACCGATTATAATGATGGAAAAATAAGTGCCATTGACATATTTTTGGAAATAAAAGAGCATGCGTACATGTTTCAGATTATGTTGACATTCACAGACCATGCCACATTACACATCTATAGCGTCGCCGAAGCAACAAATTAATTTGCTAAAATTATCAATGTTGAATGCTATGCTGCCAAAACGACCAAAATTTGCAGGTGAAGTGACCAACTAATTCAACGAAGCATCCAAGAATTTTGTTGCCAATGCAACCCGGAACCTGTGGGCTAATTTCAAAAAATATTGCCCACTAGTTACAAAACATATACTCATAGTCAATGATTTGGAACACATTTCATCTGCTTCTTTGTGCCAATGTGCAAATGGTATGTCACAGAATACACAAGTGAACCGGATAGTGCATGTCAGTTTTAAATCTTAAGTTATTAGTTCCGGTGTCGTGCTAAAATTTATCTGCCATCAAATATTATTTGGTAGGTGCATCTGTGCATATCTTGAAACAAGAGCGTTGCTAGTTATAGAGCACATATATATATATATATATATTAAAAATTAGCTGCACCAACGCGTGTGCATGCCGAAAACTGTTCATGACAGAAAATGCCGCTTTATATTAAAAAAAATTATTTTATGACAGAAAGTGGAAATTCATCCATTATTTCCCATGGTTGACATTCTCTGTTATAATTCATTGCTATTATATACAGTACCTATTATTGCAGCTATGATATGCTTATTTTATTAATAAATTGATGTCAACTACCGGCTCGCGCATGCGCAGATACACCAAGCGGACAAGATTTGACGTTGGATCAATTTTAGCACAACACTGGATTGGGTTCAGAAGTGCCAAATAGTAGGTTTTTGAGAGCTGGAACTCGACCCTAGTTAGTACAAGTAGCAGGCGGTTGACTTAGTCTAGCCCTAGGAGGTCCCTGGCTGTGCCCTGTCTGATATGAATTCCTCTATCCACTTTTATTTTATATCACAACGCTTTCTTCACAACACTTGTTTGAATTGACCATAGGGCATGATAGGCATAGGCACAGCTGTAGACGTAGTGTCTAACTAGTGACAATCGCACTGTAAGATTCTCACTTCTCTTAAGGGCGCGTGCATTCGTCAAGAATACTCACAGTCATGTAGTAGTTGTCTTTGTCGCTTGCCAGATCATCTAGCTGCTTACTGATTATACCGCAGATGACTAGATCGGTATAATAAACCGTGAACGCATCTTCCAGGTTCACAAGATTTTATTAACGCAGAAGTGTTGATCGTACAATATAGATTGGTCTCTCTACAATTCTTCTTGTTTCTTCGTTTATACGCATCATGTAGGTGCTCCCATTTAACATTTAAAAGTCTTCCATAAATTTAGTTTTCGAATGGTAAGGTAGGTATGGGCCGGCGTGGCCCACACTTGCCGATAATTTTTTCTAAACTGAACGAGGTACGTGGTAATTTAGAGCGCGCGCACCAGTTGTTTTATGAATCTATTTCTGGCCTATTTATACCAGAGATTTCAGAAGAAACCCGTCTCAGTGGAGGCGCGGTTAACCATTTTAGGAAATCGAGAAAGCCGTTATTGGCCGATGTCCAGATACAACCGTCATCCCCGTACATGCTGGAAATGACCGTCGTATGCAAGGTATCGAGTCACCTTCTGAACCCCCCAGGACTGGGAGACCTTCTTATGTCCTTGGGGACGGTCAGTTGCCAACTAAACTAGTTTCTTATGGCCTGCATTCTAAATCGGGTAAACATTTCTCCCGTTTGACAGTCCAGTTATTATTACAGTCGGGGCGACTCTACCCCTCCCTACTGTGTAGACTAAATAATAAGCAAAGCTGCAAACTGGCCAGAAACTAGCTTGACTTACATAAGTTGTATCAACCTGGGTTTTCTTTATGCTAACGTTAAATTGTTTATTAAATATGTCTGAAAACACCACTATCTCTGTTCTTACAATTTTACGCTGACCAAACTTTACAGCACGACAAATCTGGCATTTTCTTCGACACGACAGGTGATAGTTCTGTTTTTTTTCTGACAGCGACGTCAATCGTCCGCCAACCGGATTTATATTTGAAATTTTCATTCCTTGCAGCAATCCAAACCAAGTGACCACTCAGATTTTAGTCTCACTGTTAGTGAGGCGACAGCCAACACAACAGGCAATTATTTGGATATCTGGGATCTCTGGGTAATCGATCTCTCATCTCTGTCTCTTGAGTTGATTCCGACTTCCAAACTGGGATCTAATCATCTATTGCGCTTAACCATTCACGAATCCCGCTTTTATTAGAAAGCTTGAAATCAACGCTACTACCTAATAAAATATGTACTTACCCATGACTTCAATTATGCGTCACACATTTTGGAAAACTGTACGGTTTCTGCTGACTCTGCCAAGTCTTGTCAACTCATCGTTCGCTTTTAGACGACAGTGTGCAGTCGGACTATTAGCGCCACTTGCAGGATAACATCGCAACTATAGTTCTGATGGTGGTGACATCTTACGACAAAATATCCATCCCAGAATATGCAGTGCAGCTAAACTGAGCAAGAGACGCGCATATCTAACGAAAGGCGAGTATCCAGGCCACCGAAAAGTTTCATAAGTGCCAATATTTCCGCTGTCTAGCGGAAAATAAAACTTGTTCCCTGGTTTTGATTTCCTGCTTTTTCGACGAAATGTCCTGTTTTTTTTTCATTTTCAAAAACGGTCAAAATTCTGTAAAATCGATATATTCGACTATTGTTTGCAGACGATCAATTCGAGGCACCGTAAATGGCGTTTCTTTGAAAAGTGGGAAAGCTTGAAAAGAATATGAAAAGAGTAAGGCAGCAATATATGTTAATACAATTTTGAAAATGTGTTTTCTTTTTTTTTGTGTTAGGGAATTTATTAATGGCAGTCATTACAAAATGCTATTTTTTACAAGACAATCACACACTGGTATGTGCATTTCTGTCAGGTTCTTAAACCTGTCCACAACGTGGGATATACATCTGTGAAGTTGTGTACTTGTTTTATTTTAATTATAAAGCGATCGCATGTGGCAGCTGGGGAGCGGTGGTCTAATGGTTAGAGCACCCGCCTGTCGATCGAGAGGACGGTGGTTCGATTCCACCTCCGCCGTTTCGAAGCTTGGGCAATTTCGTTCACCCCACTTTGCCCGTGTCTTTCGGAAGAGACACTAAAAGCCGTTGGTCCAAACTCCTGCGTTAGCTCAATATTGGGCTGTTTGGAGTATAACTACTTGAGACTTGAGAACCAATTCAATATGTTATGGGCAACTTTGAACGTAACATGGGGCAACTTTGAACAGTGTTCAAAGTTACCATTCAAAGTTATTAAGTTACTAAAATAAGCCAACACACGGCAACAGCAGATGTAATTGGTCATGAACACTGCTTGGATTAGCACCGAATCTCCAGTTGATCCCGAGTTTCCAGTTGGCCCACAGTCTCCAATTGGCCCACAGTCTCCAGTTGGCCCACAGTCTCCAATTGGCCCACAGTCTCCAGTTGGCCCACAGTCTCCAATTGGCCCCGAGTTTCCCGTTAGCATTGAATCTCCAGTTAATCATGTGTCTCCAGTTGGCCATCCGTATTCAGGTGGCCCCCTATCCACGGTTGGTCTTCAGTCTCCAATTGGCCCTCAACCTTTGGTAGGCCCTCAACCTGTGGTAAGCCTTCACCTTTGGTAAGCCCTCAATCTGTGTTAGATCCGTGTCCAGCCCATCAAGTTGTAATCCCATACGCGACGGACGCTGCTTTTTTTCCACAGTGTAGTGATTAGCACGAATCCTGCCCTTCAAACATTTGAAGTTTTCTTAACGATCCAATGCTACAATCAACGAAAGTTTTCAATCCGACTCATTGAGGGCTAAAACCATTCAGTTCACGTGTGCACACGTTGATGAATATGTTTCCCGCTTTTCGTGAATGCTTTCCCGTTTTCCCAAGAGCAGATGTTGACATATAGGACAGTCTGTTCACTAACTTCTACTAAGTATACTTCGATAATTAGCAGAATCCTTATGTCAGGACATTGTCGCCAATTAAAGTTTACAGAGTGAGCTACCTGGTAGAAGGGACCAAACACTTAGCGTCTCTTCCCAGTGACACAGGCAACGTGGGGTAAACGAAGTTGCCCAAGCTTTGAAACCCGGGTGTGCGATATGTCACTCCAGGGATGTTAGTTAATAGTATTTTTTGCATTTACAGCAAACAATTTACTACATACACCCATGGACATATATGTCCATGATACACCTATGTGATTTTACGGCATTGGCGTTTACTGATTTCCGTTTGAAATACGAGCCGGAAGTTTGACGTCACAAGCATCGACGTCGCTTACGCTCCCCTCGCGTTGACGCCTTCGCTCGCTTCCCGGTCTACGACTGAGATATTGTGGAAGAATATACATAATGGAATGGGACGGTCCCGGGAACGAGGATGACGTCTGCCAAGGATCGTGGGTCCTGAGGTGACACAGGAGCCCGATTCTTGGTCTTCATATCTTAGGGCAGTTGGAACAGCCGATTCCGGTTGGAAGTGAGGTGGTCTTGGTTCCTCTAATTCTTTTTTCTTCCCCGCTTCACCCAGGCGGTCTGACTGGGGGTGGGCCGATGAAACGTCTGTGGCCGTTGCAGTGGATCGCGCGCGGCGCCGAAGTGGATGATCAACGGGGAACGAGGACTTCTCGGGAAGGCGGCAAGCGGGAGTCGGGCATTCTGACTCTACTCAGGATTTGATGTTTGATTCTGGACAATCATTGCCTCGATGCTTGTTATCGTGATGTTGGGATACTGGCGTTACATATGGTGCGGCGATCTTCCCACTGGTTACGAAGCATCTTTCGAAGGCAGTGTTGGTGGAATTTCTCCTGGGTCTTTAGGTGCCAGCGACAAGTCGGCCAGGTCACACTCCATTACTGCTAGAGTAGTGTCGCAGACAGTGTTGACGTTTGTGTACTTTCCAAGGTTGTGGCCGTAATACTCGGTAGTGCAGCTTAATTCCTAAAGGACTTTCTTGCACAGCAGATTCGGTGCTGGATTTCCTCTTCGAGTGTTGCCTTTTTGACAGGTGACTCCCATTCAGGTGACTCCCATTCTTGGGAGTCACCTGAGACTTGGATTTCGGAAGTCCCGCTTCGTCGCGTAGTGTAGCTTGGTGAATAACCTAAGTCTTCTTTATGTTAACGGAATGTGTCCGTCTTCGGTAGGCCTCAGTAAATAGGTCCAGGCTTGTGTGGAGCTCCTCCGCTGAGTGTTGTCGCTGCTGTTGATCCTTAGCGTGTAGCCGCTACTGTCGACCCTTAGTGTGCAGCCGCTACTGTCGACCCTTAGTGTGTAGCCGCTACTGTCGACACTTAGTGTGTAGCCGCTACTGTCGACCCTTAGTGTGTTGTCGCAACTGTCGACCCTTAGCATCTAGCTACTGCTGTCGGTTCTTAGCATGTAGCCGCTACTGTCAACCCTTAGCAAGTAGCCGCTACTGTCAACACTTAACATGTAGCCGGTACTGTCAACACTTAACATGTAGCCAGTACTGTCAACACTTAACATGTAGCCGCTACTGTCAACACTTAACATGTAGCCGGTACTGTCAACACTTAACATGTAGCCGGTACTGTCAACACTTAACATGTAGCCGCTACTGTCAACACTTAACATGTAGCCGGTACTGTCAACACTTAACATGTAGCCGCTACTGTCAACACTTAACATGTAGCCGCTACTGTCAACACTTAACATGTAGCCGGTACTGTCAACACTTAACATGTAGCCGGTACTGTCAACACTTAACATGTAGCCGCTACTGTCAACACTTAACATGTAGCCGGTACTGTCAACACTTAACATGTAGCCGCTACTGTCAACACTTAACATGTAGCCGCTACTGTCAACACTTAACATGTAGCCGCTACTGTCAACACTTAACATGTAGCCGGTACTGTCAACACTTCACATGTAGCCGGTACTGTCAACACTTAACATGTAGCCGGTACTGTCAACACTTAACATGTAGCCGGTACTGTCAACACTTAACATGTAGCCGCTACTGTCAACACTTAACATGTAGCCGGTACTGTCAACACTTAACATGTAGCCGCTACTGTCAACACTTAACATGTAGCCGCTACTGTCAACACTTAACATGTAGCCGGTACTGTCAACACTTAACATGTAGCCGGTACTGTCAACACTTAACATGTAGCCGCTACTGTCAACACTTAACATGTAGCCGCTACTGTCAACACTTAACATGTAGCCGCTACTGTCAACACTTAACATGTAGCCGCTACTGTCAACACTTAACATGTAGCCGCTACTGTCAACACTTAACATGTAGCCGCTACTGTCAACACTTAACATGTAGCCGGTACTGTCAACACTTAACATGTAGCCGCTACTGTCAACACTTAACATGTAGCCGCTACTGTCAACACTTAACATGTAGCCGCTACTGTCAACACTTAACATGTAGCCGCTACTGTCAACACTTAACATGTAGCCGCTACTGTCAACACTTAACATGTAGCCGCTACTGTCAACACTTAGCATATAAGTAGTTAGCAGAGGTTTTTGGGACCCCTTATCAAGCGCATCAAAAGATCAAAGTAAAACGACCCTAATATCGCCCACCGCTAATGAGTGCGCGCAGCCAATCAGAAAGCAGCACTATACCTTGGAGCGCCCCCTGGCGGCGGCGGCGGCGGCTCAGCGTGGCGAGCATGCGCGTGCCGCGCCCCTAGCGACCGGAGGAGGAACGAACAGTGACCTAGTTACGTGTATGTGCCGAAGGGTCGTTGACCCAGTAAGGAGACGAACGCAATCGTACGGTGCACACGTATTTTATTAAATACAACAAAGCGGCAGCAGCAGTACAAACGAGGCGATCGTATGCGATTGGATACAACGAGCCGGGTATGATGAAGATGATGATGAAGTGGAGGCGACTTGCGAATGGTGACCATCGCGCCAGAGGTCGCGAACTTACGGGTGTCTCCACCGCGCCAGAGGTTCGAGGGCGAGCTTACGGGTGGAGCGACCACCGCGCCAGAGGCTCAGTATGACACGTTATAGTACGGTATACCCTTTTTCAGCAGCCTGATCCAATCGAACACGCGACAATCGTTAGCGACCAGATCGGTGTGGAAAGCGTTGACGAAAGTTCTCATAGGAGCGCCGTTACAACGAAGCATGATATAAGTGATGCAATATTGTCCGCAAACGTTAGACAGAGGACTCTGAAGTCTCTTGCTATTATGAGTCCACTCGGAACAGTGTTTGTTCAAGAAGGTGCGGAACGCCGCGTGGCGAGGCGGCAGACCGTACGAACAGAAGTATTCGCCGCGCCCGTCGGAGGACAGGTACAGCGCTATCCAGTGTTCGCCCGGTTCGTCGGCGTCGTCGGTGTTGCACACGAAGGCGATCGGCAGAGCGTCAATTGTTGCAGGCAGTCCATCTCGGGGTACGACGCCACCAAAGACGGATGCGGTCTTCGGATCCATCGCCAGTAGACGGGCGATCTGCAGGGTGTCCATCTCAGTAGTCGTAGATGACGTTGCGGTTCTTGTCGATTTCCAGCACGGACTCGAATTCGGCGTAGGCGACGACGTTCACGGTGGTCTGAAGCGCTGCACGGAAATGAAATTCTAAGCGCAGGTTGCCCTTTTGTACCATATTAAAGCAGGGACCGTCGCACTGGTCGGGGGTCAGGTCGAAACAGAAGTAGGTGTAGCCGTCTCGGTACTCTTCGCGTGTCAGACAGTTCCCCTCGTCCTGCCACACCTTGCCGGTCGAGGTGAACATGCTCGCGTAGCTCCTGGCGAAGAGGTTGTCTGCGAAGTTGGGCTGGAAGGGTTTGGCGGGTATCTGACGACCGTCGACGTACACGGCGACGAAGCTGATGCCGTTGTTCTTGGCGTGAAACGGGTTTGTGGCGTACGTGCCGTTGTAGGCGTCGTTGTCGATGCAGCACAGTACGAGACGTTTCGGCAGGGAGCCGAGGAACAGGTTCTCGTGCGTGTGCGACAGAGCGCCCGTGGGAATGGAGTACACCTTGGTTTCGACGGGTCGTAACGGATACTTGACCGTGGTCCGAGCGAGAGCCAAGATGTGAGCCTTCTGCACGGCCGGAGCGACGGTGGCCTTCTTGACGAACAAGGACGCGTTGACGACGGTTATCAAGTACTCGTTCGCTCCAGCAGCCAACAGCGCAAACTCGGGCTTACTGCGCACCAGGCGTAACTTGACGTCGACGCCGTTGATCAGGAATTTATCCTGCAGAAACATATCCACGTGGAGACGACCTATCATGTCGACCACGCGACTGTTGGATATGTACTCTCGACGAGTCACGAACCCGGGGTTAGGATCGGGTCCGGCGGCTAGCTCGGTGGCGTGCATGCGACTGGCCTTGTCCTTGTACCACAGCTGATTCGTCATCTGCGTCGACTTGGCGTCGGATCCGTAACTCAACAGCGTCTCTATGAAGGCTCGATACGGGTACGCGTTGAAGGACGAAGAGGTCACTTGCGTGTTGTTCAGGGAGAGGTCGACATTGCTGAACAGCGCATGCAACCAGTTGTTCACCGGTCCCACGGGTTCGCCCGCGTCGATAGGGTTACCGTTGGCTCGCGTCACCTTCACCTGCAAGTGTAGCATCGTGTTGGCGAGATCCATGTAATCGTCTCCCGATCCGGGGATGAAGAATTCTATCGGTCCTCCATAGTCCAGAGAGGCCGTGGGTTGATGTTCCACCACGTGACTCTCGACGATGCAGGTCTGAGTGGGGGGTACGGTAAAGAGATCCAGCTCGGTCTTGACTCCCTCGCACGACTGTCTATGCACGAACGCCATCTTTGTCGTCGGTGTCGAATATGTCGGCAGTGCGTTTCGGGGACGTCCGTTTCTTGCGGCGGCGCTTGACTGCAGTGAATGTCGCCTTTGCGGCCGTTCGTTTTATACGTTTACCAGGAGGGGCTCGAATACTACCGATGGCGTCGGTGACGCGTCTTTTGGCAGCCGTTTTTATGTTCTGACCCGCTAAGACGTCGCCGGCTATGCGAACGCCGGTCTTCAACGCTCCCCTGCCCAACGCCACGGCACCTCTCTTGATGAGCGGCATGGCGCTGCGCAACAGACTGCCGAACAGACTGCCCAGTCCGTGACCTCGCTGGTATTGCGCACCGGCGAAGTAGGGCAGCGCACCGCCAGCCTGGCGCGCGTAATAATCGTTGTAATTCATCAGAACAGTCCGGGCTTGCGTCGACGAAAATGAAGCGTCACCGTCACTCTACCGTATTCGAATGGCACGCGTCGACCCATGTCGTTCCTTATATCCACCTCTATCGAGTCGAAGTTCGAACGCAACAGCGGTACGTAGTGCACGTTGGTGAAACGAGCGGACACCGTGTCGCCGTTACGTCCGCTGATCGGAACGGCGCGCAACAGAGGTGCGAGAGTGTCGCCCACATTACGCGACTCCACGACGTCCGTGTAGATGTAGAGGGTGTCGAACCCCTGCGTCAGGTTCACCACATCGTCGGCCTCGATGTGGAAGGGGTACGACGAGTCGGGATGGCGGGTGTCGATGGGGAGGATGGGAGACGACACACCCGACTCCAACTCCGCCGGGCTGGCTACGGGTCCGCGGAATCCCAACAAGGTCGCCACCGCGCTGTGGTACGGTATGGTGAACGTGGTGTTCGCCGTCATGTGTAACGTCATTTTCTGAGTGACGGTACTATAACTGATCTGAGCCTGTGTCTCATACGTCCGCATATTGGACAGTCCCTTGTTGACGTGATACAGCAACGTAAACGGATCATCGTAATACCCACACGGCAACTTCGAACGTATGGACGAGTCCGTAGCATCGATCGTGTTGAGGAAGAACCAGACGTCGCTATCCGTGACGTTGTACCAGGTGTGCGGATACTGGACCTCGGCCAACCCACACTCCCACTCGCCGGTAAGATCGATGCGTTGGGGCAAGGCCGTGACGTAATGGGTCAAGGTGTTGTCGGGGTGCATCTTCATGGAAGCGTTGCTAGGCAGCGTCATGTAGAAATCAGTCGCCATTGCGTCTCAACGTGGGATTGGGCAGTAGGTAACCCAACGAACTACTCAACAGAGCCGTCCACAGATTAGAATCGCCGCGACCTGTCGTCAGGTTGTAAATGCTGATCAGAATGACCGTGTACAGGACGACGACCTGACACAGAAACACGATCTCCTCTTTGGGACACGCGGTACCGAAAATATGCCAGGGAGTGCTGTCTGGCTCGTTCGGTGCAGCGTCAGTACAATCCTCCGTCTCCTCCTCGTCTATGGTGGTGAGGCAGGTCGGTGGTGATGGTGATGGTGTCGCGTCGTGTGTCATTCCTCGAATGCAGTGTCGTCGTGTACGCGGCTAGGCTTTATAGTTGACGAGTCCCTTGGCATCGATCCAGCTGTTGAAGTAGGAGCCATGGCCGAACCATTTCACCAAAGCTTCCTTACGTTTACCAACCGTACGGCGTTTCAGTACCGCTTCAACACGGTACACTTTATCAAAGGGCACCGTCACCTTCTGCAGCTCCAGTTCGTAGAAGGAACCCTCCAGCACGTCGCCGAGATCGTCCCGCAAAAGATACACGGGTGGGTCGGAGGGGTGAACCTCGTGTACCGTGAACACCTCTTCGCTCCAGTTCGTCTCGTAGCCCTTTTCGAACGTGCGTTTGTACTTGCTGACACGCACGCGATCCGACACGTGCAACTTGGGCACGCCCTTACCGTCGTGACCGTACAGACGTTGCCACACCTCTTCTTGGTTCTGTGCATTCACCTGTGACGGAGCCATACCGATCATGCGGTGGCGGGCATTGTTATACGATCGCATCAAGTCCGGAAGGACGTCGACGTACCGCCACGTCTGGTGTTTCGTGAAGTAGCGCCACATGCGCGTCTTCAACGTTCGGTTGAACCGTTCCACGACGGCTGCCTTCGTCTCCGCGTTGTGCGTGGAGAAGTGATGGATGTCGTAAGCCCGCAATATAGACTGAACGGATTTGTTCCGAAATTCTCTGCCGTCATCTGTCTGCAACGTCTGTGGCCACGAACCGTCGACGAACGTGGATTGCAGCGCTTTTACCAACGACGCCGCGGACTTGTTCTTCATGGGAACACACCAGGCCACTTTCGAGAAGACGTCGATCACCGTGAGGAGAAAGGTCATACCGTCGTTGACGCGTTTGACCTTCGACATGTCCACGAGATCGGCCTGCCACTGCTGATGCATACCACCCACGATGACTTGTCGTCTCTTGAAATGACGTCTCGCTGGTTTGTGTAAGGTGTAGGTGTCCTGTGCCGACAACCATGCCTTGACGGTCTTCTGTGGCAGACGCGTGACGCGTCGCAAGCCAGCGACGCCACCATAACTGCCTACCTTCGTGGGATCGAAGTAGACCTCGCTCATGGAGCGTTTTTCTCCCCTCTGAGCCATCAAAAGAGGTGGAGGGTCGATGTGTTGACGGGGGCGGTGACGTTGACTTCGGATTCCCACTGCTGACGAATGACGAGGAGCACGCCGACGTGTATTAGGACGCATACTATGGCACCCACAATGACAGCGGTGGAACAACAACGAGCTAGCGGAGTAACCATAGTCGGAATAACAGCTGTTGTAGAAGAATGTCGGCTGCAACGTCTCCCAGCACGGTAAGTCCTTCGAACAATAGCGCAGCGACGATGGATCGGTACGTGTCCTGTGGATCGATGAGCATTACTGCTACGGATACGCGTCGTACCGCCTTATACGTTGTTCCGTCCAGCCAATGACGACGAAGCCTTGCGTGATGAGTGGGGAGGGTGGGTGGGTGTACGAGGAATGGTCCAGTCGTCGAGCGTGGGGGGTTCGAATAACGCCTGTTGCATAAAACTTTGGAGTATACCGTGAGCCATCATGTAGAGTCCACTGATAAATATAGCACCGACGATGGCCTGGTAAACGGCGTCCTGTGGATCGGGCGACATGACGAACACTGTGCTACGGACACGCATCGTACCATCCTATAGATCGTCCCAACCAGCCAATGACGTCAAAGCCTTGCGTCTTTCGGGGGGTGGGGTGGGCATGGAATGTTCCATTCGACGGCTCTTACGGCCGAGGGGTGTCCAACTTAGCGATCTTCGTGCACTACCTGCAGCAGCAGCACGCAGAGGAGTACGTGACCGACGAGAGGGAGAGATCGACGGCTCCGGACGTATGTAGGCTCTTCTGGCGACGTTACCGACCAACGTCATGGGTAGGTTGATGGCACGGAGTTGTCGTGCGAATGGCAGCCAACCCGTCGGAGCGGTCTGTCTCTTACGCAACAGATCATTAACGAGATCCACCACGTTACTTCCGACAACCGGCGCGCCCTCGTGTATCAGTTCACCGCGAGCGGTCCACGCGATATCTCTCTTGAGATGCTCCATCAAACGGCTGGCTTTGGCCTGCATGGTCTTGGGAACGGTGGCCAAGACGGTGGCCTCCAGTCCGCTAATAGGAGCTGGTGCTGTACCCGCCGACCCCGACTCCGACGCCACCTCCGACTCGTTCACCGTGACCACGCGTAGCGGTTCCTTGATGCGTTTATCGGCCAAGACGTTGTAACGCTGCAACACCTGATTATACAGGGTCACCTTGGTCCAGTCGTCTAGGTCCGTTCTATCCAGGATGGTCTTCATCTCGTCATCGAGGGCTTGCACCTTCTTGCCTAAGGTGTCGGTCGCGGGTGGGGGTGACCGAAGCGTGTCCAACAGTCGCGGGTCCACCAAGGCCATCTTGCGTGCGTGGTCCATGTATCTACCTTTTGTTCAGCACCTCTCGGAGCAAGGGTAGCAAGACCGAACTGGCCAACGGTGCTAGGAAGGCCGATAGGAAGCCGCCGCTCTGTCCCTCACCAATCTGTGGTTGCAGCAGTAGACGTCTTCTCCTGGCAGCTGGCGTTCGTCTATTAGCCAACGCGCGTAACCTCGTCCTGTATTTATTCAATCGTTGCCTCTGTAAAGGGGACAATGGAATGTTTTTTGTTAGTATGTTGTATGCACACTCGGCTAGTGCACACAGCAGATCGGAGTCGGCGTTGGCGATGATGGCCTTTTTAATTTTGTTGCTCTTGACTCTGGCCAGAGCCTGTATGCACACGATGTGTCTCTTCACCCTGGCGGACATGATGCGAATGAAGAGACTATCCACACTCGGTCGTTTTATACCTTCGGCAGGTACACGTACTGAACACCGTCGTCTGGAAAGATGGCCGTGCGCAGACGCATGTCCTCGGGCGTGTCCTGTTTGAGATCGACCAACAGATAACCGTACGGTACCGCCGTGGCGTCTTTAAACGCCTCTTGCACGAACTTGCCGCGTCCCGGATACATCTGCCGCGCCAAGGTCGACATCTGTGATGCGTCACGTGGATTCTTGAACACCACCATGTACTGCGAATTCAGACTGATGGTGCGACTCTCTTTGTTTTTAGGGAACAGGTTCTGTACGAGATACAGCACGGACGTGTTCCTGTGGTGACTTTTTTTAGTGAACAGGGCCGTGACCCGTTCGTCCGTTTCTGCCATGAGATCGTCTATGACGATGAGGTTCCTCGTTGTCGGATCGAACATGGCCGCCGTCGGTAACCCTTCCTCGAATCGCACGTGACCCAATTCCGTCGTTGCGTAAGCCTCTTGCCATTCTCCGTAACACCACGTGATCTGCTGGGGCGGTGGATCGATCATCGCAGCGGCGTGACGCAACATACGCGTCACGAAAGTACTCTTGCCGCACCCCGTCGGTCCGGCGACGATGCACGTGAAGGGGTGTTTCCATCGCGCATCCATGAATGCGTGTGCAACGAATGCAGCGTGCATCGCCTTTTCTACTATACGTCCACCGGACCCGTGGTCACCCCGTCCTCGTGCACCACGCGTTTGGCGTAAAAGAAGGTGAGTGCATCCCGATTCTGCACGTACGTCATGACGGTGGAGTTATGCACCCGGAAACCCCGGTTCGAACCGCCTCCGCTCCGACGGTTGGTGAGCACCTCCAGGAACGCGTCCTTGTCTATGGTGTTGTGCCGTTTGCTGAGACCTTTGGTGCTGTACTTGTCGGTGGCGCCGAAACAGTAGTACGTCTTGCTACACAACCCCACGAACCCCGCACCGGACCACTCGACCTTGAACAGACCCGGCGTCCTCTTGTCGAACGCTCTGCGTGCCTTGCAGCACGCCTCGTCGCCGACCCACGGTCTGTTGGCGAGACGACAGCGCACGTAGTCGTTCCGATGGTCGTCGCAACATTCGGACGGCAGCCATTCCGACCGATGGCGGAAATAATGGTCTCGCAGTGTCGGGGTCACGAGGTCGTCGACGGACTCGGAGGCCAAGGCTAAATAGGCACTATCCGTATCCATCTCGCAGTACTCGAACAGAGGGCGCTCCACGTACCTGACGATGAAATCGTAATAGAACTGCAACATGCGCAACTTGGCGTACTGCAGAACGAAGAATCCCACGTGTACGGGTAGGGTGTACTTGACGGTCTTCTTGTTCGGTTCTATCTCGTACGCGTCGTCGACGACCATGTCGAGTTGACGGAATCGTTTATCGTTGACGAGGAGCGATGCCGCCTTCTCCGTGCAGTAGCTGACGTCACGATGTCGGTCGACGTTGGTGATGGTCTTTCCGTAGCCCGAGTTCCCCAGCAACTTCATGGTGTCCGCGATGATGGTCCTGTCTCGGTGAACGTCGCCCTCGCGTCGGGCCTTGGACACTGCATCGCCGAACCGCCGGAAACACGGAACGGGATCGTATTCGACGACCTGGTACACGTGCAGCACCTCGAGACCGTGGTCCAGATACCATCGCAGCAGTGGCGTTGCGAGCAGTATCTTGTCGCCGCAATAACTACCCACGAGCATGCGACGCGGAGTCTTCATTATGTCGTGCTCTTCGGCGTATCGGCGCATGAACGGACCGAGATCCTCCCGTTGCATACCGATGTTCTTGAACACGGGCTGCATCTCGGCAAAGTGCGCGCGCAACGCTTCCGGTACGCGTACGTCGCACTCGATCATGCCGAACACGGTTCCGGCACGCACTCCGTTCAGGATCTGTTGTGACGTCATCGTCCATTGCACGTGTCGACGTCGGGGAAATGCTGCATCCACACACTTGCGTACGGCCGGTGTTCGTCTCATCTCCTTCCACTCGCATTCCCACAACTCGACGACCGTGACAAAGTGTCGTAGGTAGGCGGTGGTCTTTCGGGTCTCGGCGAGCAGTTGCGCCATGGGTTTCCCGTTGACGGCGTTCACCTCCTCTCGGTTGCACGAGCAACCGTGAAAGAAGCAACCTTGGAACTGATAAGCCGTCTTCGTCTCGCTGCACCATCCGTCCACCCGATGTTTGCCTATGCGCTTCTCTCGTCCGTTGATCTGATGCCGTATGGACCGTCCCGTGCGTTCGGATTCCCACGTCAACCATTCTCCGGCCATCTGTCCGTACAGCTGCGCCGATTCGGGGCGGAAGTCCTCCGCTCGTCGTCGCGTGTACCATCCCATAGGCATGTCCTGCATGAGCGACCACAGGTACAGTGCGTTCGCATCGTATCCGACGATCGCTCGACAGGGACGAGAGTAGTTAGCAGAGGTTTTTGGGACCTCGTTATCGGGTCGATCAAAAGATCAAAGGAAAAGGCCTCTAATATCGCCCACCGCTAATGAGTGCGCGCAGCCAATCAGAAAGCAGCACTAGACCTTTGAGCGCCCCCTGGCGGCGGCGGCGGCTGCTGAGCGTGGCGCGCATGCGCGTGCCGCGCCCCTAGCGACCGGAGGAGGAACGAACAGTGACCTAGTTACGTGTATGTGCCGAAGGGTCGTTGACCCAGTAAGGAGACGAACGCAATCGTACGGTGCACACGTATTTTATTAAATACAACAAAGCGGCAGCAGCAGCAGTACAAACGAGGCGATCGTATGCGATTGGATACAACGAGCCGGGTATGATGAAGATGATGATGAAGTGGAGGCGACTTGCGAATGGTGACCATCGCGCCAGAGGTCGCGAACTTACGGGTGTCTCCACCGCGCCAGAGGTTCGAGGGCGAGCTTACGGGTGGAGCGACCACCGCGCCAGAGGCTCAGTATGACACGTTATAGTACGGTATACCCTTTTTTAGCAGCCTGATCCAATCGAACACGCGACAATCGTTAGCGACCAGATCGGTGTGGAAAGCGTTGACGAAAGTTCTCATAGGAGCGCCGTTACAACGAAGCATGATATAAGTGACGCAATATTGTCCGCAAACGTTAGACAGAGGACTCTGGAGTCTCGTGCTGTTATGAGTCCACTCGGAACAGTGTTTGTTCAAGAAGGTGCGGAACGCCGCGTGACGAGGCGGCAGACCGTACGAACAGAAGTATTCGCCGCGCCCGTCGGAGGACAGGTACAGCGCTATCCAGTGTTCGCCCGGTTCGTCGGCGTCGTCGGTGTTGCACACGAAGGCGATCGGCAGAGCGTCAATTGTTGCAGGCAGTCCATCTCGGGGTACGACGCCACCAAAGACGGATGCGGTCTTCGGATCCCTCGCCAGTAGACGGGCGATCTGCAGGGTGTCCATCTCAGTAGTCGTAGATGACGTTGCGGTTCTTGTCGATTTCCAGCACGGACTCGAATTCGGCGTAGGCGACGACGTTCACGGTGGTCTGAAGCGCTGCACGGAAATGAAATTCTAAGCGCAGGTTGCCCTTTTGTACCATATTAAAGCAGGGACCGTCGCACTGGTCGGGGGTCAGGTCGAAACAGAAGTAGGTGTAGCCGTCTCGGTACTCTTCGCGTGTCAGACAGTTCCCCTCGTCCTGCCACACCTTGCCGGTCGAGGTGAACATGCTCGCGTAGCTCCTGGCGAAGAGGTTGTCTGCGAAGTTGGGCTGGAAGGGTTTGGCGGGTATCTGACGACCGTCGACGTACACGGCGACGAAGCTGATGTCGTTGTTCTTGGCGTGAAACGGGTTTGTGGCGTACGTGCCGTTGTAGGCGTCGTTGTCGATGCAGCACAGTACGAGGCGTTTCGGCAGGGAGCCGAGGAACAGGTTCTCGTGCGTGTGCGACAGAGCACCCGTGGGAATGGAGTACACCTTGGTTTCGACGGGTCGTAACGCATACTTGACCGTGGTCCGAGCGAGAGCCAAGATGTGAGCCTTCTGCACGGCCGGAGCGACGGTGGCCTTCTTGACGAACAAGGACGCGTTGACGACGGTTATCAAGTACTCGTTCGCTCCAGCAGCCATCAGCGCAAACTCGGGCTTACTGCGAACCAGGCGTAACTTGACGTCGACGCCGTTGATCAGGAATTTATCCTGCAGAAACATATCCACGTGGAGACGACCTATCATGTCGACCACGCGACTGTTGGATATGTACTCTCGACGAGTCACGAACCCGGGGTTAGGATCGGGTCCGGCGGCTAGCTCTTTGGCGTGCATGCGACTGGCCTTGTCCATGTACCACAGCTGATTCGTCATCTGCGTCGACTTGGCGTCGGATCCGTAACTCAACAGCGTCTCTATGAAGGCTCGATACGGGTACGCGTTGAAGGACGAAGAGGTCACTTGCGTGTTGTTCAGGGAGAGGTCGACATTGCTGAACAGCGCATGCAACCAGTTGTTCACCGGTCCCACGGGTTCGCCCGCGTCGATAGGGTTACCGTTGGCTCGCGTCACCTTCACCTGCAACTGTAGCATCGTGTTGGCGAGATCCATGTAATCGTCTCCCGATCCGGGGATGAAGAATTCTATCGGTCCTCCAGAGTCCAGAGAGGCCGTGGGTTGATGTTCCACCACGTGACTCTCGACGATGCAGGTCTGAGTGGGGGGTACGGTAAAGAGATCCAGCTCGGTCTTGACTCCCTCGCACGACTGTCTATGCACGAACGCCATCTTTGTCGTCGGTGTCGAATATGTCGGCAGTGCGTTTCGGGGACGTCCGTTTCTTGCGGCGGCGCTTGACTGCAGTGAATGTCGCCTTTGCGGCCGTTCGTTTTATACGTTTACCAGGAGGGGCTCGAATACTGCCGATGGCGTCGGTGACGCGTCTTTTGGCAGCCGTTTTTATGTTCTGACCCGATAAGACGTCGCCGGCTATGCGAACGCCGGTCTTCAACGCTCCCCTACCCAACGCCACGGCACCTCTCTTGATGAGCGGCATGGCGCTGCGCAACAGACTGCCGAACAGACTGCCCAGTCCGTGACCTCGCTGGTATTGCGCACCGGCGAAGTAGGGCAGCGCACCGCCAGCCTGGCGCGCGTAATAATCGTTGTAATTCATCAGAACAGTCCGGGCTTGCGTCGACGAAAATGAAGCGTCACCGTCACTCTACCGTATTCGAATGGCACGCGTCGACCCATGTCGTTCCTTATATCCACCTCTATCGAGTCGAAGTTCGAACGCACCAGCGGTACGTAGTGCACGTTGGTGAAACGAGCGGACACCGTGTCGCCGTTACGTCCGCTGATCGGAACGGCGCGCAACAGAGGTGCGAGAGTGTCGCCCACATTACGCGGCTCCACGACGTCCGTGTAGATGTAGAGGGTGTCGAACCCCTGCGTCAGGTTCACCACATCGTCGGCCTCGATGTGGAAGGGGTACGACGAGTCGGGATGGCGGGTGTCGATGGGGAGGATGGGAGACGACACACCCGACTCCGCCGGGCTGGCTACGGGTCCGCGGAATCCCAACAAGGTCGCCACCGCGCTGTGGTACGGTATGGTGAACGTGGTGTTCGCCGTCATGTGTAACGTCATTTTCTGAGTGACGGTACTATAACTGAGCTGAGCCTGTGTCTCATACGTCCGCATATTGGACAGTCCCTTGTTGACGTGATACAGCAACGTAAACGGATCGTCGTAATACCCACACGGCAACTTCGAACGTATGGACGAGTCCGTAGCATCGATCGTGTTGAGGAAGAACCAGACGTCGGTATCCGTGACG
The DNA here is from genome assembly GCA_963662155.1 of Lamellibrachia columna. NCBI lineage: Eukaryota > Metazoa > Annelida > Polychaeta > Sabellida > Siboglinidae > Lamellibrachia > Lamellibrachia columna. Next base: position 18,735,190 of record OY759266.1, read on the forward strand.
TTGTACCAGGTGTGCGGATACTGGACCTCGGCCAACCCACACTCCCACTCGCCGGTAAGATCGATGCGTTGGGGCAAGGCCGTGACGTAATGGGTCAAGGTGTTGTCGGGGTGCATCTTCATGGAAGCGTTGCTAGGCAGCGTCATGTAGAAATCAGTCGCCATTGCGTCTCAACGTGGGATTGGGCAGTAGGTAACCCAACGAACTACTCAACAGAGCCGTCCACAGATTAGAATCGCCGCGACCTGTCGTCAGGTTGTAAATGCTGATCAGAATGACCGTGTACAGGACGACGACCTGACACAGAAACACGATCTCCTCTTTGGGACACGCGGTACCGAAAATATGCCAGGGAGTGCTGTCTGGCTCGTTCGGTGCAGCGTCAGTACAATCCGTCTCCTCCTCGTCTATGGTGGTGAGGCAGGGCGGTGGTGGTGATGGTGTCGCGTCGTGTGTCATTCCTCGAATGCAGTGTCGTCGTGTACGCGGCTAGTCTTTATAGTTGACGAGTCCCTTGGCATCGATCCAGCTGTTGAAGTAGGAGCCATAGCCGAACCATTTCACCAAAGCTTCCTTACGTTTACCAACCGTACGGCGTTTCAGTACCGCTTCAACACGGTACACTTTATCAAAGGGTACCGTCACCTTCTGCAGCTCCAGTTCGTAGAAGGTACCCTCCAGCACTTCGCCGAGATCGTCCCGCAAGCGATACACGGGTGGGTCGGAGGGGTGAACCTCGTGTACCGTGAACAACTCTTCGCTCCAGTTCGTCTCGTAGCCCTTTTCGAACGTGCGTTTGTACTTGCTGACACGCACGCGATCCGACACGTGCAACTTGGGCACGCCCTTACCGTCGTGACCGTACAGACGTTGCCACACCTCTTCTTGGTTCTGTGCATTCACCTGTGACGGAGCCATACCGATCATGCGGTGGCGGGCATTGTTATACGATCGCATCAAGTCCGGAAGGACGTCGACGTACCGCCACGTCTGGTGTTTCGTGAAGTAGCGCCACATGCGCGTCTTCAACGTTCGGTTGAATCGTTCCACGACGGCTGCCTTCGTCTCCGCGTTGTGCGTGTAGAAGTAATGGATGTCGTAACGCCTCAATAGCGCCTGAACGGATTTGTTCCGAAATTCTCTGCCTTGATCCGTCTGCAAGGTCAGGGGGCAAACGTCGACGAACTTGGATTGCAGCGCTTTTACCAACGACGCCGCGGACTTGTTCTTCATGGGAACACACCAGGCCACTTTCGAGAAGACGTCGATCATCGTGAGGAGAAAGGCCATACCGTCGTTGAAGCGTTTGACCTTCGACATGTCCACGAGATCGGCCTGCCACTGCTGATGCATACCACCCACGATGACGCGTCGTCTCTTGAAATGACGTCTCGCTGGTTTGTGTAAGGTGTAGGTGTCCTGTGCCGACAACCATGCTGTGACGGTCTTCTGTGGCAGACGCGTGACGCGTCGCAAGCCATCGACGCCTCCATAACTGCCTACCTTCGTGGGATCGAAGTAGACCTCGCTCAAGGAGCGTTCTTCCCTCTGAGGCATCAAAAGAGGTGGAGGATCGAAGTGTTGACGGAGGCGGTGACGTTGACTTCGGATTCCCACTGCTGACGAATGACGAGGAGCACGCCGACGTGTATTAGGACGCACACTATGGCACCCACAATGACAGCGGTGGAACAACAACGATCTAGTGGAGTAACCATAGTCGGAATAACAGCTGTTGTAGAAGAATGTCGGCTGCAACGTCTCCCAGCACGGTAAATCCTTCGAACAATAGCGCAGCGACGATGGATCGGTACGTGTCCTGTGGATCGATGAGCATGACTGCTACGGAGACGCGTCGTACCACCTTATACGTTCTTCCATCCAACCAATGACGACGACGGCGAAGCCTTGCGTGATGCGGGGGGAGGGTGGGTGGGTGGACGAGGAATGTTCCATTCGACGAGCGATGGAGGTTCGGATAACTCCTGTAGCATAAAACTTTGGAGTATACCGTGAGCCATCATGTAAAGTCCACTGATAAATATCGCACCGACGATGGAACGGTACACGAGGTCCTGTGGATCGGGCGACATGACGAACACTGTGCTACGGACACGCATCGTACCATCCTATAGATCGTCCCAACCAGCCAATGACGTCAAAGCCTTGCGTCTTTCGGGGGGTGGGGTGGGCATGGTATGTTCCATTCGACGGCTCTTACGGCCGAGGGGTGTCCAACTTAGCGATCTTCGTGCACTACCTGCAGCAGCAGCACGCAGAGGAGTACGTGACCGACGAGAAGGAGAGATCGACGGCTCCGGACGTATGTAGGCTCTTCTGGCGACGTTACCGACCAACGTCATGGGTAGGTTGATGGCACGGAGTTGTCGTGCGAATGGCAGCCAACCCGTCGGAGCGGTCTGTCTCTTACGCAACAGATCATTAACGAGATCCACCACGTTACTTCCGACAACCGGCGCGCCCTCGTGTATCAGTTCACCGCGAGCGGTCCACGCGATATCTCTCTTGAGATGCTCCATCAAACGGCTGGCTTTGGCCTGCATGGTCTTGGGAACGGTGGCCAAGACGGTGGCCTCCAGTCCGCTAATAGGAGCTGGTGCTGTACCCGCCGACCCCGACTCCGACGCCACCTCCGACTCGTTCACCGTGACCACGCGTAGCGGTTCCTTGATGCGTTTATCGGCCAAGACGTTGTAACGCTGCAACACCTGATTATACAGGGTCACCTTGGTCCAGTCGTCTAGGTCCGTTCTATCCAGGATGGTCTTCATCTCATCATCGAGGGCTTGCACCTTCTTGTCTAAGGTGGCGGTCGCGGGTGGGGGTGACCGAAGCGTGTCCAAGAGTCGCGGGTCCACCAAGGCCATCTTGCGTGCGTGCTCCATGTATCTACCTCCTTTTGTTCAGCACCTCTCGGAGCAAGGGTAGCAAGACCGAACTGGCCAACGGTGCTAGGAAGGCCGATAGGAAACCGCCGCTCTGTCCCTCACCAACCTGTGGTTGCAGCAGTAGACGTCTTCTCCTGGCAGCTGGCGTTCGTCTATTAGCCAACGCGCGTAACCTCGTCCTGTATTTATTCAATCGTTGCCTCTGTAAAGGGGACAATGGAATGTTCTTTGTTAGTATGTTGTATGCACACTCGGCTAGTGCACACAGCAGATCGGAGTCGGCGTTGGCGATGATGGCCTTTTTAATTTTGTTGTTCTTGACTCTGGCCAGAGCCTGTATGCACACGATGTGTCTCTTCACCCTGGCGGACATGATGCGAATGAAGAGACTATCCACACTCGGTCGTTTTATACCTTCGGCAGGTACACGTACTGAACACCGTCGTCTGGAAAGATGGCCGTGCGCAGACGCATGTCCTCGGACGTGTCCTGTTTGAGATCGACCAACAGATAACCGTACGGTACCGCCGTGGCGTCTTTAAACGCCTCTTGCACGAACTTGCCGCGTCCCGGATACATCTGCCGCGCCAAGGTCGACATCTGCGATGCGTCACGTGGATTCTTGAACACCACCATGTACTGCGAATTCAGACTGATGGTGCGACTCTCCTTGTTTTTAGGGAACAGGTTCTGTACGAGATACAGCACGGACGTGTTCCTGTGGTGACTTTTTTTAGTGAACAGGGCCGTGACCCGTTCGTCCGTTTCTGCCATGAGATCGTCTATGACGATGAGGTTCCTCGTTGTCGGATCGAACATGGCCGCCGTCGGTAACCCTTCCTCGAATCGCACGTGACCCAATTCCGTCGTTGCGTAAGCCTCTTGCCATTCTCCGTAACACCACGTGATCTGCTGGGGCGGTGGATCGATCATCGCAGCGGCGTGACGCAACATACGCGTCACGAAAGTACTCTTGCCGCACCCCGTCGGTCCGGCGACGATGCACGTGAAGGGGTGTTTCCATCGCGCATCCATGAATGCGTGTGCAACGAATGCAGCGTGCATCGCCTTTTCTACTATACGTCCACCGGACCCGTGGTCACCCCGTCCTCGTGCACCACGCGTTTGGCGTAAAAGAAGGTGAGTGCATCCCGATTCTGCACGTACGTCATGACGGTGGAGTTATGCACCCGGAAACCCCGGTTCGAACCGCCTCCGCTCCGACGGTTGGTGAGCACCTCCAGGAACGCGTCCTTGTCTATGGTGTTGTGCCGTTTGCTGAGACCTTTGGTGCTGTACTTGTCGGTGGCGCCGAAACAGTAGTACGTCTTGCTACACAACCCCACGAACCCCGCACCGGACCACTCGACCTTGGACAGACCCGGCGTCCTCTTGTCGAACGCTCTGCGTGCCTTGCAGCACGCCTCGTCGCCGACCCACGGTCTGTTGGCGAGACGACAGCGCACGTAGTCGTTCCGATGGTCGTCGCAACATTCGGACGGCAGCCATTCCGACCGATGGCGGAAATAATGGTCTCGTAGTGTCGGGGTCACGAGGTCGTCGACGGACTCGCCAGCCAAGGCCAAATAGGCAGAATCTGTATCCATCTCGCAGTACTCGAACAGAGGGCGCTCCACGTACCTGACGATGAAATCGTAATAGAACTGCAACATGCGCAGCTTGGCGTACTGCAGAACGAAGAATCCCACGTGTACGGGTAGGGTGTACTTGACGGTCTTCTTGTTCAGTTCTATCTCGTACGCGTCGTCGACGACCATGTCGAGTTGACGGAATCGTTTATCGTTGACGAGGAGCGATGCCGCCTTCTCCGTGCAGTAGCTGACGTCACGATGTCGGTCGACGTTGGTGATGGTCTTTCCGTAGCCCGAGTTCCCCAGCAACTTCATGGTGTCCGCGATGATGGTCCTGTCTCGGTGAACGTCGCCCTCGCGTCGGGCCTTGGACACTGCATCGCCGAACCGCCGGAAACACGGAACGGGATCGTATTCGACGACCTGGTACACGTGCAGCACCTCGAGACCGTGGTCCAGATACCATCGCAGCAGTGGCGTTGCGAGCAGTATCTTGTCGCCGCAATAACTACCCACGAGCATGCGACGCGGAGTCTTCATTATGTCGTGCTCTTCGGCGTATCGGCGCATGAACGGACCGAGATCCTCCCGTTGCATACCGATGTTCTTGAACACGGGCTGCATCTCGGCAAAGTGCGCGCGCAACGCTTCCGGTACGCGTACGTCGCACTCGATCATGCCGAACACGGTTCCGGCACGCACTCCGTTCAGGATCTGTTGTGACGTCATCGTCCATTGCACGTGTCGACGTCGGGGAAATGCTGCATCCACACACTTGCGTACGGCCGGTGTTCGTCTCATCTCCTTCCACTCGCATTCCCACAACTCGACGACCGTGACAAAGTGTCGTAGGTAGGCGGTGGTCTTTCGGGTCTCGGCGAGCAGTTGCGCCATGGGTTTCCCGTTGACGGCGTTCACCTCCTCTCGGTTGCACGAGCAACCGTGAAAGAAGCAACCTTGGAACTGATAAGCCGTCTTCGTCTCGCTGCACCATCCGTCCACCCGATGTTTGCCTATGCGCTTCTCTCGTCCGTTGATCTGATGCCGTATGGACCGTCCCGTGCGTTCGGATTCCCACGTCAACCATTCTCCAGCCATCTGTCCGTACAGCTGCGCCGATTCGGGGCGGAAGTCCTTCTCCGCTCGTCGTCGCGTGTACCATCCCATAGGCATGTCCTGCATGAGCGACCACAGGTACAGTGCATTCGCATCGTATCCGACGATCGCTCGACAGGGACGAGCCGCCTCTCCGTACTCGTTCCGACGTAGCGTGGTGACCCCTGTCTCGTGATAGCGATGAAAGATGATCGAAGGCCCGCCTACAATATTCGCTTTGACGAGGTCGTGCAGGTCTTTGTTCTTCTCGTTGAAGATGGTAAAGTAGGTCTTCTCTGGCAGGTCGTTGAACAGGTACAGCAGGGTCAGACCGGGTACGCTGATACCTTGCTTGAACATGTCTATTCCCCGTTGTCGATAGAACGCAAACTGTCTGTCGATGGCCTGTAGAAAGGGAACCACGTCCCTGTTGTTGTACCAGACGAGAAAGTCGCGCAACGTCGTCATGCCATTGACGCGCCAGGCCTCCTGACAACTGGCGTAATCCTCGTCTGAAATCCCTTCGTTCTTCAGTCGACTGAAGAAGGCCTCTTTCGGTGGAAGTGTGGTGTCGTCGAGTCTCTCCAGTCTGTCCATGTACTCGTACGGGAAATGACCTTTCGTCACCTCGCATCCGTACGCTTTCAGATACTTGTCGTAGCTGAACCCGGGGGCTATGTAGTTGATCATGTCTACGAATTTCAACTGATCCGTCGAAAGACACATGAAAGTGTTGTTGCGTTTGATTACGAACATTGACCCGATGCCGTCGGTCTCGACTTTCCCGTTGCCCTCCTGCTCCCTCTCGTCCGCGGCCTCGTCCTGTTCCACGTCGGTCTTTGAAGTCGTCAGGAAGTACGGTATGAGGAACTGTTTGATGGCATTGAGATCATACTTCCCCGAATTGAACCCGACGACGGGTAACTGACGCATCCATCCATACATTTGTCCCATCAGCGTTTGGTACGGATTGGTTGCCGCTCGCCCTTTCTTCTCGCCGGCCTCCCGTGCAGCTGCGTCCCGTGCAGCCTCCTCCCGTGCGTCCCATTTCGACATCTCTTCTGCGAGTTGTTCCAGCACATGATCGTACGAGCCTTTGATCTTGTCGTACGCGGCCTCACTCATCGTTTGCAGGACAGTCATCATGGTGCTCACCAACTTGTTGACGTCTCCGTCCGTGACGATGCATGTCACCTGTTCGTGTCCGGGTACGTTGGATGCCACGCTGACGCTCAACGGGACGTGACGCGCAACCCAGTGAACCTGGGCACTGTCCGCCGGAAGGTGTTCGGTGTCGAACCAACACTCGAAGTCGAAGGTGGCTCGGTACGGATAGTACTGCAACGCTTCGGCCACTCGGATGTTCTCGTCTGCCAGACGTTCGAACACCGATGGAGTCGAATGGTACACGCCACCAGGATAGACTCGGCGCACACCCCCCGTACACGTGCTCTCGTGGTTGCGTAGATGCCATGCGTCTTTCCACAACGAGTCACCGCACTTCCGACATCTGTACGAGTGACAGTACTTGCGTCTATCCTGGATGTAGGAATAATGCGTCCCGTGCAGATTGAGGTAGAGTGTGTCCGGGTACTTACATACCGAACGACGAACGAGTTCTGCGGTCGCCTTTCCACCGTCCTCCTCCTCTGCCTCATCTCCATCCGGTTTTACGAGACTGTACACGCACACGTTTGTTTCGAACGTGGTCTCGACACGATAGAGGTCGTCCATCGTGACCCCGGCAAATGCTGCCTTGGGTACGCCGTCTTGGGCGTACGTCGCGTACAGCGTCTCCACAGCCGGTTCCAATCGACGCCGTTCACATCCGCGATGCAGGGCCAGACATCGAAAGAGACACAGGTTGTCATTGTACCTCTTGGCATGGACGGGCTCCTTTTCCAATGCGATGACGGCTTTGTTCCTCTTGATGTACATGGGAAGGTCGGTCATTCCTACACATCCTATCGGGTGATCGATGATGCGATTGACGAAAAATGTGACATTGGTCACGAGTTCGCACACCCACGCCGAATCCGGTCTTTGATTGATGGCCCATTGCAAGACGTCGGTTTCGCGGATGCGTTCGAGGAACGTATCAAAGTCCTTGCTGTTGGTGATGAGACTGGGCTCGTCCAGGTAGCGTCCACAGCAGTTGCACGAGGGATGGTAGTACTTGTATTGACCCGTGTTCTTGTTCCTCAGAACGAACCCGTAACTGAGGTTAATCTTGAACGCGTTGGTCTGTTCCTGGAACACGTTCCTCAACGACGGCTCTAGAACGGTCGTGTCCAGCGTCGTTACTCTGTAATCGTACCTGCACTGAAGAGGACCTCTCGTTACACGTGTCCGTATGGTCGACCAGTGCGCTCGTACGACATCTAACAGTTCCGACGACAGGTTGTCGGCGAAGGGGAGTCGGGCAGGTGGGTCTATAGGGTCGGCATCGGTAACGAGTGGATGGTTGGGTGTGGTGTCTTCCCTGATTGATATCTTAGGCGATGGTGGCGTCGTGTCGTCGTCGGCGGTACACGCATTTCGTACGTGTCTGGTCAGGGTACGGCGTCTATTGAACGTCATTCCACATTTCGCACATGTGTACACTGTGGTCTGTTTTCTATTACTGCTACTGCTACGGCTACTGCTACGGCTACGGTTACTGCTAAGACGACATACGGACCTCACATGGTCTTGCAGATCGTCCCATATGTCGAACGTTGCATCACATTTACAGGAATACTTAGTTCGCTTTGCCTGTTCGCTAGGTGGCTCCTCCCGTGGCACCTCCCGTGGCACATCTAGTGGTGGCGCCACCGAATACGTATGTTCGATCACTGCCGGTGTCGCATGACTCGCTAGGTGGCGTTTGAGTGCTGCATAGGTGTCGAGCACCTGTCCGCAGTGACGACATTGGTGTCTTTTCATGTTGCTCTGCTCTGCTCTACGTGTCTACAACTGAGAGAGTGCGGTTGTTAGTACAGCTATATAGTACGTGTGGTGGTGGTGGTGGTGGTGGTGGTGATGGTGATGGTGGTGATGGTGGAGGTTATTGGTGAAGGGTGTATCACCTATGGTGGTATTGGCAACTGTGTGTGTCCCACTATCCATGGCTACGGGTTATATTTCAACTCATGACAACACCACTAACAACACGTTTCGTTCATTGTAAGACGTTTTATTGCGTATATAAAGACATAGCGATATACATAATATACATATACATATACACGGTTAGACCTATATAATTACTATGATGATGATGATGTTGATTACTTGTGGGTTTGTGGGAATGTTCCATCCTCGCCAGTGACCCCTAGCTTACGGTCGTTTATCGACACGCCAGTGGCTAGTACAATGATTATTAACTTGTGGGTTTTTACACCGCGACAGAGGTTCCGTACAATGATGTAATATATAGGTTAGTATGTATATTTATATATATATGTATTACTATATGTCTTGCAATTACAATATGTGCGCGAATACATACATACAATACAGGCGAGAGAGAGAGAGCGAGAGAGAGAGACACTACCTACTATTAGTCCGTTGTAAACGGTGCTTATTGAAATGCGGAGGTTTCAAGCATGAAATCAACAATTCCCTGTATTAAATTATGTATTGTGCGTCTTCTCTCATCCCTTGCTAGCACGGGTGCTTCCTCCACCTCTTCCTCCCTCTCCTCCTACATAACAAGAAATGCGTCTACTGTATTCGTATACTGATATGATGTTTTCTATTATCTTTACTAATTTCAATAATGTGGTCAGCAATGTCGCTCATTAATTCATGTAATGGACGTCTCATCTCGTCCCTTGCTGGCACCTCGTCCTCCCTCTCCTGCTCCTACATAAAACACAATAGATCTACTGTTCATCATATGTTGATATAATGTATTCAAGTATCATCACCACTAATTGTCGGCATGCCCGTCTACGCAGTTCAATCGGTGACACAGGTACGTCATCCTACAGAACAAATTAACAATATATCACTCCATATTACGTCATACACCAACTACTTCTAACTAGGTTATGTTTACTACTGCTACTACTAATAATAATACTCTGTTGACGACGTCATATATGCGGAGACCAATACTCGAGATCGCTCCCGAATGCTGGCTGGGAGGACGGGTGCCTCGTCATCATACTCTTCACTCTACATAACACCAATGTTACTATTACTAATAATAATACAATTATTACGTTTACTACTAATTACCACCTATTTAAACACCAACAACAACAACAACACCTTCTACCTAAGCGGTCGCGTTATTGCCCGCGGTTTACGGATGGCACATCGCACGTATTGCATTGTGTGCTCCTGATATTCGGCGGAGAGTACCGTGCTGGCCAGTGCCCGACACACGTCGACCGTCACCTCTTCCACCGTGGCAGGGGCGGTTCTCCGCCACAGTTTAGTTATAAGACGTGCGAGGTGCATTTGCATTGTGTGGAAACACACCTTGCCCGTCTTGTCCGCGTCTTCTTCGTCGTCGGTGGCGTCGTCCTCTTCGTGGGCATGCGCCGTCGACGTCGACGGCTGCGGCTCCGGCTCCGGCTCTGTGTGGGTGATGGTATGTTGATCGGGGATGTCCACCTGTTCACCGTCGCGGGTCAATACGACGGTTTTATCCGGGAAGACATACAGGGTCGTCAGGGATGCGTCATCGTCGTCGTCGGCGTCGTCGTCGTCGTCCTGCTTGCGCTGGACGAGTGGTGGCGACGCTGGACTAAATTGGAAGTCCGCATCGTCGACTTTCACAGGCTCGGGGGATGATGCAATCGCATCCTCATCCTCACTGTAGTAATGGGGAGGGGTTTTTATACTCCACGCGTCTTCCTCGGACTCATCAGACTCCGATGGGATGGTCCACGGTGGTAGCAACCCCTCTTGGTTGTCCGGATACGATTCGGGATTGGTCAGGGGTGATGGTGGGTAGAACGAGGTTGTCATAGAGGATGTCTTCAGCCTCTTCGCCGCTCGTGACACCCCATCCTCGCTGTCGTCGTACAGTGCCGCCAGGTCGCGTTTATACGCGTTCTGGAGTTGCTCCAGTCCCATCTATTGAACAGAACGCATAGGTTACATTACGTGGGTTATATTATTCCGCGTCGCCCTGCATATCGTTATTGTCGTATGTTTCGTACATACTCTTTCTGACCAATTCGGTCACTCGGTTACGCCATTTCATGGTCCCGCACGTTGCGATGACATCTATAGATAGCCACCGCAAGACGTGCATGACCATGCTGGTCGATGGCACGTAACGATCCTTATCATCGTTTAGATTCATTATGCGTTCAACCTCGTCACTGGCATATCGCACACTGGCGGCCTCTAGCGCCTTATAGAATATGTTTTCATTGGTCATGGCTTCGGATCTATCACGTAACCTATCTAGACCGCTAACAGTAGCCTCCATATCAGCGCTACTGCTAATGCTATAATGTGACGCCGACGACGCACTGTTCTCCCCCTGGTCGTCATCTGATATTACAATCAGTGGTGGCGGCGAACCGCTGTCCACCGAGGAGGAGAACAGTATTTCCGTGCTGTTAGACTGTAACCATTGCATTACCTTAGCGCGTCCATCTCCGTCGATGATGTCATCGCCGCTTCCGGTTGCCACTGCAGTGGCTGCCGCAGCGACGATCGAGCCAGCCTGTCAACGGAATGGTTCACACTGTGACTACTTCCATGTTGGCTACCGTGTAATTTACGTACGGTCCTGCCATACGTTTACGAATGGTCACCATGACTCGGGCCCCCCGCAGCATGTCCAGTGCTGCATACCGCTCGGCATCTGACGTCATGTTTATGTAATCGTTCCCCGTGTATCCTAGCAACTGGACAGCCTTGTCGTTAAATATGGTTCCCCACACTTCGCTGCCGATGGCGTCTTGTAGGAGGACACGCATGGCGAACCGATACACTACACCCCGCTGCCATCGATGAATGGGACACACATACCCGTTGTTTTCGGGAATGACCCGTTTGTTGCACTGCTGACATGATGGATAAACGATATATTTCTCTTGAACGGCGACTTGTACTATGGTTAACGGTCGTCTTATTATATAGGTACCGTTACCTACCTGCTTCTCGAGTTGGCTCAGAGTGGTCATCATCTCGGCGTCCTGGTCGCTGGTTGTCTTGGTGGCGGCCATTTCTATGTCTCTGCTGGTGCTGATCGTGAAAGGTTTTGAAGTCGTCTGTGAAGCGGAGAGCGGTTGTATGCCTCGATCACTCCGAGTCGGGCTTATATAGTCCTCTCCCCGACTGTGGCGCGCTTTCTTATCGTCGCCCCTTGGTCGAGCGCGTGACGCCGATGCTGATGCTGCATGTCTGGTATCTGCGTCCGACCCTTGGTCGATCGCGTGATGCGGCCGCTGTATGTCTGCCATCTGGCTGTACTCTGGAGTCTGATGTAATCGTATGGCCTCGCGTACTAGCATGGTTATATGTCCTAGCATGTTCTGACCGGCTTGACCACTGTATGTCAGTGCACCCCAGTATCCTTCCCGACTCTTGACCCATTCCTGCAACTGGGAATGCCCAGTGTCCAACAGTCGTTTACGTAGGGTTGGATCGCGATATTTAACGGTCACTAATCCATACATTATTCCATATCGTTGTCTCTTCCATTCTGCGCGTAACATTTCCTTTTCTCGTATGCACTTGCTGAGCTGTTTCGCCTGTAGACCCGTGCGCGTGGCCAGCATCCTTTGCGCCGTCTGCATGTCGTCATGATGCATGCACTTCCGCCATTGATACGCGCTTTCGACACTGGTGAATTCTCTATTACAGGCTTGTATCCTACAGGCGTAGAAATTGGACAGGAACTGTTTACCTCCTTTAAACCTTATAGGTTGGTTCATGGTGACTTTATGACGTTAACATGTACAGTTACTGTCTTAACTACGCGGTATTCTAGCACTGTAGAGTACGTAACCCCCTGCTTTTTCCTTGCGTGATGGATGCCAGGTGTTGGTAAGCTGACAGTTGCCGGCTGCTTATCTCTTTTCTGCCGGCCTCTTATCTGTTTTCTCATTAGTGTGGTATTGTTCCTAGGCTGACGCAGGTTCTAGCATGCTCTATATAAGACGTCTGGGTTCGTCGTGTCGTCATACCAACCGCCATTGCCGTCGACATCGTTATTAGCACACACACGCATCATGTCTGTGTTCGGCTTGCGCGATTGTATGGAGTTCGTCGTCGTCGCCGAACTCCTGCAGGCGGTACCTCTATTACAGGCTATTGTGTGAGTATTTCTTTTATTTATTTATTTATTTATTTCTATTTTGTTACTTTCATAGCTCTCCATAGCTCATACCTGTTTTAAATTATGCCTTTGCATATTGTGACTCTTATTGTGTCCTTTACTTATTACAGCGTTCCATGTTTCAACTGGGCCTGCGTCCTCATCGAATTGATGGAGGACGCCCCCCTCCGCCGAAGCTGCCAGGCGACCGTCCTGTTCCGAGAGGCGCTCTCCGATGCCGGTCTCCTGTCGGCCTTCGGTCTTCATGCCAGTCGTTGGCGCCACGTAATGAGTGACATTGCGTTTATGTACGGCGATGGATATCGCACCTCGACCGCCTCCCCAGAGTCGTGGGACGACGACTTGATCGCCATCGACGCAGCCGTCACCGACGCTCACGCTGCCGACGAGGACTTCGACGACGCCGGAGAGTGGGACGACGACATAGCCGCCATAGACGCCGCCACCGAAGCCCACGAGGTCGAGGTGATGGCCTTCCGGGCTCATATGACCAAATGGGAGCGGGTGATGCACGAGTTGATGCTCATCCACGCCCCATCGACCACATCCGTTTTCAGTCACGTTCACCTCGGCCCCGTCCATCTCCCTTCACTCTTCCGGCGTCGTCGCTCTGTATCGCTACGAATTGCGTTGGCTCGCAAATTGACCGCTCGAGCCGTCCGGAGGTCGTTGCTGTCGGCTTTCAACACTGTTCAACAATGCCCTTGACTTTTTTATAACTACTACTACTACTACTACTACTACTACTACTACTACTACTACTACTAGCTTTTATATTTGTACTTGTTCTTTTTCGTTTTATTAAATTTGCATCACCTCATATTCACGTCTTGTATTGCGTTCTTGTTCCAACTGCGTGTTGGCACATTATATTATATTATATTATATTTTATGTCCATTTTCGTCCTGCTACATTTTATTTAACGAACGGTCCGATTTCCCTCGTCCAGCGGTTATATTGTAGTCATGCATGTCGACTATTTATTCCCTTTTACACATTCGTCTTATCTTTATCGGTTTTAATTTTATCACGTATTATGTCCACTACATATAACAGGCTATAACATACAGCGGTCCCACATCAATGTCGTCACTGCAACTTAGTTGCTGTTTATCGCTTATTAACTCAGCTCACTTGCTACATTGTACTGATTAGCGTCCTTTGATCTCGCGCTATGGCTCACAGCTGGATAAACGCTTCGGCTTACAGTTAACTCCAGTCGTTCGGACGTCCAGTTGTCATTAGCTAACCACTCGGACTGGTCACTCCGTCGAGGTCACGGTCACGTGTTGTCGTGGGTGGGTGGGTGGGTGGGTGGTGGTGGGTGATATTACGTGTATTTTCTTTGTTCCTATGTCCATCATAGATGACCACCGGTCACTGTTCGTTCCTCCTCCGGTCGCTAGGGGCGCGGCACGCGCATGCGCGCCACGCTCAGCAGCCGCCGCCGCCGCCAGGGGGCGCTCAAAGGTCTAGTGCTGCTTTCTGATTGGCTGCGCGCACTCATTAGCGGTGGGCGATATTAGAGGCCTTTTCCTTTGATCTTTTGATCGACCCGATAACGAGGTCCCAAAAACCTCTGCTAACTACTGACGAGCCGCCTCTCCGTACTCGTTCCGACGTAGCGTGGTGACCCCTGTCTCGTGATAGCGATGAAAGATGATCGAAGGCCCGCCTACAATGTTCGCTTTGACGAGGTCGTGCAGGTCTTTGTTCTTCTCGTTGAAGATGGTAAAGTAGGTCTTCTCTGGCAGGTCGTTGAACAGGTACAGCAGGGTCAGACCGGGTACGCTGATACCTTGCTTGAACATGTCTATTCCCCGTTGTCGATAGAACGCGAACTGTCTGTCGATGGCCTGTAGAAAGGGAACCACGTCCCTGTTGTTGTACCAGACGAGAAAGTCGCGCAACGTCGTCATGCCATTGACGCGCCAGGCCTCCTGACAACTGGCGTAATCCTCGTCTGAAATCCCTTCGTTCTTCAGTCGACTGAAGAAGGCCTCTTTCGGTGGAAGTGTGGTGTCGTCGAGTCTCTCCAGTCTGTCCATGTACTCGTACGGGAAATGACCTTTCGTCACCTCGCATCCGTACGCTTTCAGATACTTGTCGTAGCTGAACCCGGGGGCTATGTAGTTGATCATGTCTACGAATTTCAGCTGATCCGTCGAAAGACACATGAAAGTGTTGTTGCGTTTGATTACGAACATTGACCCGATGCCGTCGGTCTCGACTTTCCTGTTGCCCTCCTGCTCCCTCTCGTCCGCGGCCTCGTCCTGTTCCACGTCGGTCTTTGAAGTCGTCAGGAAGTACGGTATGAGGAACTGTTTGATGGCATTGAGATCATACTTCCCCGAATTGAACCCGACGACGGGTAACTGACGCATCCATCCATACATTTGTCCCATCAGCGTTTTGTACGGATTGGTTGCCGCTCGCCCTTTCTTCTCGCCGGCCTCCCGTGCAGCTGCGTCCCGTGCAGCCTCCTCCCGTGCGTCCCATTTCGACATCTCTTCTGCGAGTTGTTCCAGCACATGATCGTACGAGTCTTTGATCTTGTCGTACGCGGCCTCACTCATCGCTTGTAGGACAGTCATCATGGTGCTCACCAACTTGTTGACGTCTCCGTCCGTGACGATGCATGTCACCTGTTCGTGTCCGGGTACGTTGGATGCCACGCTGACGCTCAACGGGACGTGACGTGCAACCCAGTGAACCTGGGCACTGTCCACCGGAAGGTGTTCGGTGTCGAACCAACACTCGAAGTCGAAGGTGGCTCGGTACGGATAGTACTGCAACGCTTCGGCCACTCGGATGTTCTCGTCTGCCAGACGTTCGAACACCGATGGAGTCGAATGGTACACGCCACCAGGATAGACTCGGCGCACACCCCCCGTACACGTGCTCTCGTGGTTGCGTAGATGCCATGCGTCTTTCCACAACGAGTCACCGCACTTCCGACATCTGTACGAGTGACAGTACATGCGTCTATCCTGGATGTAGGAAAAATGCGTCCCGTGCAGATTGAGGTAGAGTGTGTCCGGGTACTTACATACCGAGCGACGAACGAGTTCTGCGGTCGCCTTTCCACCATCCTCCTCCTCTGCCTCATCTCCATCCGGTTTTACGAGACTGTACACGCACACGTTTGTTTCGAACGTGGTCTCGACACGATAGAGGTCGTCCATCGTGACCCCGGCAAATGCTGCCATGGGTACGCCGTCTTGGGCGTACGTCGCGTACAGCGTCTCCACAGCCGGTTCCAATCGACGCCGTTCACATCCGCGATGCAGGGCCAGACATCGAAAGAGACACAGGTTGTCATTGTACCTTTTGGTATACTGGGGCTCCGTGTCCAATGCGATGACGGCTTTGTTCCTCTTGATGTATATGGGAAGGTCGGTCATTCCTACACATCCTATCGGGTGATCGATGATGCGATTGACGAAAAATGTGACATTGGTCACGAGTTCGCACACCCACGCCGAATCCGGTCTTTGATTGATGGCCCATTGCAAGACGTCGGTTTCGCGGATGCGTTCGAGGAACTTATCAAAGTCCTTGCTGTTGGTGATGAGACTGGGCTCGTCCAGGTAGCGTCCACAGCAGTTGCACGAGGGATGGTAGTACTTGTATTGACCCGTGTTCTTGTTCCTCAGAACGAACCCGTAACTGAGGTTAATCTTGAACGCGTTGGTCTGTTCCTGGAACACGTTCCTCAACGACGGCTCTAGAACGGTCGTGTCCAGCGTCGTTACTCTGTAATCGTACCTGCACTGAAGAGGACCTCTCGTTACACGTGTCCGTATGGTCGACCAGTGCGCTCGTACGACATCTAACAGTTCCGGCGACAGGTTGTCGGCGAAGGGGAGTCGGGCAGGTGGGTCTATAGGGTCGGCATCGGTAACGAGTGGATGGTTGGGTGTGGTGTCTTCCCTGATTGATAACTTAGGCGATGGTGGCGTCGTGTCGTCGTCGGCGGTACACGCATTTCGTACGTGTCTGGTCAGGTCATTGCGTCTAGTGAACGTCATTCCACATTTCGCACATGTGTACACTGTGGTCTGTTTTCTATTACTGCTACTGCTACTGCTACTGCTACGGTTACTGCTAAGACGACATACGGACCTCACATGGTGTTGTAGATCGTCCCATATGTCGAACGTTGCATCACATTTACAGGAATACTTAGTTCGCTTTGCCTGTTCGCTAGGTGGCACCTCCCGTGGCACATCTAGTGGTGGCGCCACCGAATACGTATGTTCGATCACTGTCGGTGTCGCATGACTCACTAGGTGGCGTTTGAGCGCTGCATAGGTGTCGAGCACCTGTCCGCAGTGACGACATTGGTGTCTTTTCATGCTGCTCTGCTCTGCACTACGTGTCTACAACTGAGAGAGTGCGGTTCTTAGTACAGCTATATAGTACGTGTGGTGGTGGTGGTGGTGGTGGTGGTGATGATGGTGGTGGTGGTGGTGGTGGTGGTGGTGGTGGTGGTGGTGGTGATGGTGGAGGTTATTGGTGAAGGGTGTATCACCTATGGTGGTATTGGCAACTGTGTGTCCCACTATCCATGGCTACGGGTTATATTTCAACTCATGACAACACCACTCACAACACGTTTCGTTCCTTGTACGACGTTTTATTGCGTATATAAAGACATAGCGATATACATAATATATACATATACATATACACGGTTAGACCTATATAATTACTATGATGATGATGTTGATTACTTGTGGGTTTGTGGGAATGTTCCATCCTCGCCAGTGACCCCTAGCTTACGGTCGGTTATCGACACGCCAGTGGCTAGTACAATGATTATTAACTTGTGGGTTTTTACACCGCGACAGAGGTTCCGTACAATGATGTAATATATAGGTTGGTATGTATATTTATATATATATATGTATTACTATATGTCTTGCAAATACAATATGTGCGCGAATACATACATACAATACAGGCGAGAGAGAGAGAGCGAGAGAGAGACACTACCTACTATTAATCCGTTGCAAACGGTGCTTATTGAAATGCGGAGGTTTCAAGCATGAAATCAACAATTCCCTGTATTAAATTATGTATTGTGCGTCTTCTCTCATCCCTTGCTAGCACGGGTGCTTCCTCCACCTCTTCCTCCCTCTCCTCCTACATAACAAGAAATGCGTCTACTGTATTCGTATACTGATATGATGTTTTCTATTATCTTTACTAATTTCAATAATGTGGTCAGCAATGTCGCTCATTAATTCATGTAATGGACGTCTCATCTCGTCCCTTGCTGGCACCTCGTCCTCCCTCTCCTGCTCCTACATAACACAATAGATCTACTGTTCATCGTTTGTTGATATCATATATTCAAGTATCATCACCACTAATTGTCGGCATGCACGTCTACGCAGTTCCATCGGTGACACAGGTACGTCATCCTACATAACAAATTAAAGGATACCAATATATCACTCCATATTACGTCATACACCAACTACTTCTAACTAGGTTATGTTTACTACTGCTACTACTAATAATAATACTCTGTTGACGACGTCATATACGCGGAGAACATTACTGCAGATAGCTCCCGAATGCTGGCTGGGAGGACGGGTGCCTCGTCGTCATACTCTTCACTCTACATAACACCAATGTTAATATTACTAATAATACAATTATTACGTTTACTACTAATTACCACCTATTTAAACACCAACAACAACAACAACACCTTCTACCTAAGCGGTCGCGTTATTGCCCGCGGTTGACGGATGGCACATCGCACGTATCGCATTGTGTGCTCTTGATATTCGGCGGAGAGTACCGTGCCGGCCAGTGCCCGACACACGTCGACCGTCACCTCTTCCACCGTGGCAGGGGCGGTTCTCCGCCACAGTTTAGTAATAAGACGTGCGAGGTGCAGTTGCATTTTGTGGAAACACACCTTGCCCGTCTTGTCCGCGTCTTCTTCTTCGTCGTCGGTGGCGTCGTCGTCGGCGTCCTCTTCGTGGGCATGCGCCGTCGACGTCGACGGCTGCGGCTCCGGCTCCGGCTTTGTGTGTGTGATGGTATGTTGATCGGGGATGTCCACCTGTTCACCGTCGCGGGTCAATACGACGGTTTTATCAGGGAAGACATAGAGGGTCGTCAGGGATGCGTCGTCGTCGTCGTCGTCGTCGGCGTCGTCGTCGTCCTGCTTGCGCTGGACGAGTGGTGGCGACGCGGGACTAAATTGGAAGTCCGCATCGTCGACTTTCGCGGGCTCGGGGGATGAGGCAATCGCATCCTCATCCTCACTGTAGTAATGGGGAGGGGTGTTTATAATGCACTCGTCTATAATGCACACGTCTTCCTCGGACTCAGACTCCGATTCGATGGTCCACGGTGGTAGCAACCCCTCTTGGTTGTCCGGACACGATTCGGGATTGGTCAGGGGTGATGGTGGGTAGAACGAGGTTGTCATCGAGGATGTCTTCAGCCTCTTCGCCGCTCGTGTCACCCCATCCTCGCTGTCGTTGTACAGTGCCGCCAGGTCGCGTTTATACGCGTTCTGGAGTTGCTCCAGTCCCATCTATTGAACAGAACGCATAGGTTACATTACGTGGGTTATATTATTCCGCGTCGCCCTGCATATCGTTATTGTCGTATGTTTCGTACATACTCTTTCTAACCAATTCGGTCACTCGGTTACGCCATTTCATGGTCCCGCACGTTGCGATGACATCTATAGATAGCCACCGCAAGACGTGCATGACCATGCTGGTCGATGGCACGTAACGATCCTTATCATCGTTTAGATTCATTATGCGTTCAACCTCGTCACTGGCATATCGCACACTGGCGGCCTCTAGCGCCTTATAGAATATGTTTTCATTGGTCATGGCTTCGGATCTATCACGTAACCTATCTAGACCGCTAACAGTAGCCTCCATATCAGCGCTACTGCTAATGCTATAATGTGACGCCGACGACGCACTGTTCTCCCCCTGGTCGTCATCTGATATTACAATCAGTGGTGGCGGCGAACCGCTGTCCACCGAGGAGGAGAACAGTATTTCCGTGCTGTTAGCCTGTAACCATTGCATTACCTTAGCGCGTCCATCTCCGTCGATGATGTCATCGCCGCTTCCGGTTGCCACTGCAGTGGCTGCCGCAGCGACGATCGAGCCAGCCTGTCAACGGAATGGTTCACACTGTGACTACTTCCATGTTGGCCACCGTGTAATTTACGTACGGTCCTGCCATACGTTTACGAATGGTCACCATGACTCGGGCCCCCCGCAGCATGTCCAGTGCTGCATACCGCTCGGCATCTGACGTCATGTTTATGTAATCGTTCCCCGTGTATCCTAGCAACTGGACAGCCTTGTCGTTAAATATGGTTCCCCACACTTCGCTGCCGATGGCGTCTTGTAGGAGGACACGCATGGCGAACCGATACACTACACCCCGCTGCCATCGATGAATGGGACACACATACCCATTGTTTTCGGGAATGACCCGTTTGTTGCACTGCTGACATGATGGATAAACGATATATTTCTCTTGAACGGCGACTTGTACTATGGTTAACGGTCGTCTTATTATATAGGTACCGTTACCTACCTGCTTCTCGAGTTGGCTCAGAGTGGTCATCATCTCGGCGTCCTGGTCGCTGGTTGTCTTGGTGACTGTGGTGGCGGCCATTTCTATGTCTCTGCTGGTGCTGTTCGTGAAGGGTTTCGAAGTCGTCTGTGAAGCGGAGAGTGGTTGTATGACTCGATCACTCCGAGTCGGGCTTATATAGTCCTCTCCCCGACTGTGGCGCGCTTTCTTATCGTCGCCCCTTGGTCGAGCGCGTGACGCCGATGCTGATGCTGCATGTCTGGTATCTGCGTCCGACCCTTGGTCGATCGCGCGATGCGGCCGCTGGATGTCTGCCATCTGGCTGTACTCTGGAGTCTGATGTAATCGTATGGCCTCGCGTACTAGCATGGTTATATGACCTAGCATGTTCTGACCGGCTTGACCACTGTATGTCAGTGCACCCCAGTATCCTTCCCGACTCTTGACCCATTCCTGCAACTGGGAATGCCCAGTGTCCAACAGTCGTTTACGTAGGGTTGGATCGCGATATTTAATGGTCACTAACCCATACATTAATGCATATCGTTGTCTCGTCCATTCTGAGCGTAACATTTCCTTTTCTCGTATGTACTTGCTGAGCTGTTTCGCCTGTAGACCCGTGCGCGTGGCCAGCATCCTTTGCGCCGTCTGCATGTCGTCATGATGCATGCACTTCCGCCATTGATACGCGCTTTCGACACTGGTGAATTCTCTATTACAGGCGTGTATCCTGCAGGCGTAGAAATTGGACAGGAACTGTTTACCTCCTTTAAACCGTATAGGTTGGTTCATGGTGACTTTATGACGTTAACATGTACAGTTACTGTCTTAACTACGCGGTGTTCTAGCACTGTAGAGTACGTAACCCCCTGCTTTTTCCTTGCGTGATGGATGCCAGGTGTTGGTAAGCTGACAGTTGCCGGCCGCTTATCTCTTTTCTGCCGGCCTCTTATCTGTTTTCTGATTAGTGTGGTATTGTTCCGAGGCTGACGCAGGTTCTAGCATGCTCTATATAAGACGTCTGGGTTCGTCGTGTCGTCATAACAACCGCCATTGCCGTCGACACCGTTAGTAGCACACACACGCATAATGTCTGTATTCGGCTTGCGCGATTGCATGGAGTTCGTCGTCGTCGCGGAACTCCTGCAGGCGGTACCTCTATTGCAGGGTATTGTGTGAGTATTTCTTTTATTTATTTATTTATTTCTATTTTGTTACTTTCATAGCTCTCCATAGCTCATACCTGTTTTAACTTATGCCTTTGCATATTGTGACTCTTATTGTGTCCTTTACTTATTACAGCGTTCCATGTTTCAACTGGGCCTGCGTGCTCATCGAGTTGATGGAGGACGCCCCCCTACGCCGGAGCTGCCAGGCGACCGTCCTGTTTCGGGAGGCGCTCTACGATGCCGGTCTCCTGTCGGCCTTCGGCGTACATGCCAGCCGTTGGCGCCACGTCATGAGTGACATTGCGTTTATGTACGGCGATGGATTTCGCACCTCGACCGCCTCCCCAGAGTCGTGGGATGACGACTTGGCCGCCATCGACGCAGCCGTCACCGACACTCACGCTGCCGACGAGGACTTCGACGACGCCGGAGAGTGGGACGACGACATAGCCGCCATAGACACCGCCACCGAAGCCCACGAGGTCGAGGTGATGGCCTTCCGGGCTCATATGACCAAATGGGAGCGGGTGATGCATGAGTTGGTCCTCATCCACGCCCCATTGTCCGCAAACGTTTTCCGTCACATTCACCTCGGCCCCGTCCATCTCCCATCACTCTTCCGGCGTCGTCGATCTGTATCGCTACGAATTGCGTTGGCGCGCAAGTTGACCGCTCGAGCCGTCCGGAGGTCGTTGCTGACGGCATTCAACACCGTTCCACAATGCCCTTGACTTTATTATAACTACTACTACTACTACTACTACTACTACTACTACTACTACTACTACTACTAGCTTTTATATTTGTACTTGTTCTTTTTCGTTTTATTAAATTTGCATCACCTCATATTCACGTCTTGTATTGCGTTCTTGTTCCAACTGCGTGTTGGCACATTATATTATATTATATTATATTTTATGTCCATTTTCGTCCTGCTACATTTTATTTAACGAACGGTCCGATTTCCCTCGTCCAGCGGTTATATTGTAGCCATGCATGTCGACTATTTATTCACTTTTACACATTCGTCTTATCTTTATCGGTTTTAATTTTATCACGTATTTTGTCCACTACATATAACAGGCTATAACATGCAGCGGTCCCACATCAATGTCGTCACTGCAACTTAGTTGCTGTTTATCGCTTATTAGCTCAGCTAACTTGCTACATTGTACAGATTAGCGTCCTTTGATCTCGCGCTATGGCTCACAGCTGGATAAACGCTTCGGCTTACAGTTAACTCCAGTCGTTCGGACGTCCAGTTGTCATTAGCTAACCACTCGGACTGGTCACTCCGTCGAGGTCACGGTCACGTGTTGTCGTGGGTGGGTGGGTGGGTGGGTGGTGGTGGTGGGTGGGTGATATTACGTGTATTTTCTTTGTTCCTATGTCCATCATAGATGACCACCGGTCACTGTTCGTTCCTCCTCCGGTCGCTAGGGGCGCGGCACGCGCATGCGCGCCACGCTGAGCCGCCGCCGCCGCCGCCAGGGGGCGCTCCAAGGTCTAGTGCTGCTTTCTGATTGGCTGCGCGCACTCATTAGCGGTGGGCGATATTAGGGTCGTTTTACTTTGATCTTTTGATGCGCTTGATAAGGGGTCCCAAAAACCTCTGCTAACTACTCATATAGCTTCTACTGTCGACCATTAGCACGTAGCCGCTACTGTCGAAACTTAATATATAGGTTCTACTGTCGACCATTAGCTACTGTCGACACTTAATATATAGCTTCTACTGTCGACCATTATTAGCACGTAGCCGCTACTGTTGACACTTAACACATAGCTGCTATTGTCGACCCTGCAGTCGACCCTTACCATGTAACCGCTGCCCTTAGCAGATATCCACTACTGTTGACCTTAGAATGCAGCCGCTACTGTAGACCCTTGGCATGTAACCGCTAATGTCATCCCTTAGCGTGTAACCGCTACTGTCGACCCTTGGCATGTAACCGCTACTGTCGACCCTTGGCATGTAACCGCTAATGTCATCCCTTAGCGTGTAACCACTACTGTCGACCCTTGGCATGTAGCCGCTAATGTCATCCCTTAGCGTGTAACCGCTACTGTCGACCCTTGGCATGTAACCGCTAATGTCATCCCTTAGCGTGTAACCGCTACTGTCGACCCTTGGCATGTAGCCGCTACTGTCGACCCTTGGCATGTAACCGCTAATGTCATCCCTTAGCGTGTAACCGCTACTGTCGACCCTTGGCATGTAGCCGCTACTGTCAACCCTTAGCAAGTAGCCGCTACTGTCAACACTTAACATGTAGCCGGTACTGTCAACACTTAACATGTAGCCAGTACTGTCAACACTTAACATGTAGCCGCTACTGTCAACACTTAACATGTAGCCGGTACTGTCAACACTTAACATGTAGCCGGTACTGTCAACACTTAACATGTAGCCGCTACTGTCAACACTTAACATGTAGCCGGTACTGTCAACACTTAACATGTAGCCGCTACTGTCAACACTTAACATGTAGCCGCTACTGTCAACACTTAACATGTAGCCGGTACTGTCAACACTTAACATGTAGCCGGTACTGTCAACACTTAACATGTAGCCGCTACTGTCAACACTTAACATGTAGCCGGTACTGTCAACACTTAACATGTAGCCGGTACTGTCAACACTTAACATGTAGCCGCTACTGTCAACACTTAACATGTAGCCGCTACTGTCAACACTTAACATGTAGCCGCTACTGTCAACACTTAACATGTAGCCGGTACTGTCAACACTTCACATGTAGCCGGTACTGTCAACACTTAACATGTAGCCGGTACTGTCAACACTTAACATGTAGCCGGTACTGTCAACACTTAACATGTAGCCGCTACTGTCAACACTTAACATGTAGCCGGTACTGTCAACACTTAACATGTAGCCCCTACTGTCAACACTTAACATGTAGCCGCTACTGTCAACACTTAACATGTAGCCGGTACTGTCAACACTTAACATGTAGCCGGTACTGTCAACACTTAACATGTAGCCGCTACTGTCAACACTTAACATGTAGCCGCTACTGTCAACACTTAACATGTAGCCGCTACTGTCAACACTTAACATGTAGCCGCTACTGTCAACACTTAACATGTAGCCGCTACTGTCAACACTTAACATGTAGCCGGTACTGTCAACACTTAACATGTAGCCGCTACTGTCAACACTTAACATGTAGCCGCTACTGTCAACACTTAACATGTAGCCGCTACTGTCAACACTTAACATGTAGCCGCTACTGTCAACACTTAACATGTAGCCGCTACTGTCAACACTTAACATGTAGCCGCTACTGTCAACACTTAGCATATAGCTTCTACTGTCGACCATTAGCACGTAGCCGCTACTGTCGAAACTTAATATATAGGTTCTACGGTCGACCATTAGCTACTGTCGACACTTAATATATAGCTTCTACTGTCGACCATTATTAGCACGTAGCCGCTACTGTTGACACTTAACACATAGCTGCTATTGTCGACCCTGCAGTCGACCCTTACCATGTAACCGCTGCCCTTAGCAGATATCCACTACTGTTGACCTTAGAATGCAGCCGCTACTGTAGACCCTTGGCATGTAACCGCTAATGTCATCCCTTAGCGTGTAACCGCTACTGTCGACCCTTGGCATGTAACCGCTACTGTCGACCCTTGGCATGTAACCGCTAATGTCATCCCTTAGCGTGTAACCACTACTGTCGACCCTTGGCATGTAGCCGCTAATGTCATCCCTTAGCGTGTAACCGCTACTGTCGACCCTTGGCATGTAACCGCTAATGTCATCCCTTAGCGTGTAACCGCTACTGTCGACCCTTGGCATGTAGCCGCTACTGTCGACCCTTGGCATGTAACCGCTAATGTCATCCCTTAGCGTGTAACCGCCAATGTCATCCCTTAGCGTGTAACCGCTACTGTCGACCCTTGGCATGTAACCGCTAATGTCATCCCTTAGCGTGTAACCGCTACTGTCGACCCTTGGCATGTAGCCGCTACTGTCGACCCTTGGCATGTAACCGCTAATGTCATCCCTTAGCGTGTAACCGCTACTGTCGACCCTTGGCATGTAGCCGCTACTGTCGACCCTTGGCATGTAACCGCTAATGTCATCCCTTAGCGTGTAACCGCTACTGTCGACCCTTGGCATGTAACCGGTAATGTCATCCCTTAGCGTGTAACCGCTACTGTCGACCCTTGGCATGTAGCCGCTACTGTCGACCCTTGGCATGTAACCGCTAATGTCATCCCTTAGCGTGTAACCGCTACTGTCGACCCTTGGCATGTAACCGCTACTGTCGACCCTTGGCATGTAACCGCTACTGTCGACCCTTGGCATGTAACCGCTACTGTCGACCCTTGGCATGTAACCGCTAATGTCATCCCTTAGCGTGTAACCGCTACTGTCGACCCTTGGCATGTAGCCGCTACTGTCGACCCTTGGCATGTAACCGCTAATGTCATCCCTTAGCGTGTAACCGCTACTGTCGACCCTTGGCATGTAACCGGTAATGTCATCCCTTAGCGTGTAACCGCTACTGTCGACCCTTGGCATGTAACCGCTACTGTCGACCCTTGGCATGTAGCCGCTACTGTCGACCCTTGGCATGTAACCGGTAATGTCATCCCTTAGCGTGTAACCGCTACTGTCGACCCTTGGCATGTAACCGCTACTGTCGACCCTTGGCATGTAACCGCTACTGTCGACCCTTGGCATGTAACCGCTACTGTCGACCCTTGGCATGTAACCGCTAATGTCATCCCTTAGCGTGTAACCGCTACTGTCGACCCTTGGCATGTAACCGCTAATGTCATCCCTTAGCGTGTAACCGCTACTGTCGACCCTTGGCATGTAACCGCTAATGTCATCCCTTAGCGTGTAACCGCTACTGTCGACCCTTGGCATGTAACCGCTACTGTCGACCCTTGGCATGTAACCGCTACTGTCGAACCTTGGCATGTAGCCGCTACTGTCGACCCTTGGCATGTAACCGCTAATGTCATCCCTTAGCGTGTAACCGCTACTGTCGACCCTTGGCATGTAACCGCTACTGTCGACCCTTGGCATGTAACCGCTAATGTCATCCCTTAGCGTGTAACCGCTACTGTCGACCCTTGGCATGTAGCCGCTACTGTCGACCCTTGGCATGTAACCGCTACTGTCGACCCTTGGCATGTAACCGCTAATGTCATCCCTTAGCGTGTAACCGCTACTGTCGACCCTTGGCATGTAACCGCTACTGTCGACCCTTGGCATGTAACCGCTACTGTCGACCCTTGGCATGTAGCCGCTACTGTCGACCCTTGGCATGTAACCGCTAATGTCATCCCTTAGCATGTAACCGCTACTGTCGACCCTTGGCATGTAACCGCTAATGTCATCCCTTAGCGTGTAACCGCTACTGTTGACCCTTGGCATGTAACCGCTACTGTCGACCCTTGGCATGTAACCGCTACTGTCGACCCTTGGCATGTAACCGCTACTGTCGACCCTTGGCATGTAACCGCTACTGTCGACCCTTGGCATGTAGCCGTTACTGTCGACCCTAAGCATGTAATCGCTACTGTCGACCCTAAGTATGTAATCGCTACTATCGACCCTCAGCATGTAGCCGCTACTGTCGACCCTTGGCATGTAGCCGCTACTGTCGACCCTAAGTATGTAATCGCTACTGTCGACCCTAAGCATGTAGCCGCTACTGGCGACCCTAAGTATATAATCACTACTGTCGACCCTAAGTATGTAACCGCTACTGGCGACCCTTGACATAGCCGCTATAAAGCTACGGCTATAAAGGACAACTACCATTAAGCAATACGTTCGGTAAATGAGAACGGAATCTTAGGAGATTACGGACGAAAGCACACAATTACGTCAGAACATAAGCAGATAGTCTACACTCGCAAATGTGGCAAATACCGTTACATACGTGCGTGCATATACACGTACGGTAAATATCCGGTAGTTTGTCCTACACCTCTCCCCAGGGCACCTCTCCTTCGAAAGCATCTGGTCAACTACCCATTGCGACGCTATGGTTTATTCGTTCGAATCCGGACAAATAGCTTCCCATGCTATTCGACCGACCATATCCAGTAAAATAGCCACAGCAAACAATTTATCAATAGACTCTGGTCATAATAAAATTCATCAAGCACTATAAGACCAGGTATCCTGTCCAACGCTAGAAATTGCAGTTCAATATAACTTGGGTCGATCGATATGTTATTAAATTTGGAATAAATAATTAAAACATCGTAATGCAGCATGTTTAATAAAGTGCTTGTAGCAGTTATGAGACCACTGCTTTGCTTTCATCCGTGTGGAATATGCTAAGGTGTTTTATGACACACAGACGTGTTTTTTTAAAGTCAGCTACCTGCGGTTACAGATGAAACGGCATGATTGGGTAAAGAACTCATTCAGAAACGTGCCACAACGGATGGTCACTTTAAGCCCGCAGCACACTAGCCGATTTTTTTCGTCGGGGGACAAATAATCTCCAGTTGTCGTCTAGTGTGCTACGAATTCCGACAAGATCGGGGCTTGTCGGATAATATCTGAAAGTGCTAGATCTCAGGACGTCCTGACGGGCCTTGTCGGCTAGTGTGCTGCAGACTCCAACAAATTGTCGGGGCTCACGCGATTAAAGAGCAGTAGCTAGAACGTCGTGGTGAACATGGCGGCCCCCAGTGCCATGGACACGATGACAAATGGGATCATGGATCATGCCTCATTAATTTTAGACTTCCTGGTGTGTTACATACGAATGTAGGGCACAATAATTTTAGATATGTTGATTGTGTAACTGTGGATTTTTAGATCATTTCAATAGGCGGAAGGGTTTTGTTTGTTTGTTTTTCTGCGTCTTCTTATCCTCCGTATCATAATCAAGACGAACCAAGCTATAGCTTCTGTCTTCTTCTCCGCATCGCCGCCACGTTTGGTGTGAGTGCCGCCGTGTTTGCTTAATTCCACATTCGCCACTAGAGGCGTGCTAGTCTCGATAAAATATCAGCTAATGTGCTGCGAGCTGCTGGCCAGACAAGTTTAACCCCGATGAAAAATCTGCAGTCCCCCGACGAAAAATCGGCTAGTGTGCGGCGGGCTTAAGCGAAGGCACGTCAGACTAATAGTTTGTTATCTACATGTGCCTGAAGGTAGCTACTCTCCCGCGCTTCCGATAAGAAGTTGCATGAAGACCTTGGCAGCATCAGCAGGAATGTTCTTCTGAAAGTATTCGCAAGAGTCGCTCTTCGACTTCGGACGTGTTTTGAACCGAAGATCTGTTATTCGCAATGCAATAATAAACACAATCCACTCAGGCTCGTCCTCGGGGTGTTGACAAGATTTTTGAGCGTATACAATCAGCTGGGGATTTCTGGGACGATTTCTTATAATGTTGCGGTTAAACACAATTCTCTCAAAAAGAACACACGAGGACGGGCATGATTAACTAAACCAACGTTGACTATTAAAAAGCTATATACTTTCATGAAACAAAATGCAAATGGATGCCATAGTGAGAAAGTTCCGCTCACAACACTGCAACTTGCACAGTGGAATTAGAACTTCGCCCGAAATATTCGAGGTTAATTAAAATTGCCACTCGAACCGTCGATTATGCATAATATTAACCGATTCATAAAAAGTCAACCTCTCCAGTGAAAACGTGCTGCTACCTGTCGTGGATTACGTCGATTAGATAATAGTGGTGACCTCTGGTGAGTACTGTCAAAGGTGCCCGGCAACATCCCAAGATTCAGTTCGATGCTACTTCCGCTCAAATCGTAGTTAGCGTTTTGTTAAACTTTGACTGGTGATAAATGTTTACTTTTTTGATAGTGTATGTTATGCAAATTGCGCTACAGTCAATGTAATAAAGTAACAGACCGTTAAATCAACAGTATCTTATGACGCTACATTATAATTGTGTTTTTGTTAGTGATAAGTATAATCCCGGTAACCATCGGCATCGGATGCACAGTCACTGAGTCCGTGTCGCTCACTCACTGATTCGATGATAGACGCGCCTCCGGTGCGGTTGAGACCCACCCTGTGTTCAGTATGATTGCAGTCTTGCTGGGTTGAAGGTACCATTTGTTCGGCCAACACTTATTTCCCATCTGGCATGGACATGGACATAGCTACTGACATACAGTAACAGAAAGTAATGTCCTGTTGCTAGTATATAAACACAGAGTCGAGGCTCATGCCCATGGGCTTGGGAAATTTGTTTTGTTCACGCAACTGTGTAATGGCCATAAAAAGTCATGTGAATATATTATGCACCTGAAAAGAAGGGCACTATGCATTTCATTAATTGACATTCATGTTATCTGTTCGAAATTAAGGCCTTTTTATTGGCGGCCACCGATTCAAAATGCTACCTGCCTATTCAGTTAGCCAAAATGCTCCAACTATCGGCCCCACCCTGCCGATTCATTCTGACAGCCACTGCTGGGTCTGACTGTATTAGTGATGCACATAACAGTACTTAGGCCTACTAATCTAATGCTGATACGATATAAAATACAATTGTGACAGTCCCCTGGTATTTGTGACATGGTGCCTACTGGATGATTCACATTTAATGACATCATCTTAGGGAATACTAGGGAATCACCGAAGCAAAGATGGTGGACAAAGTTGCAGGAATTGCAGTTTGACAATTTTTTAAGGATATTACGCCAATTTACTTCACACTTGTGATACTATGGAGGCAGACAATCCATTTGACAATATAATGTGCCAGGACATTCTGATTAATTTGATATTTGGCAGTGAATGTGAACTTTCGAGGATTCGATTTGGAGTGAATTGAGAACGGCATTGATTTTTGACTGTGGCTGTGTCAGGCCTGTGGCAGTGCATGCGAAATGTTGGCATCAAATATAATGTTACTTTCAGCTATTGTAACTGTTTCGCAAATTCACATTGAAATGTTTATTAAATTCATTACTTTATTTTATTGGTCTCCTAGTTATAAGAAATGAATGACAATATTTGGTATGGTTTATATTTATTAAATTATAATTTATTCTAATTTAAAGTAGTGTCTGTCTTAGTTTTATGCATGAAAACTTTGCTTTATTATGTATACTTATTATTTATACATTTTTTGTGGGGCTGGTTCAAACTCACCTGTGCCTGTTCAAAATAAAACTGGGCCAGTTAAAAAAAATCTTGGCCAGTTAATTTTTTATTTCAGACACTGTTTAATAATGATAAAATAAAGTTAGTAATCCAACATGAATGGAACATGTGGCAGATTGAGAATGCCAGTGTTATGATTAACATTGGATGCCATTTCTCTGACAATGTACGTATATCCTTCCAGTGACATGTGACGCAACAGCATGTACCCCCGATGGACGTCAACCAGCATCCTTGACACTGTCGACACCTCCACTCCGCAAACCAGCTACAATGGTTGACATTTCCTTCATATATCACAAGTCCAGCTGGCTGTTGCAGTATCCAGTCGACCTGACCAGGCCTCTGCCTCAACACCAACAACCAACGATCTCGCTCCTGGTCGATCTGTGTGCACGTAAAATCGTGCAAGACTCCAGTACAACGAAACGGGTCGTGTCGATCATCCCACATGAGTTGTACTACAACTTGATGAAGGCAGCACTGCTTTTGTCAAAGGACCGAGCAATCGAGGTGCTTATCTGTCATTGGCCGTGGCGGTGTCTGTCGCTGCAGAAGTTGGCACCGGATTTGTTCGATGCAGTCACCGTGCTGTATGATGATACGTACTTCGCCGACAGGATGCGAACTGCCGTCAAGTACACAACCTGCCTTACCCACACCTTTGTTGAGTGTCTGAAGAAGAGAGCCCCCACGAAGCTGTGTAGTCTTGACCTGTCTGGCTTCCCCGTTGGTTAGTTTATTAATTTTACATTCACTGCTCTGTCCTGTCAGAAACACCAGACAGCTTCGATCATCAAATTCGGGTCCACTTTGGATTTTCAGCTATATAAACCAGGCTTGATTCTTCTTTGCAGTTACTTAATGTAGCTGAACATTTTATGTGTTTGAATGAGTAACATGTTCCTTCTGAATCATGATTTCTTTTATGCAAAGAATAACCATAATATTAACAACCTCATTAGACCCATTCAAGTCAGCCTTGAATACCACCTGTTTACTGTGACATATATTATGTGTAATTCACTGTTGCAACATTTTAAGCTTTTTAGCCTAACTTTTTATCTGAAGATAAGTGTTTATGCTTATCTTAGTATACTTGTAATTTTTATTTTACTCATGATTATATTTAGATACCTATTAATTTTAAAACAAAATATTAAGTATAATATTATCTATAACATTACAAATATAATGCAGTATGCTATATCTCAGTCAGATTCTCTGTAAGGTGCTGTGAAATGTATTGGATGTTATTGTTATATCAGTTGACAGAAAAATAATAGTTGATGTGTTTGGATGCTCAGCGGAGGTGATTGTCAACTACCTATCATCACATGTCATGCTGGTATACAATGAGGAGAGGCAGAGGCAGATCATCGGTGAATACAACCGGGTCACCCAGAACTGGCCAGAAGAAGAAAAACAGCTGTATAACCTGGACACTACTCTGCCGGACGACAAATGTAAGTGGCCAGCATTAAGTGACCGGGAGTAAGTTACTGGTAGTTAGTAGCCAGCAATAAGTGACCGGAAGTAAGTTATTGGTAGTTAGTGGCCAGCAGTAAGTGACTGACAATAAGTGACCGGGAGTAAGTTACTGGCAATAAGTGACCGGGAGTAAGTTACTGGCAATAAGTGACTGGGAGTAAGTTACGGGTAACTACCCGTAACTTACAGCAGTGAGTGATTGACAGTACGTTATTGGCAGTTAGTGGCCAACAGTAAGTGGCAACATAGAAATGCTATGATACAAGTTCATTGCCTCAAAGTCTCTAGATCTGCATTTTATGTTTAAAGATACAAAGTGTGATCATATTTATTGTATTGATCGATTGATTTTTTAGGTATCAAATGATACTGAGGATAACACATTAAAGCATAAGCACACTTATTTCCAGTGTGATCCTCCTGGGTTTTAAGAGTGTCATCATGTTATGTACTACCTCTCTGACATGTATAATAAAAGAAAATGTGTTTGGAATTAAATAAAAATTTCAGCACTAAAATTTATGAAACGCTGTGTATCTAGGACCAGCCCATTCATATGCAAGTGCAAAGCATACATGCAATCATAAAATATTGTCAAAAATATGGTATTTGATTAAGTAATAAATAAATATATAACTAAAATACATGTTCATATAATGTCCTCAGTCACTCCTTAAATGTAGTCAATGTGTCTGCATGACATATTCCAGCAAGTAAGACACATGCATAAATGTTGAGAATTGTTGTACATTTCCTTTAAACATCTGTTGTGTCTGTTGCAGTTGTGATCTATCTGGATGCTTTTGTCGAGGCGAATGACACTCATATGGAGCTGTGTCGGGCACTCAAGACGACACGATCCGATGCCAGTCAGTTCAAGTTGTGTGTCCGCAGGCTCGACCTGTCATCCATGCAAATAGCACGCATCGTCGTTCTGCTGGAGCAAGTAGACCCAGAGGCATGTCTCATTCTTTGCTCATTTCTTGTACAGTTTTAATTCCCGATAACATGTCCTCTACTCTCAGAATCGACCATGAGCCTCATTTCACATATTTGGTTTATTTGGATGCATCTTTCAAATTTATGTATGAATAATTACTGTGTGACAGTTATGTCGGTCACAACTACATTTTTTTTGGAGGCTGTTTGTTATAATCTAATAATTTTATTACAGTGATCATCATGATTTAAACGTTTCAAAGAAAACTGGTGCCTTCTTGTTTTTCACGCAATAATATGAAAAATGGAAATTTTCATCCAATCAGAAATATAATGACTTCCAACAATTTTGATATGCGGCCTTGGTCGATTCTGACAGCGTGGGACACATGTTGGTAGACTGCGTGGGTCTGCGTCATATACAGTAAAAATTTTCGTTTGTTATTCTCTGGTTATCAGCGTTCTCGCCATAATTTGTTTAACAGTAACTGGCAAGAATTTTTAGTCAAATAGACTGGGTCCAGGGTCAGATCTTGGGGGTTGATCCAGGAAGCAACAAAAGTTGAAAGGCTGTTTTACATGAGTGATTTATTTTCACATTTGTCAGTAGATGTAATGTTGTCATGGTTGTGCAATATCACACTGGGGGAATTAGTCGTATAACCAACCGCACAAGGCGGATTTGCAGAACGATTTTGTCTGGAAGATTTGGGACTGGTTTTGAGTGAGTGAGTTGACTCCGATTTTGAACCAGTGGCCTGCCAGCGACCAATAGCAGGTGAACCCGTTGTGATGTAGCTCACAGAGTCTAGATATGTTGCTTGTCTAAACGCAAACAATTTAGTTGGGTGTCATTGTGCAACATGGACATAGCGTCGCCAGACAAATCAGGGGGAAAATCTCTCATTTAAAACTACCTGTATGGCTATCTGCCATACAAGCAAAAATAGCCTCAGCTATCAAAACAAAGTTTATGACACAGACCAGTTCACATGTCCCAACAGCAATTGTCACAGGTTTATCTGTAATGTTTATGCCATTAAGAAAACTCAAAAGATTCTCATGACAGTGTAATAATTCAGTACCTTGAATAATGCTGGTGAGAACACTGGCTATACTTGTGTTGTGAAGTGCACTCAGTCGAGTGAACTGGGGTTGTAATCAGGGTTGTTTGATTTAAATCACTCCAAAAATAATTGATTTATGATTTTTTATTCTCAATTTTTTCAGTCGCTGATTTATATGAATTCAACACAAATATTTGTTTACAAACATTGAGATTAACAAAGTTTTGTATGTTTTTTAATACAAAAGCACAATGTGCGCACACAGATAGCTTGATAGTCAAATATTTTATGACGTTGTGTATGTTTGAGCTATTTCCTTTCTGAATGCAGTGAAGCCACACAAACTTGTCTTCAAGAGGAAGTATCTTTTCAAGTCAGAAGCCCTGAGTTAAAGTCCACTTAGAGTTTGTGCTAGTTGATACCAATTCAGTATGTTGACTCAAGTGAGACAGCCTGGGTTTCAATTGTCTAATACTATACCAGTTTGCAGTCTGGTTAGAGACCTTTAGAGTACAGAGCCCTTACTTACTTACTTAGTCCTCTTCGTGCCCTTCGCACCCTCTCAGCAAACAATAATTATCACAGCTACCTCCACAGACACACAGCATGCTTTCCTTTCGAAGACAGATTATGCAACTACAGGGGGTGAGGCCTTATGGACATTGTCTAATGTTTATATATAAGAAAAAATCATGTACCCTCTGTTAAGACAAGTACCCAAATCGATTTGAATAGAACTCGTTTGAAAGAGTTTACGAATGTAAACATCTATATGTCTATATACCAGATTGAAAAAAAAAATTTTAAAAATCTGATTTAAATAAATTTTTAAATCATATTTTTTCAACTCAGGTTCTAATTATTTTTATGTCACTGTAAACTTGAATGATTTTGATTCTATTGTATAAGTAGTGTGCAGTAATTGTAGCTTGGTTTAATGCTTCCTAGAGAAATTTAATTGGTGTTTGGTGATTTGTAAAAAAAATTTATTTGCCCTAAAGAATAAGATAAGCACTACATAAAAAGTACCAGTTTACCTTTTAAACTAAAAAAAAGGTAGGTAAGAAAGTCCTATGAAAAAAAATTACTTGTAGCAATCATGCACTGCTTTTTTCACTGATTAAACCTCAGGCACGATCTATTTTTATTTGTATGAACATACATTTTTTATTACAACATGGCCACTTCTGTAATTTCTTGTGGTATTGTCCATCAGTTGACTGTGGGTTGAAGCAATCACTTCACATACATGTTTTATTACAACATGACCAATTCTATATTTTCTTGTGGTATTGTCTATCAGTTGGCTGTGGGTTGAAGCAATCACTTCATGATTCAAATCAGCTTTTGCAATTCTGTGGACAATGTATCACATTTCAAAATAAATTCTAGCTGTAATACTGTAACTTTTAATTTCTCATCACTGACGTATGACTGGACACATTTCATAAAATTATTGCTAATCAAAGTTACAATGTCAGGTCTTTGCTATCACAAAATCATGTTTGTATATAGTACAAACTTTATCGTAATATATTGACTGTTCAAATATATTTTAATGAACCACAATTTTTAAATATAAATTGACCGTTATCTGCTTATGAAAATCAACCTTCCTGTTCAGCATGTAATGTAAACGTGACATTTCAGTCAAATGTTCCAATTAATTAAACACATAAAAATTATAATTTTATAAAAAAAATTGTGGTTCATTAAAACAGTTTTTGGCAATCAAGTTCGTAGAACCAATATAGTTTATACTACATAACATGATTTTACGATAAAAATTATCAGACCTTGCACCTTTAACATAGAAACTGAACCTACAGTTGATATCGTTGTTGCTGTGTTTAAGTAAATGCACTAACATGTTTCACTGTTCCCATTTACAGCACTTCACGGGGGTTTCACTGCAGTATACTGCCCTACTGAAAGAGGAAGGTCTCGTTCTACTCTCAGAGGTCATGGCTCGTCTTTGCAACCTAACATCTCTTGACCTCTCCTGCAACAACATCATGGCGAGCAAAGACACAACGACTTGTCGGTTGTTGTCCGAGACACTTGCCTGTCTCCCGCGCCTCGCACGACTCGATCTCAGCAACAATCGGACCGAGCACAAACTTCGCCAACTCCTCAAGAACATTCAGCGACCACTGGAGTACCTACGTATCTGCGCGTGTGGCGTTCGCGAGTCTGACCTCTACTATCTGGCTGCATCACACCACGCCAGTGTGCTACGGCACCTTGACATCAGCGAGAACTGGTTCGGGCACAAGATCCCGGCAGTGCTAGTGTTGCTGAAATCTGTCGCACCGACATTGCAGGTTCTGGAAATGGAGGACTGTGATTTGGAGGCGTCAGACATGGACACTCTTCTCGCATTGTGTCCAATGCTGATGTGTGTGCGGTACTGGAACATCGGCTACAATAACCAGCTCCGCTCTGCGCTGATGATCGAGCACGTGGAGAACTTTGCGCAGATGACTCAGCTGCAGGCCCTGCAGCTGTCGTTCCCTGCCGACTGTTTCAGCTCACAACAAGATGAGAACAACATTGTAGACAAGACCCAGTTCAGCTGCAACTTCCTTGCTCGCATTGGCATGTTGTGCGAACGAGCAGGTCGGCCTAACATCGCAGTGCACATAATAGGAGATGGATTTGTGTGATTCAGTGGATTCATTTACATTTGACGAACAGGATGTTGGCACCTAAGAGTGTCCAGTTTCATGCAAAGCATTTGAGACATTTTTGTGGCGAAAGTAACATTTGATGATCCTTTGAAGCATTGTGGTGATACCGTGATTAGTATACAGAATGTTCAGTATTTTGATTCTACTACAAATGAATGTTATTTTTCATTGTTAAATCACAGTTATTTGGGGGAGTTTGTTAGATATTGCCAGATTTGGTAATTAATTTGTACTAATATGAGAGAATAATTCAAACAAAATGATCAAACCTGAATCTTTTTATCCAGTTGAAGTGCTGGTAAGTAGATAGTTCTGTGCGTGATATTATGCAGTAGAGATTATTCCAGGACTACTTGTGCAGTCAAGTAACTTAGATTCACTACAAATCACTGAGGTTTACTCTAACAAGCTTTCTAAAAGGGAAGCAAAAGTCATGGTTTTGGGCCTATGCAGGTGTAATAGTTACTAAAACATAACCATTTGCAACTGCAATTAAGAATATCACGCCAGTGGTTTACTAGGAAAACCTTGTTGAACATCTTAATTTGATGAGCCTTGCCATACTCTTAAATAACCCCAAAGTGTAAAAAAAAATTTCATCAAATGAAAATATATTTGTATGTACACCTATTCCTATATTTGCCAATACAATATGGCTATGCTGTTTGCGTCCAAACTCAACTTATGCAACATATTTTGGACTTTGTTTACTAAACTAGTCCTCTTTCTGGCAAAATAACACATTTGTTTAAGACTGCATTGGTTCTGTGTATGCCAGACTATGTCGCAATAGTCTAGGTTACTCGATTTTCATACAACTGTGCATGGGCTTATTGGTCTAAATGATTAAAGGTGCTTAATCAATTTGATTTTTTTGCTTGTCTTATTTCAAATTAATTTTGCGAAAAACCAAACCTACCTAGTATCCACTGCAACATGCTAGCTTGTTTGTGCAACTTTTGTATGTAGTTTTTTGTGAAATCATCAGACAAACTATTAAATTAGTTAATGCTTCTCAAGTATTAATTGAAGTGAAAATTTAAATGCTGAAAAATCAAGATTTTCTTCCTTGGTGTAATTTTGTATCTTTACCATGTGATCAGCGAGAGGATGGAAGTCACGCCCATGATCAGCATTGACCTACACAGTGTTTACCATTTTGGATATCCACTATTTTGATCCTTACCAGATCTAATGACTAAAGTCAATTCTTTTAATGATTTGAAAAAAAATAGGCATTTTTTATTAAACAGGCTGCGCACATTACTTACACTACACATCTGGACATAAGTGAACCGGATTCACGATGGGCTGAACCATTTGAGGAAGCAGCTTTAGCATGTCAGCGCTCAGTCAATTGGAGAAATGACCGGAATTTCCCACTTTTAGAACACATTCTGAGTAAACCAATGGCTTGATATTCTTGATTTTAGTTGCACATTGTTAGTTTTTATTATCTCTTAGGTGCATAGCCCCAAAACCATTACTTGTTTCGCTTTAACATTGATTGTTCAGCATTCCAGTATTATTTTATGGAATTCTGTTTATTACTATAGTTTGGAATCTGAATGTGTTTACACACGATGCATTTTCTGGTATTAATTGTTCACATGATTTTATTACCTAATAAAAGCATGTGAACAATTAATACCAGAAAATGTGTTATATATAGTTGTTTTCAAATGGACATCTGCTAGCATTCATGACTATATACATGCATCTTTAAGAAGTATGGGTTTATGACAAATAATGTGCCCTCGTTTCGTGAGTGAAAGACATTACTGCTGGGCAAAAATGAAAAGCTGATGTCTCCAGTATTTAATTGGTTTTGAATGTAAAAACTTGGTATTGAATGTAGAGATTCTGAGTGATCACATTCTTAACTAATCAAGAAGTTATATCCTTGAATAAAACTGAGCGTTCCGTTAGCTGTGCAAATGTCTGTTACTTTTGTTAATTTTGTGTACTTGAAAGATCAGTTGAATTGTTTCGTCCAATAAAGGGTAGGTGCTCCTGCAAGTCCCACTAACTAGTATACCTGTTGTTTTTGTGATTTATCTGGGATGCAGTATTACAAATAACTTGTTGGTTAGAACTGAATATTCAGATGTTGCTGGTAAATGTTGTTTTGGTATTCTGCAGTTAGTTTAAACTAAACACAAACACTCTTTATCATATAAAAGTTAAAGTTTATTCAGGTTAGTGCGCTTGGCAAAGTCAGGTCTCAGTAGTCCAGAACACACTTTTCAAATAAACTGTGGTGTCACTTAACTCGCCCTCTGAACAAACACTATCTAGCATTTCATAAATGACTTGTATGGTGCAACAAATGACAGTACAATAATAAAAAAGACACAGCAGACAATGACCAGAGTTGGCAAGTCATGTTACTATGGAGTTATTTTTCTGAGCAAAGCTATATCTTATGCTAGTGAAGAAAGCTAAGTTCCCTATAAGTGTTCAATCTGAGTCTGGTACCAACTAACATGCTGATATCAAGATTTAACAAGATTGCCATCCAAGTCAACGACCCAGATGGCAAGTGGACAAGGAAGCCATTGGCTTATCGAGAGTCCAATATTTTTTCATCTGTGTAACCCGCCCTCCTGAGATACGTGTCAATGTTGTTTTTAAACATATTCACGCTGCTAGCATTTACACAATCTCAGATATCATCTATTATCTCTTCATTGTTCAGCTTTGTATATGGTATTATACCATTAATTATTATGTCCAGGTAGCTTTTGTTTGACCATGTTTATAAATATGCATCCCAAATCTTGGTAGACACTGAACACAGTTCATCTTATTCCGATCCGAAACAACCATATATTTGTTTATACAACACCGAAACATCTGATCAGTTTTTTTTATTGTATGTGAAGAAGTGGAACATAGGGAGAAGGTACATAGATATACACCTTATACAATACACTGTGTGTTTGAGTTTGTCTAGTTCAATTTTGTTTAGCCAAGTCTTGGTAACCTTAGACTTAGTGGCTTTAGTCTTTTTATTAGTCACAGTCCTCACCTCAGTGTTGAATTGTAATTCCTTGGAGAAGGTACATAGATATACACCTTATACAATACACTGTGTGGTTGAGTTTGTCTAGTTCAATTTTGTTTAGCCAAGTCTTGGTAACCTTAGACTTCGTGGCTTTAGTCTTTTTATTAGTCACAGTCCTCACCTCAGTGTTGAATTGTAATTCTTTGGAGCTATATTAATCAGTATTTCAGTCTTAGCATTTAAGTGAAATGCAATCACTCCTGAACAGGAGTGATTGCAAGTTCCATACTGATTCTTCGTACTGTTGGCGACTAAAAGTCGGCATGAGTATGGCGGGCTTTAGACGCAGTAGTTATGTTGATGGATCCTGTTGTCCAGGTGCCAGTGTCTGCAAATGAAATACATGCTCCCCATCTTATTTAATATTCCTGTCCCATAGCGTTTTTTGCTAGCATATCTCGTTGCACACATTGATATCCATATTATTAATAGAGGATTGTCTACCGATAACATTACAGTGCATAACTGTAAAGCATACGTGAATATAACAATTCTGAGACGGGCTGCTCCCTTCGCAAGTGAAGGGCGGTCGCAGTTCGCGCACTTGTCACCGATACTGACAGGCGGCTTTAGGTGTAGCACTTTAGCTGCGACCAAAGAAGCGTCAAGCATCAACCGCGACTCATTTCAGACGCTGTATACCGGTGATTTGACGTCGATGAGAAGCTTTACCATAATCTTGCACACCATTTGTTTCCTGGGCGTTGGCAAGGTTGCGCTAATCGATGCACTTCCGTAGAAGATTTATGCAAATGAATTGTTGTTTACGCCATCTTGGATTTTTAGTGAGCGAATTTGTAGATACATAATCCGGAAAAATCGCCGAGAAACTTTACCATCGGAGGTTGACTGTGTATACGTAGTTTGTAGGAAGCCTTATCATGGCAACTACAGATGGTAAGCTCTCGACTACAGAAAGGATCGTAAAATGTAAGTACGAATTGACAGCTATGTATCCTAACTGCGATTCTGAGCAGTCGGCCATTTGCTTCGGCTGTCAACACTGCACGGGATTGTTGATGAAATATATGTTGGCTACTTAATTCGTATGCCACTGAATAAACACATGATACGTAATAATTGTATGTGTGGAACTGGTCGACAGGGTATTTTTACTGACATGAATTTCATTTTCCAGTTCTTGTAATTACAAAATTTGACGTGAAACGGTTCTGCCGGGTTAATCTTCCAGAAATTTGGTTAGGAACATTTATATAAATGTTGTATAACAAATATATTTATATGACGATTACATCAAGTCGATCACAACTTTGCTTTATGGCAGTTCTTTATCTCAACATATACTTTGAATTTCGTAGTAATGTTTACGGTATTCGGAAAATAGCATTTGGATTTGCGATTCTGCAATGCCCATTTATATGACGTCCGTTGTAATTGTGTGAATTGTTTTGCAGCTCGTTGCTACGGCTTATACTTATTTAGTAAAGTTAGTGTCATTACAACAGCCAACCAAAATTATATGGAATTGTATCAGGGTTTATTGTTGGTTAAGCAGATTGAATCTTTCAAGCTATTGCATCAAAATTATGGGCATTATGATTATCCAGATCTATACATGGCTAGTTTTCATTTACACAAGTTGACATTGGTCATTGCTTTATATGAGAGTCAACAGACTACAATTCTTTTACAATTTTGCAATTCAGTTTACCCCAATTCTTCTTTTTCTGCGCATTTGCTACCTGTCAAAATCTTGCATTAGAGACGTTGCTAAGTGGGACACATTGTTGACAGTTGATGTAAACATAACAAATTTCATGTTAATGAATGAAAATGTATGCAACTATTCGCAACGATCACCCCAGGAAAGTTTTCAATATTCAGTAATGCCCAAGCTGATGTTAATACATTCAATACCCTTTTTAAACCAGAATACCAATATGCGACTGCCTACAAATTCTATACGTGTATGATGATGTGTGAAACCTCCTAACATTTGTATCAATGTGTTGATGATGACATCTTTTCATGAAACGTCTGTCCGTCGTTCGTTAATTGTAAGCATTTTTCTCAAAAATAACTTTTCTAACAATTTTTTTTTGCACTCCATCGATGAAATAATTGTTATTCGTTTAGAATATTGGTTTGCTCCGATTTTTTTTAAATGGTACATTCACCTTTAGCCGCATAGAAACAATGTTGTTAGACTTAAACACATGTATGCAATTATTGCAT
Organism: Lamellibrachia columna; assembly: GCA_963662155.1. Lineage (NCBI taxonomy): Eukaryota > Metazoa > Annelida > Polychaeta > Sabellida > Siboglinidae > Lamellibrachia > Lamellibrachia columna. Next base: position 18,777,459 of record OY759266.1, read on the forward strand.
TGCAAAAGGTTTGTAAGGTCATTATGATTAAGAGAACATCGGAGGTCTCTGGATAATATGGATGAATACACACAGTTAAATGACTATGACTGTCATGTTATGAACCAACTATCACATGATCCCCTGCCTCTCTCATCTGTCCTGCTTCAGCTACCCTGGTTTTTGTTTTGGTGCAGATAGGTGAGCGCATAACAGCTATATATCAGGTTCTAGACGTTTGCTTGATCACTTGTGTTAAGTTGTCAACAGTATTGTACACTAAATAACTTTTAACTGTGAGGCAATATATTTTATTCATAAAGATCTATCTGATAATACATATCATAAAAATGCTCTAGGTATAATTATTGACCCTGGTAATTTCCCCATGGGATAGTATATTGACCCGGTGTGGTATAGAAAAGTGACCCCGGGCAGACCTTGGGCGGAAGTACTCGGTACTCGAGTACATTTTTGAAGAGTCGTGTGCTCATACTCATACTCGATGTACTCAGATTTTCTGAGTACATTACAAGTACATCTGAGTAATTTCTCAATATATGCTGTGAAAATTAATTTATTTAGTTAACAGAATTAAATTTTCCTGAAGTATTTGAATGTTCAAAACTTTCCTGAAATATATGAATGTTCAACTATTTTATTTTAAATACTTTGTTATTTCTGATTACCCCCTTACCATCCCTAAACATAGTACACGTGGTGAAACCACACATAGTACATTCTCCAATAACCATGACTATGATACCCAAAAAAAGGCAACGGACAGCATCTTTTACCAGTCAGAAACACACTGTTAAGTAAACAATTGTAGGCTACCAGTTCAGGCCATAATCCGTTTGTTTAATTAAGCCACCAGGATGTCCATAAAGGGCCATTCATCAGTTAACCAAATGAAATGCATTTGATGCAGTGCTAACTGCTAAGAACTGCCAGCTGAGTATTCCTCTGTAGAAGTAAGGTGTCTCAAGTCAGACTGCCTCCTACACCAGTATAATCTGGTGCCAGCAGTCTGGCTAAAAAGTACAAAGGGGAATTTGGGCCTGTTGTATTGGCATGTGCATCTTCTCACCTCTACACCTTCAAATGATGTACTTGTTTGTGGGGGGAGGGGGGTAATGTTTAGCCACTGGTAGACTAACTACAAAGATATTGGTTTAATGGGTATTATTAGATCAAAGCATATGGTTTATGAATTGTTAACTGCAGTTAAGAAGGGACTCCAAGCAAAAACTTATTTATGAGTTATACCATGTCTATATGTTTGTAAAATGGAGGGGTTTGTAAAAGGTAACCATATGTTTGGGGTTCCCATTTGTTTGTAGGGGTAGGCATTCGTTTGTCTTCAAGTATAAATAATATATATATTGTGGTAAACCATAATTATATTACATGGGTCAATGGAGAACTTCTCTACTGTACAAAGTCTGTTACAACTATTGGAAATATTTCCTAAAAGAAAAAATGCAACAAAATCTGTGACAGTGATTAATTTAAAATGATCCTTATTTAATTACTTGATTAGACCATATGTGACCCGCTCCACCAAAATCAGGAATAAATGGGAAACGCTGAGCCTAGCTATTCCACTTCGAAGTGTGCGAAGGGGTGAATATGGCTGCGATGGCAGATTTTCAGGTATTGATGTTTTTAATTAGCCTAACTATCCTACATTGCTGTCATCCTATTATAATGTCATAAAACGATTGATAACTTTGAAAAAATACAAGGTTTTTGAAAAAAGCTATTAATATCTTAATGAACAAACACAAAGGAAACTTCGCTCAAATCAGATGTATTGTATCCACTACACATCGCGTCCACCCCTGCCATATTGATATTGTTGGAAAGCTGATCTATTATGGGATTCATTTACTAGGGCAAAATCAGTCATGTTACTACATAACTAGTCAGATAGGTTTAAAACAGAACCCAAACGTAAACAAACCACGTTATTCATTGACTAATAATGAGGGCGTAATCACGTGAAACGTATTGCAATGGCTGATTGGCTCAGCTAGAAATGCGCATGCTCTGAACATTGGAATGTGACCTCTACCCCACATGCGAAGCCATCTTTGTTTTGGTTTGAGTTTAATGCACAGAGACTTATATAAAATCTACGTTTATTAATACATTATTTAATTGCTGTTGACTGGGGAACTTAGTTGAGTCGGATCAAATAGCGACAGTGAAATGAAAACCATTTCTGAGAGCAAAAGTGACAAGGAAGACCATGATCGAGCGATAGTTGACACCGACAGTTTCGAGCAAGTAGACGGACAGCTTGGCAGCAACGTCGCTGTGAATGCCATATTTTGTGAACTTTCACAGCTATGGAATTCCACCAATATATCCGTGTTGATGTGTACTATAACAGTGCAACATTTCACCTTCATATGATGTGCCTTTGTTATTGAAATGTATGAACATACGTTAGTAAACTTCAAAGCTGTTTTTCTCAGATTTGTTTTTCATCAAATGATCCAGGGGACTTTCTCTTTATCAAACGATAACTCGTCAACTAATAGAGCTTGGTAGTTGCCTTTGGCACCGTTGGAAAGCTCGTACAATTGTCTTTCACGTGGTACCTTTATCTCAAAATGTAATTTTCCGACTTATTCCTGATTTTGGTGGAGTAGGTAACATCTGATGACTCCAGATGTGGAGGACCCCTAACTGACCCTTGATTGCAATTGCTAACAAAGACTCAAGTGCTTCATAACAATGAACTCCATGTGGGATCATTGAAGCCATGAGACATGCAGCATGTCCCATGAAGCCACAAGACATACTAGTCTGGGTCTGAGGGAGCAGGGACTGAGGGAGCAGGGACTGAGGGAACAGAAATAAGAGAAATGAAAAACAAAGAAATGTAGCCAGTGTGTTGTCAGGTAACAAATCCTCCTGTTGGTTGTTTTGTTTTACTTAACTTGGAAACAACCAGTTCATGTTCATTCGGTGCAATGGCAAATATATGATGGATGCCAGTTGAATAAATGCCAATGAAGTTGATGTTATTGTTGATGAAATAAAGATGAAAATTTCATCAACTGCCATTGCATATTCACTTGCATATTCATATGCTGAGTTATATAAATTAGATTAATGAATACTTTTTAGTTTAATATATAATGTTAATTAATATACCCATTGCTATGTAGTAGGACAAGCTATGACTGTTGCTAGGCAACTAACTGGTCACCCAAGAAATAACTGGATGGTACCATTAGAATCATTGTTGATTTAGTAGGGGTAGGTAAGCCTAGATTTTTTCAAGAGTCAATATCAATAGTACAAATGTGATATTCTGGTATTTTTGCAGCCATCTTGCCATATCGGCGAAGGTAAAAAATTTAATATTTGTAATCGCTGCCCCAGAAAAAACTATATTTTGACACCAAAATTATAGCACTATGTGACGTAGTTCTGAAGTTATGGAAGCAATTGCCTTTGATGGGGCCCATCTTTAAAATAGTGGATGTGAATGTCGACGAAGGTCAGACCTATAATTATTAATTTGCTGCCCCAAAAATCTATATTTTGACACCAACATTACGGCTCTAGGTGATGTAGGTCTTAAGATAAAATGACCACCATCTTTAAAGATGGAGGGTATTAATGTCGGACAAGGTCAAAAGTAAACTATTTGAAATCTGTGCCACCGAAAGCTTATATTTTTACACCAAAATTACAACTCTGTCTTCTTCTGGGTACGAGTCAACCCTCTCTTTAAGGCTTATGTGATGCAGATCTTAAGATATGAGGAAAAAAAAATTGCAGCCATTTTAAAAATGGCCGTCAACACAGACCTAGGTCAAATCTGAGATGGCCCAAAGTCTAAATTTGTTTGCATTGGTGATTTCTAAAGTTTCATGCTTTTATCAACAAGTGCATGATTTTTTCAGCTGTGTACTGCACTAAATGCAACATTTTTAATTTTAACATGAGATTGCATACATGCCCATGTTATTTTTACATTACAATCTGAACAACAAATAATTAGTAACGGGGGTCACAATTCTATAGAGGGAGTCACTTTTCTATTATAGAAAAGTGACCAGAGGGTAACTTTTTATGGAGGTTACTTTACTATCTCACACCGGGTCATTTCCCCATGGCATGGTATATTGACCCAGGTCATTTCCCTATGGCATGGTATATTGACCCAGGTCATTTCCTCATGGCATGGTGTATTGACCTGGGTCATTTCCCCATGGCATGGTATATATAGTAATCATAGAAATCAACAAAAACAAATACTTTGTGATTTTTTATTTCTTTCATTACTATTTTACTAATTCATAGACATATTGCACACTTCGACAGGAATGCACAACTATGTCATTGTCATAACAAAGATATACTACTACATACATTTTATTGTGCTAATGAACAGTTGTGTATACCAAACAGGTTCAAAATTATCTTGTGGTTTTGATATCGGACCTGGGGTCTTTATAGGCTATTGGAGCTAACACAAAATAATCCAGCTTTAAACCAAATTGTAATAGAAATGTAATAACTCAATCACTATTACCTTTACCTATATTACTATAACATTGTGTTCTGTTCCATCTATTACTATTACAATGTAATTGGCCCCAGATCTGTAATTCATATACAATTTGTTCTTGATTGATCGTTTATATGCAGGGGTAGAAATTAAGAAATGTAACCCACTGACCAGGGGGGACTAGTAGCCTTAATATATTACTCATCGCCATGAAAAATCATTAGTCCACCATTTTTGGTGGACATCACTAAAATGCTAACTTTTTATGCAGATTCGTTTGTTGACCTACAGTTCTCCTTAAACGTAAAATAAACAAATAAATAAATAATGTCTGATGTTATAACATAATTCTTTTATTTAATTAATACTAAATTAGATCACGAGAGCCAGGATGTTGGCAACTGCATATGACTCATTGGAGTCCTCCACAGTGTCACCAGTGTCGGTGAATTAGATCATTAGGTTTCAGTATTTGGGCAAAATCTGGCTCATCATCTGAGTCCTCAGTGTCAGTGATGAAGTTGGGCAACAGAATTTGCAAAACATCCTCATACATGAGTCATTGTCAAGGTTCTTGGCTGCCGCGTCATTCCCCCTAGTCTCAGTGACATTGTCACGCCACTCAGCGGCTGTGCCTGCGCCAGTGGACGAACTCTTGTAGTTGTACTCTAGCCATGAGAACTGCTTCAGCCAGTGAGGCTGACACTGAAATTCACATTTTCTATCCAATACAGTGTACCTCTGTTTGTGTGCAATTTTATCTTCCGCACCCAATTTTTTTGGGGGGACGGACACCTTTGATAAAATTCAACATTTCGAAAAGAGACGCAGATGGCCGATGGGCAAAAGTTAGCGCTGTTCAATGTCTATATGTATTGGTAACAGTAACGTCTCTACGACTACATTGCAATGGGTAATGTGTAGTGGCTGAACATTTTACAAAACCAGATATCAAGAAGCGAAGATTATTTTCCGATAGATTGTTTTACGTTTAAATATGTACGCGTAAATAAAAAGACTTGCCTTTTAGATAAAAAAAAACAAGTGGAAAATAGGTACTTGTCTGGGGCACTAGTGCTAGTCTGGGGCACTAGTGCTAGCTAAATGTTACTCATCCCCAGACATTTCTACTCACCTTGGCCGAGGGGGCGAGCATTAAGTTCTATCCCTGATATGACATATATGTTGTCTGTCAACGAAAAACACTTGGTCGAATAATTCGTTGACAACAGCCGGCTGCTTCGATGCCATAGCTAGCCCTGATTATTAGAAATTTGGCATGAATATAATTTTAAATTATTGATTACACAAGAATTGATCGGATTTATGAACCAACCATTCATCAACAAAATTGTTTGATTGGAACAACACTACAGTGCTTCACGTTTGAAAACAACAGGTGAGCGATAAATCGCTCTCCTAAATATGCCAAATTAATTTAGGCGAGCGATTTGTTGTAATAGGTACTTGTTGGCACTGTAGCTTTTGTACAACAAAATTAATGTTTACTTTAGTAAACCCCATACATTACAATTGGTGAAACGTTTTTAAATTGCAACATGTCATTGATCACAAGGCACTACCTGACCACTGCCACTGGCTTCGCCCTTCGCTTTCGGCTTTGCTTTGGCGATTTGAAAATTGCAATTAAGATTCACAAATACGCCATTACGCCTTGTATGAAAATCAGATAGTCTTAAATGCAGCATAGTAGCAACACCAATACTGGGGTAAATGAAAACTCAACTCAAGCTCAAGTTGTGCGCAAAAATATGAATTCGTCATCCGAACATGAAATGGTGAATCTGTGTTAGGTGCTACCGGAGATGTGCGTCATGAATTTATGTGTTGAGAGTGGTTGAAAGATGAAGTAGAACCATTGTTAATATTGTCGTTTTCAGTGTTTAATCAACTGTGACACTGCATTGTGTAAACTCATGTATATGTTTGGTTACTTGGATCCAGGTTATTATTTTCAATTCCCATTACTCTATTAGTCAGTCAGTCAGATCGGATCCCAAATCTGTTCCATAACATGTACTTTATTCAGTTTCACATTCAACAGTGTGTGACATTTAAAAATAACACACATTGGTGCTAATTCACTCATTTGATAAGTTTTATAAACCGCATACAGACCATGCAGCCAGCACATCGTTGCTTTGATTGCGTTCTTGCGATCGTGGTGCAGCAGGTCGCATTATGATTATTAATTTTGGTGTTATTATGCAAACAAAAAGAACTTGAATACACTAAGAGCTGCTAGGAACAAAGCCCAACAGACTGCTCAGCGTTGTGCCAACAACTACTGGTTACAACTCTGCCAGGGCATCCAACTGTACTCCGAAACAGGGAACATTTAGGGGCATGTATGATGGAATAAAGAAGGCAACTGGTCCATCCATAAAGAAGACTATTTCACTGAAAACAAAGACGGGGAGGTCATCACCGACTGCAATAAACAAATGAAGAGATGGGTGGAGCACAATCTCGAACTGTACTCCAGAGAAAATACTATCACCATGGGGCACTAGACACCAGTGTTCGACATAACCGCCCTGGGCCATGTATATGTGTATATATATATATGCCAACTAGTTGAGCCTTCAAGTCTTCAATCGGGCTCGCAACTTTTTCAGGTTACATGCGGTTGGCCTTTGATATTTCAGCTTTATGTCGAATACTGCTAGACACCATTATGAGCTTGTCCGTTACGGAAGAACTGGATAATGAATCCACAGTGGAAGAGCTCTGCAAAGCTATCGACTCACATGCCAGTGAAAAGCCTCTAGAAATGACGCCATACCACATGAAGTCATCAAGCACGGGATATGTGCTCTGCTGCTGCACCTGCATGAATTTGTGCCTCTGCTGGAAAGAGGGAGCGGTTCCTCAGGACATGCGGGATGCGAAGATAGTGACCTTGTACAGAAACAAAGGTGATTGCAGCGATTGCAACAACTACCACGGTATCTACTTGTTGAATGTCGTTGGAAAAGTTTTTTTGCCTGCGTTGCCCAGGGCAGACTGGCCCTGTGAAGGGCACAGTCAACTATGACGGGGCTATTTCTGAACCCTTTGAGATCTGCAGTGGAATAAAACAGGGATGTGTCCTGGCACCAACACTCTTTGGCATATTCTTCTCCCTGATGCTGTCGTACGCCTTTGGTCCATCCACAGAGGGTGTCTACTTACACACCAGAACAGACGGAACGCTGTTTAATGTCACCCGCTTGAGAGCCAAGACAAAGTTGTGCTGAGTCCTCATTAGAGAAATGCTTTTCACTGATGATTCCGCGCTAGCAACTCACACCGCGCTAACAACTCACACCAAGGAAGATCTCCAGCAACTAATGGATAGACTATTCCATGCCATGGGGCAGGACATCGGTATGCTGCCATCAGTCAACATCGACAATGTGACATTCGAGGTTGTTGATAGCTTCACGTACCTAGGCTCCACAGTCACTAGTAATTTGTCACTAGATGCTGAAATTAACACACGTATAGCACACGCTGCAACCATCATGTCCAAACTGAACAGGAGAGTGTGGAGCAATAACAGTCTGACAGAAAACACAAAATTGCATGTGTACCATGCATGTGTTCTCGGCACACTGTTCTATAGTAGTGAGACCAGGACAACGTATGCAAGACAAGAGAAGAAACTGAACAGTTTTCACCTTCGCTGCCTCAGACGTATCCTCGGCATCTCCTGGCAGGACAGGGTCATGAACACAAATGTCCTGGAGCATGCTCATTCCTCCAGAATTGACATCTCCTGGCAGGACAGGATCACAAACAGTGAGGTCCTGGAGCAAGCTCACTCCTCCAGCATTGACATGCTGTTAAGCCAGAGACGTCGGCGATGGCTCGGCCATGTTCATTGGATGGCTGACGGTCGTGTTCATTGGATAGCTGACGGTCGTATACCGAAAGATCTCCTGTATGGCTAACTTGTCACTGGGACACGGTGTACTGGCCGTCAATATCTCCGCTTCAAAGACACCAGCAAGCATGGCATGGAGATGGCAGAGACAGCCGGGAGACAGCCACTGGCAATCGAGGTCATTGGAGGCTGATTGTTTGGAATGGCATACGAAAAGCAGAACATAAAAGATCTACACAATTGGCTAAGAAGAGGGACCAGTGAAAGCAGCGGTCTGGAAAACCTGCACCATCTCAGCCGATGACGTTCACCTGCAGCAAGTGTGGCAGAGACTGCCATGTCAGAGTGGGGCAATTAAGTCACACCAGGCGATGTGCACAACAGAACTGACAACCAGGCGATGTGCACAACAGAACTGACAACCAGGCGATGGGCACAACAGAACTGACAACCAGGCGATGGGCACAACAGAACTGACAACCAGGCGATGTGCACAACAGAACTGACAACCAGGCGATGGGCACAACAGAACTGACAACCACGACGACGCAAACCATTGTCTGCTCATGACGGAAGGATCCATTGAATGTTGTGATGTGACAATGTAGTTGTGCATTTGAACATGTGATTCTTTGCCAACACAATCTGATAATTACATGACCATTCATGCAAATAGTTTCCTTGTTTTTTACTTTTTTATTTATTAATAAAAAATTTACCTTCATTTACTTACATGGCAGCAGAGAGGTATGTGTTACTGACAATTGTTTGCAGTTGTAATTTTGCGAAATTAGGTACACTGACGTACCTGTAACAGCTAAGTGACAGATTTGATCAACAAAAATCTGATTCCATACCTATTTGCTGTTCTGTCCATTCAATATCAGATTACAAGCAACAACCTGGCCCTGGTACAGTTTACACTGCTTCAGTAGGAGTGAACCCTGTAGTAGGTTATTAAGTTAAGATATTCTTAGTATAGGGCTCTGTAGATTCCAGAAGGCTTAGTCTGCTTCTACCTGGCTTCTAGTTATAAATAGACCATGGTGTGTTATGAAATGTAATCTGACCAAACTACAGGCCTTTCGTGCCTGGGAAACGTGAACAATTGAAGACAATCCCATTTGAAGACTTTTTTGCTTTTGAAGAAATTAGGCAACTATTAGTCTTTTCATTAGTCACTGTTTTCAAAACTTAATTGTAATTCTTAGTAGCTCTGTTGGCCAGTATTTTTAGTTTTTAGTCTGAACATTGTATTCAAATGTAAACGATCCAGAACAGGATCTTTCTTTGAATGTACAAATTAATTTTACTCAATACGGTAGTTCCAGACATATGAAGATGGTAAACGACACAATAAACAGCATCATAGCATGGAAGCTTCATCATTCAGTAGTAACCGTTTAGGGACGCTACAGGTTTTACCTAAAACTAGACTGTTTTGTCATCCAGTTAACACCACTAGTCTATTTCCAAGACTGTTACGTAAGCAGCCTAATCAACCCAAATACTAAGAATAATCAATGAGGCTGAGAGCACTGTACTGCTATTTAGCTTACAATTTACAAACCATGTGGTCAGAAACGCACATTAAAAAAGTGGACAAAAGAGTTACTAGTCAATTGTAGCACTTGCACCCTTATAGATATGGCACGTTTTCAATATCAACATTTTGTTAAATGTCATGGTGCTGCAGCATCTATACACTTCCTTATCATTACGCGTGGGATGCAATCGCAGTACTGCATTCCTAGTGGTAGTGGACTAGTGGTTGCTGTGTTTTTACATCTTGGCAACTTCATAGATTCAATACTTCAGTTGCCAACATGTTGGTGACTACTTTTTCAGTTGGCAACTAATTGTAGTTGTTATGTGTATGCTCTCCACCAACAGTTGGCAACACTTGTGGACATCTGGCATCTGAAAAATCAGTCGGTTGATGGGTAGTTATTGGCAGACCAACTGTTGACTAAAAGTCAGTATGTGTATGGCGGGCTTTAGGCTACAGAATAGTCCACGTACTAGACCTACTTTCACAGATAGTAAGACCAGTGCCTGTGTTATAAAAGCCTACATTCCAGGAATCCAGACATGTAACATGTACTTTGGGAGTTCGAAAGATATTATTATGGGCATAAGATAGTCCTGTTTAATTTGCAGCGTGGGAATTAGGCTACCAATGTGTGCTTGGGGAGTTTTTGGCAGTCCCACGTGTGACAGGCACATTAGCTATGTTGACTCTGCATATATAGATATAATCTAATTTCCCTAGACTACTTATATGCACTGTGGGTGTAACAGTATACCTACCGTATATTGGTCTGTCGTGAGATTTTACCTCGATACTCTGCAGTACGAGTATGCAACAGCCACATTGTTATTGATTACTGTTTGCATGAACTTTGCAAATGGTGCTCTTTAGGAGTAGCGATAATTTGTTTTTTTTTGCACTCTAAACAAAGTGTAATGGTGCTTCCATATCAGTCAGTGGCATCTCTATTCCACATAAATGTTTCACGGCTGCAATCATTTCCACAATAGAGATGCATAGCTTAGCTTGTAGCATTTACCTAACATGTGAGGCAGAACATGCACCATCTGGGAATCTCAGCAGGAGAAGCATTAAAAATGTGATGCTCCTAATTATCTGTCAGACAGTGAAATTGCTGTTTCAGAAGGAAGCAACACGATTTGTATTTTGGCTTGGGTGTACCGTTACTGGTGGTTGTGTGGTACAGTGTCAGACTTTCGATCAAGGGGACATTTTGAATCTTGGGCAATTTCATTTATCCCATATTGCCTGTGTCTTCTGGAAGAGACACTATAAGCAGTTGGTCCTGGTGTCTGTTTCAGGGGAAGTGAAAAAGATCCCATGCAGGGAAATGGAAAAAACCTGCCATGGACTCGCTAATTTTACAGAAGGAAAACTGAAATAAACCCTCCACGCAATATCCAACTCAACAAAGTCCTACTAGGATATTATATCCTAGTAGGGCTTTGTTGAGTTGTCCAGATCGAGCTATCTCGTCAAAGTAACTGATTGGCGAGATAGTAAACAATTAAATGTTATGTGAGATATACAGATGTTTCATTGCAGTTCCTGCAATTGCAACTTCCGAGTTGGCAATGTGAACTATTGCAGGTAAATGTTTCTTGTTTTATACATATTACAGACTTTCAGTTTAGAAAGATCAGAACAACTGGCTTGGATATAAGAGTTTTGCTGTTGGAGGATTACTAAGATGCTAAGTTTGCTATGTAATGCATGGAGGTAGCCAGCCTGCAGGTGTCTGTAGTCAGACCTTTCTACCACGAGTCGGGTTGCACTAGAATTTACCTCGACACAGGCACCTAGTGTGCTGACTCAACTCTTTGGCAACTGCACTCCAGGTACTGGGTGTGTTGCTGGCAGCCTGGCTGATTGGCTGGCTAGCTCAAGTGCCTGGATGCATGCCATGCATGCCCCAGTAAGCTGACAGGCAGCAGGGCTTTGCACAGTTGAAGATGCATCTAGGTAGATATTTTGTGACATAAAAAGTGTGCGATCACTGATGAGAGCAGTATTGCTTTTCTCATGTTAGTAACAACTTCCCACTTAAATCTGGATGTAGGTGTTATGGCTACACAGTTATTTAATGCTAAAATAATAGATACTAATAGCTGTGTCATAAGTGTCATAAGCACTAAATTAGCACTAGAATATGTTAAATAATTGGAAATAGATAAAACGTTGATAATATTACCAATGCTGATGTAGATCATTTTATTGCTTTGTACTGTACATTCTGTGTATAAAGTAACAGCCTTAGAAATTAAACTTACTATTAGCCTTCATGGCATCAGAAAGATAGGACAAGCATTGACTTAGTCCTAGGATTGCACAGAACACCTTTTCACATTTTCTTTAGCAACTTTTTCTGTGTGAAATCCCATTCTCAAACATCTCATGAACAGCATTTCTGGTTAACTGTGCCAAGAAAGTGTTATATATCATGTATGTGTCCTTGATTTAGTCATTAGTCTTGGACATGATCCAGTTGAGGCCGGGAACTGATCTCATCTCTTGTGGCTTCATTATTCTGACTGCTTTGTGACTGCATTCTGTTGTTTCTGATGTGGTATGAAGACTTCACCAACAGTTCTAGAATACACAACAGTGACACACCTATCAAAGACACCTCTGTGATTTTATACCGCTTCTCCTAGTGTTTGTCAATTTTAAATCGGGGTTCACAAATTACTGCATATGAGCTGGCAACAGTTGAAGAACTCATGTTTATAATGTCTGGATGAATGAAGGAAAGTGATGAAACCCGTTGCGTTGGTGTCTTGTTTCAAGTCTGTCTGACCAATAATTCTAATAATGGTCCCAAACAATGAGTTCCATCGTTTGATACATGCAGTATTGTCATCAGGAAATATACACAATACCCATCCAGCCCAGACTGGCCACAGCCAGGCATTCAGTGTCAATCCTAATATGCCAAATGAACAGGAGTAGACAGATCAGTAAATGACTGCCTGTGATATACAAGGAGTCAATGAATATATTTTTGTAGAACATAACAATGATAACGTTGCCTGTAAATAAGTTAATATAGGCTCAGGCAAGGAATTTCAGCAAAAAGACAATATTCAGCATGACAAAACTTTTTGATTTATGGGTCAGCATCATATCCAATATTCAGATAGGCTGGTATACAGGTAATATGTACACAAACTATCATTGGGGTAGGTTGAAAAGATTTTGAGATTATATTGCTTTGTGAAAAGTAGCAAGATTTTGAAAGTTTTAAATATGCAAGGGACATAAATAATTTGGAAAAATGGCATTCAGATAAATACAAATGTGGACAAATGGAAGATTACTGATATATGTGGACAATAAAAACAAGTTTTATTAAGTTAAATAAATTTTTTTATTTTATTTTATTTTTAGTGAAATTATATTTACACAATGCAATCCAACCAGAGGACACTCTGGTATCAATTCTAAACTTAAAACCAACTCAAATTCTTCAAATTACAAATCAGAATTACATTTAGAACAATCAATAAACAGACTACAAAATTGAACTATTTGTATAAGAGTTTAAAAAGATAGATTTACATTAGTACCAATCTCAGTGTCTGAAATTAGCAAAAAAAATTAACTGGCCCAGGTTTTTACTGGCCCAGTTCTATTTTGAACCAGCCCAGGTGAGTTTGAACTGGCCCCATAAAAATATATAAATAGTAAGTATACATAAAAAAGCTAAGTTTCTGTGCATAAAACTTAAACAAACACTGCTTTAAATAATAATAAATAATAATTTAATAAGTATAAACCATACCAAATATTGTCGTTCACTTATAATTAGCAGCCACTAAAATAAAGTAATCAATTTAATAAATATTTCAATGTGAATATTTGTGAAACAGTTACAATTGTTGAAAATAACATTATGTTTGATACTGACAAATGCCATCCTCAATTCACTCCAAATCGAAGCTTCTTGGCACATTATATTGTCAGTTGAATTGTCTGCCTCCTTAGCATCCCCAGCATGAAGTAAATTGGCGTAGTATTCTTTAAAAAAAATTTAACTACGATTCTTGCAACTTCGTCCGCCATCTTTGCTTTGGTGTTTCCCTGGCATTCCCCAAGATACTGATGTCATTAAATGTGAATCATCCAATAGGCATCCATATTACAAATGTCAGGGGTTTCCCATGCATGTGCAGACTTTGCCTTTGCCTTGGCATCGATCTGTCGCTGGCAAAGAAGAAGTAGTTTGTCACAATTGTATTTTATATTGAATTAGCATAGTTTAGTAAGTACCGATACTGTAACGTGCACCACTAATACAGTCCGACCCAGTCGTGGCCGAATGGGTAAATCGGCGGAGTGGGCTGATAACTTACGCATTTTGGCTAACTGAATTGGCGTGAAGCATTTTAAATTGGCAGCCGCCACTGACAAAAAGGCCTTAATTTCGAACACTGCCTCTAGATAATAATAGATAGTCTAAGCACCATCGTAGGCACCGTTCATAAACATGACGTGTCCCAATTATGGGTGGGTCAGTTCATCGTCTCGTGGGGGAGGAGTGCTGAGGCTCTATCAGATACACAATTTTCGCTATTAGTGTTGATCATTTGTGGATTCATTCTAGTAAACATCAGTATTTGTCATTGTATGAGAATACAATGTCAAATAAAGATAAAAATTAAATTTATTGGGTCACGTGCAGGCAACGATGGCAGTCGTGAAAGTCTGTCAAATGCTCGTCTGTTAACTTTCACGGGCAGGCGCCTCATCAAATCAGAACATATTTTCATAAATTTTGCGCATATAGCAAAGAATTTAACTACAAATGTAATGGTATAAGTGTCTTGACAACTGGACTTTAACTTTTGACGATACAGACAGCAGATGACTGCTTAGTAATACAGTTGGGCAAAGATGGCAGTATCGCTCAGGCCTGCCGAACACAGGTTAGATAGGCTTTTATAAAAGCCTGTAAATTCATAATAATAAAGTTATGGAACTGAAAATTGGCAAATAACATAATGATCTTTTCAGTGATATACTTTTTATTTGGATATGACAAATGATAATGGTTGCAGTCCACGCAGAAGTCATGATGTTTTCTGTGAAAAATCCTTGCTCTAACCTAGTTAATGCATTATGTTAGATTTAATGTAACTTTCACATGAGGGAATTGTTATCTTGTGGAGCATCAGATGACTTAGATTTGTAAATGTCGGCTGCTGATCTATTTACATGTTCTTGTAGAGCCATTCTTGAAATGCCGACATAAATTTGTCTAATCACAGAAACCTGTGCATGTGATTTCTAGCGCTGTCAAGAAATACAAATGAACATCTCTTTCAAGAAAGGGATTGTGCTGTAATCATGCAGGATTTTAATAAGTAACCTTGTATGAGTTTGTATGTAAACTCAGGAAACATATAATTATGTAATTACTAGAATAACCGCCTTAGAAGCGTACATGCCAAGTTACCGAACTTGTGCATAAAATGTGTTGGCAGATACCCACACCGTGAGCACCGTAACACAAGATGCCGTCATACTTGATTGTTCATTGTTGCGTGGTTGATTTCCATTAATGTTAGCATCGTTAATTATAAAACGTACGTAGAAAAAAATCGGTAGGTGTCATAAGCCTGCATAAATAGATTGATGAAATGTTTTACATTAGTGCGATTTCACGGGAAAGGTTGCAAAATGACTGTCATGTCTAACTTGTCCCATATACTTAGACCATTATGTTGTTACTTTGTGTTTCCTAGTTATGTGTTGTGTTGGCACTGCAACTTTCGCCGCACATGTATTGATAATGGTGGCCAGGTTGCAGCATTTCTGGGCATAGAATTCTAACTAAGCATGCATATACTGGCTAAAAGTAGTGCATAAACTGGAAAAGTGTTGCTCTTGGATTATTTGCTAACATGAGAGTAGTGTTTTGTTAAAAATGTCATTTCCTGAACATAGTTTAAGAACACACTTTCAAATTTGGCTTAATTATAGATGCCTACGGGCCGTTCAACATTGATTCAACATTAATTAATACACAGAGTGCATGTTTTTAATCCTCCCTCCACGTTCAAAAAAGACTTATCTCCATTTATTAAAATGTTATGAACAATCATGGACTTCTCTCTAGTTTTCTCCACGTTGTTGTTGTGAGCAGTTTTATTGTTATAAGTTCTTGTAATGTTCCACAAGCAAACATCAACCAATTGAGGAACACTGTTAAAAGGATGCTTAAACATTGTTAAAAGTTTGTTCTTTCCTTAACAAGCTGGCCTGATGTTCATTACAATGATAGCTGTACATTTGCTTTGTACAGCTTAATCCATAGGTATGGTATGCACAATAATTCCTGGCTGTTCTGTGTCACACGTGTAGCACATTTCAGGGTCAATTACATCACTCTGGTTGTAAATATGTTGAAAGTTTGTCAGCACAAAAACACTGTTTTTAATCACTTTTATGGGCATTATTTCACCAGAATTGTTTTTTACAAGTAAGTTGCACCGTGGTATTCAACGCCCTGTTTTAACGTGTATTCGGGTATAAGGTTATGGTCCCCGATTTTCTGCCACCAGGGGGAAATGCCAAATGGGCCTGTCTTTCAGGGGCATTCGTTTGCCTACGCTCCGATCACCGCACTGATCATAACTAGCACTTGTGCATGATGTACTCCTCATGTTTGTCAAACCTACTTAGCATTGCTTTGACAATTCTCAAACATTAGGTGAACAGTGTCAGTGAACGAGTGGCTGTTGTTCAGTTTGCACTGCCGCCTGCATCTGACGCTGGCTTTGGCTTCAGTGGTTTGTAAGTTGCAATCGTGTTTCACAAATACACCTCGCGTGAGAATCAGATGAACAGTCTTAAATGTAATTTAGTATGCAATACCTATATAACACTGGGATGAAATGGCATGCTTCTATTGTATTGGAAATCTAATTGTTTTCGCGATGTGAAACCAATGTGCCAAATACCTAACCCAAGGTGCTACAGGTGCGTGAAAATACGAATTTGGTATCCACATAATTTTATGAAAGTCGAAGTGAAGCAATTATTAATTCTACTTATTGTCGTTTTCTATGTTTAATTAGCTTTCATATTGCGTGTGTCAACTCAAATATGTTTCCGGATGCTCAGATCCAGGTTATTATTTTTGATTCGTGGGCCTATTGATCCAGTACATCGTCATCTTAGCAAATCTATTCAATAATAGTATGTATACATGTATTTTATTCAGTTCAACATTCAACAGTGTGTGACATTTAAAAATAAATAATACACATTGATGCAAGTTGACGAGTTTAATAAACTCTATAAACTGTGCATTGACGTATAAGACCAGGGTCAGTGGCTTCGACAGTGTTCTTGGACTTGGTGCAGCGGGTGGCGATTGCTGTTGTTTAGTAGCTCCCTGGTGGCAGATATGGGAACACCTAATACATCTCGTGTACAATGCAGCCCGAGACTATGGACCCCGACCACTGCATTATAACGAGGCTCAACTGTAAGATGTTGCTGTGTTGAGCTGGTTTTTTTTTCTTATAACATTGCACAGATGACGTATAGAGACATGTTAAGTATTGTTAAATGTTTGTCCTTTCCTGAACAATGATAGCAATGCAGTTGCCTTGTACAACATAATCTTTAGGTGTGCACAATAATTCCTGGCTGTTCTGTCATATATTTAGTACATTTACAGGGTCAGTTATATCACTCTGGTTGTAAATTTGTTAGCAGCCTGTTTATACCATTCTTTCACAAGAATTAGTGTTCTCCTTGTAACAAGTTGCTGTTCTTAATTGTTTTAATGTTTGCATTTCTTACAATGTTAATAGCAAACCTGATTGGACCTGTTAAACATTGTTAAAGTGTTTGGCCTTTCCAGAATAACATTGTTCAAATTCAGTGTAATAGTTAACAATGCTTAATGGTCACACTTATTCTACCATATATACATGTGGCTTGTACGAGTGTGTGTAGGTGATCAGTAACCAATGTAATAGTTAACAATGCTTAATGGTCACACTTATTCTACCATATATACATGTGGCTTGTACGAGTGTGTGTAGGTGATCAGTAACCAATGTAGTGAAAGCTCTCTGACCTCGAAATGTGTTTGAAAACAGCAGCATTTCTTCAAATTCATTCACCTCGTTGAGCTATCAGTGAAGCACAATCATATCAGTACAAGAGGAAGTAGCATCATCATCTGAGATCATCAGAACTCAGAAGGCATCTGTATGATGCAAAATTATAAAAAAAGTTGCTCACTTTATTTCAACTTTTATGAGTACGTACGAGTAGAATACCACATAATAACAAAATTACAAGTATTTAATCTTCAACCCCGCATTTCCCAGTGCCTCTATATATATATATATACGTACTTTAAATTCATGAACATTTCCCCTCACATAAATGCATTTTATTTGTTATTCTAGTGAGACTATTTTGCAACCTTTCCCGTGAAATCACCCATTATGTGTGTGCGCACGTGTGTATATCATAATATTTACGATGATAATAATTATATAAAACATTGCTGTCCAACTACTGTGTCAAATGAATGCTCCTTCCTTACAGCAATATGTTACTGTGTTATATATTATCAGTGTTTCATCCACCAGCAGACAAATGACTCACGGACCATTAGACGCGCAAGACCATGTTGTTGTTGCATTGTAGTGACATGCAATGGCATAATGGATGTGGCTTTCAGCGGCTTGCGAGTTTACCTCCCAGAGAGTGGGCGTAGCTTGTAAGATCATTGTGGTCACATTGATTCCCTTTTGTGTCTAGCCCACCGTCATGTCATGTACAGGAAAACGAATGAACTTTTCCGAGGAAATCTGGAAATAGTAAGTTTTGCTAAACATCAGCCAGAATGTCAGTTGGTAGCGGACCAGTAATGTGCTGAACTTCAAGGTAGATGTTCGTGTAAAATGGAGAATCCATGACGTGGTTCCATAAATCAACTTCCATTGATCAAAGCTCTAACTATGACACTTAAGGCTCTCTGAGTAAGGGGCAACTATGAATATTAGTAAATTTTTAGTTGAATTGCACATATGTACTTGAAGTCAGTTCATGTTTTTATATTATATTGATGCCTTTGAAGTTCCTGACAATTCTGCTGTTGTTTCGTTGACCAGTTATTGAACTGTGTATTTTGTTAAACTGATTATTTCTGGCACAGAACCAATAAATGCAATACTGATATGTGATATAATTTATGTTTCTCCTGATACTGTTCCTCTGCCTTAAGCTCTAATGACTTAGCATAATGAGACCAGTCTTCATTGATGTTCCCTCAAGCTGAAAGCACTTTCACGTTTGCTAGATGACTGGAGAACCTGTTCTTAGGCAGTACACATTCTGTTATCGGGTAATTGACTGGAAACACAGGAACATTAAAGTCGTGCAATTTTCACAGGCAGATTTGATCAAGCCATGAAAAAGACATCTAGGTGTAGTGGTTTTCACTGGGCACCCATGGATAAAAACAGCACAATCTAGTACAAAAGAATTTTATACAGAAACAGTGACTGTTGCAAAGCTTAGAGTTAGACTGTTCTTCGATTGATGATATGGGTTAGCTACACTGCCTGGTTACAGGACAATGCAATAACAATTATCGTTACAGCACATGTACTGTAGACATTTTAAAATTACAATTACAGCAACATTTTGTAGACACGCGACTATGCTGATAGGATGTAGTGTTCAAGAACAGGGGCATCAGTTTTTTTTTTATTTACTGTTCTAAAGACATGCCTCGGCTTTCTAAGCAACACTGACCATCAGGCATATGATTCTCTAAATAACAGAATGGTCACCATATCGTCCTGATGCTGCTTATAAATTGATGCTGAGCATGGCATGGTGACATCTGGCAAATGTGATTAATTGTTTATAAATAATTTTGCAACTGCTGCAAAATTCGAGTAAACTGTAACAAATGGCTGTTGCATGAGAATAACGCGTTTATTTAATTTTTCATCCAGACAGGTTACCTGGACGTGTTTCTTCTTTGATGCCATTTTGGTGCTGCCCTGCTGCTCCAACACACAGTAGTTTGATATGAATTGCCATTTGTGGAAACGGCTGAAATTTAAATGTTAAATGCCATACACAATCTGGTTTAGCCCAAAAAAGTTACATCAGTAATCTGGCTGCCTACTTAAAAGAGCTATTGATCTATAAACTGTCTTTGAGAATCATTCCTTGAACTAACAATAGCCACATAATTGCCTGTTGGTGCCTGGGAACTTCTTCCAAGAAACCTGAGCACTTAGAGATGTCTAGTATCAGAAAGAATACAGTCTAGGGTCGCTTTCTTTGCAAGCATGGATTGAACAGCGATCAGAGCATCTGGATTGTCAATCGCCAATCTGCCATGTCCCGACTGAGCCAATTCGATACAACAAATAGGTCAGTTAAATGTGTAGTTTGCATCTAATATGCAAAATGCCTGGAAGCAGTCTGAGTGAACAGTGACCTGTGACATTTTTGAAATGACCCACTAGCTAGTCAGCATTTCCCTGCAGCTGGCTGTGTCTGCTCGGTGACAGTAGCTGTGTCTGCTCGGTGGCAGTAGCTGTGTCTGCTCGGTGGCAGTAGCTGTGTCTGCTCGGTGGCAGTAGCTGTGTCTGCTCGGTGACAGTAGCTGTGTCTGCTCGGTGGCAGTAGCTGTGTCTGCTCGGTGGCAGTAGCTGTGTCTGCTCGGTGACAGTAGCTGTGTCTGCTCGGTGGCAGTAGCTGTGTCTGCTCGGTGGCAGTAGCTGTGTCTGCTCGGTGACAGTAGCTGTGTCTGCTCGGTGACAGTAGCTGTGTCTGCTCGGTGGCAGTAGCTGTGTCTGCTCGGTGACAGTAGCTGTGTCTGCTCGGTGACAGTAGCTGTGTCTGCTCGGTGGCAGTAGCTGTGTCTGCTCGGTGGCAGTAGCTGTGTCTGCTCGGTGGCAGTAGCTGTGTCTGCTCGGTGACAGTAGCTGTGTCTGCTCGGTGACAGTAGCTGTGTCTGCTCGGTGGCAGTAGCTGTGTCTGCTCGGTGGCAGTAGCTGTGTCTGCTCGGTGACAGTAGCTGTGTCTGCTCGGTGACAGTAGCTGTGTCTGCTCGGTGACAGTAGCTGTGTCTGCTCGGTGACAGTAGCTGTGTCTGCTCGGTGGCAGTAGCAGTGTCTGCTCGGTGACAGTAGCTGTGTCTGCTCGGTGGCAGTAGCTGTGTCTGCTCGGTAACAGTAGCTGTGTCTGCTCGGTGGCAGTAGCTGTGTCTGCTCGGTGACAGTAGCTGTGTCTGCTCGGTGACAGTAGCTGTGTCTGCTCGGTGGCAGTAGCAGTGTCTGCTCGGTGACAGTAGCTGTGTCTGCTCGGTGGCAGTAGCTGTGTCTGCTCGGTAACAGTAGCTGTGTCTGCTCGGTGACAGTAGCTGTGTCTGCTCGGTGACAGTAGCTGTGTCTGCTCGGTGACAGTAGCTGTGTCTGCTCGGTGGCAGTAGCAGTGTCTGCTCGGTGACAGTAGCTGTGTCTGCTCGGTGGCAGTAGCTGTGTCTGCTCGGTAACAGTAGCTGTGTCTGCTCGGTGACAGTAGCTGTGTCTGCTCGGTGGCAGTAGCTGTGTCTGCTCGGTGGCAGTAGCTGTGTCTGCTCGGTGGCAGTAGCTGTATCTGCTCGGTGGCAGTAGCTGTGTCTGCTCGGTGGCAGTAGCTGTGTCTGCTCGGTGACAGTAGCTGTGTCTGCTCGGTGGCAGTAGCTGTGTCTACTCGGTGGCAGTAGCTGTGTCTGCTCGGTGGCAGCAGCTGTGTCTGCACTGACAGTAGCTGTGTCTGCGCTGTGACAGTAGCTGTGTCTGCTCACTGACAATTGCTGTCTTTATCGTGACAGTTGCTGTGCAATATATATTCAGTGACAGTAGCTGTGTTATTTGGTGACATTAGCTGTGTCTAACATGTCTACCATGTCTTCCCACTGAGCTAGTTGTCACTTCCACTAAGTTCTCTCTGAATTTGTAGTGCATACTTCATAAAGTTTTATTTTTAAACCATGAAAATATAAATATTTGATTAGATCTTGATGGTGCATTGGTATTGTAAATTAGAAACAACTGTGACCTTCCAGTGCCCCACACAGTTCTGTTAAGTTAACACTTGCATTACAATTGGATGCTATCTCACAGAAACTGATATAGTCTATGCAAACTGAACAAAGGGCTTGTGTTACTTGGGTCATCATACTGATTTATTCATGCAGTCATAATCTTTATGTCACTTCAGAGAAGATCTAGAGATATTGTCGCTTGCTGTAGCATCTAATCGAATTATGACAGTCGGTCATTGTATTCTTTTGGTGCAACGCTAAACCATTAGTGTGATAACACGATGAATAAATCTTTGCTGCACCATGTAGCAAGGTAGTAAAATGGTTACTTCTAAATATGTTGTGCTTATTTGTGTTGATGTTAAACTATTGTCAAAAGCTGGAATCTTAGCAGTTATTCCAGATCCTCATATAGGATGATTAGGGATAAAAGCTGGAGTATTGTTTTAGCATTACTCAGACAGTTTGAACTTTGACCCACACATGGTCAGTATGATATTATAGATGGTGTGTGGTTGGCAGGGATAGTGATTCAGTTTATCAGGAGCCAAAGATAAGCGAATCATCTCTTACACTCGATTACAATGATGTGGATGTCAGTCACATTTCCAATAGTCTACAGCACTCTAGGCGTTGAAACAATGGGATTATCCAAACAGAGACACAATGGGATGAGATACAATGACATTATCCAGTAATAGTTTAAGACAATTGGCGGTGGTCTCGCATGCCTTCTCAAATTGTGACATATTGATCAGCAGTAGTTCACCAACTTGAGTTCTGTCTGCTGCAGGGCTATTCCAATATTACATAGTTCTATCGATATGCAGGTTTAAACTATAACACAAAGTAGGTTGCACCACAGTATAAAATTTCATGAAATAATAAGGAAACTACAGTGTTAAGAAATAGAAGAGAGGTGTACATAAAATCAGTCACCAGCAGGGTTGTTTGATTTAAATCATTTGATTTAAATCATGATTTAAATCACTCCAAAAAAAATCATTGATTTATGATTTTTTTACTTCCGATTTTTTTTATTGCTGATTTATATGAATTTAACACAAATAATTGTTTACAAGCATTGAGATCAACAAAGTTTTGTGTGCTTTTTAATACAAAAGCACAAAGTGCGCACACTTGTGTAGCTGTATTGACACCAGATAGCCTGATAGTCAAATATTTTATGACATTGTGTATACCAGATTTTAAAAATTCCCATTTTTTATTTAAAATTTTATTTTTTATTTTTTTCA
Organism: Lamellibrachia columna; assembly: GCA_963662155.1. NCBI lineage: Eukaryota > Metazoa > Annelida > Polychaeta > Sabellida > Siboglinidae > Lamellibrachia > Lamellibrachia columna. The sequence continues at coordinate 18,800,748 of OY759266.1, forward strand.
ACCCTGGTCACCAGTGTTTGTTTACAATAGTTTGCGACATTGTATGTCATGTTTTATACATGAGTGTTGTTATAATGCTCTTTTGTGTGAGCCAGAACTCTTAATCAGCAGTGACATTACTCTAATAACTGTGTTAATCACAGAACATAACAGCTTAATAAACTAAATAACTAAATAACAAATGTGTTCACATTAAATGAGTATTTGGTTGTAATGTTTTGTGTGACTGTCTCAAGCTGGTAGGTGACATTTTCTATAACATATTCAATACAAAGTGTTCACAGATTCATTAGGAAACTAAACGTTCAACCATTATGATCAAGAGGATTATGATTAGTGTAACTAATTTCTGGGTGAATAGTGCTCACAATATGGTAAGCATTTTTGTTGTTTTATTCAACAACCCTTCCACCATTTTTTTTATAGGATTTGCTCATCTAGAAATTTAAAAAATTGCAAAACTGGGTGGAGTTCTTCCCATTGGACCCATTTAGATGTTGATGCATGTGCATGGCTCCCTAGACCATTCTGAACAATACAAATACTACCCAAGATGAAGGCACTCTTCCTGTTTTCAGACTTCTTCCTAACTTCAAATAATGCAGATACTGTGGAAAAATACTTCCATTTTGTTTGTCCACAATTTCTAAAACTGTTGTTTTCACACATTGGATGTAACTGAAACATGACATGTTTTGTGATTTCGTGATTTATTAATTTGTAAACCTTGGTGATTTAAATTAAGGCTTATTCAGGCTAACTACCTTGCACCAATTGCATTGCGGTAAATGCATTTAACGTGATGTCTGCAAGTTCTATCGACTATCAGACCCACAGTAAATTCATTTATGTGCAGCTTAAATCAGTTTGATTCAGTGCGTCATATGTGTTCAAAGTGGTGGGTAGCTGAGCTTCGTCCTGTAACCTTCAATGTGGTGAACATGTGGGGAATACACAGGATCATAGATCAACCATGCAATTCAATATCCTCAGAGAAACCATGACCTAACACTGACGAAAAGGGGGTTAATTTCTTGTGACCATAAATAGAGTAATGTGACCTCCAGAACTCTGGGTCCTTCGTTGAGGCTGTCTGTTAATTTTTTGCTGATATTTCCAACATTATCTGTGCTGTGTTAACCTTTACATAATGGAGCAATGCCTTGCAGCCATTTTTCACATATGCTCTGCAGAGAAGCCTTTCCTTTTTTGCCCAGCAAACAAGCTTTATGCATCTACTTTTATTACTTGCAATCATGGAACTCGTTGTAATCGAGTGTGCATTGTTTGTGGATCCTCTTGTGTATAGATTTGACCAATAGACTAGTTTTTTTCTGATTGCTATTCTCTTGATACTACACAGTATTCAATCATCATGATTTTGCGGTGACCAACCACAACAGCATTTCTTAGCATAATTTATCATATTTGCATTGACCATGTTATACATTTTGGCTCCAAATTACATACCTCCTGAAGCTGTTTTCTGGACATGCATGATTAGCAGTCCATTTCCATTCTAGTATGGTAATTCCCCGGCGACTGTATATACATCAGTGCCATCTAGGGGATTTAGAGAAAGAATCAGCTCATTTTGGATAGTTTGTCATCTGACACCCATGGCCCAGTATACTGGGTGGGTCTAGTATTTCCAACCCCCTGGGGCCAATACGTTATTTATGACAATATCTGGAACATAGGTGTGTGTGATATTTTACGGGCCTTAGCAGTTTTGTCCACGGCAGATCCTTGGTCCGATTTACCCACATATAACATTGGATGTCCACCAGAAGACCATCCGTGTGGATATAGTAAGATTATCATTTACAGTACATGCTTCTCATTGGTTTGTTGCTTTCATTAAAACAATCACTCTGACTATTCAACAGAACAGTCCAATAATGCACAGAGTAGAACTGAAGTCTAGATTAGACCAAATCAGTAGTCGCTCTGAATACTGACTCTTACAAAACTGCTGAGATTTGCATGTAGAGAAATTCATTTGCCAGCGACAGACCAGGACTGTCCAGTGAATGTTTGCTAGTTATTTACTATGTACTGGAATATAGCAAACAAATATTTAAAAACCATACAGAGTATGTAGAAATTGTGTAATATGAGCCCTACTAATGACTGCTGCCTTCAACATTTCATTATTTGTATACTCCCACAAACTAACGGGGGACAAAAACTGCCACTGACCACTGTTAAGTAAAGGCACAGTTGCGGACCTAATGAATTTAACAAAAGGGAGAAAATAACAGAAACATTACAAGGTAGTTGCTAGATCTCATTTTGCCCTTGACAGGTTTCAGTACCTGGCTTATCTGCTAATAAGCCAAGAGATAAGTGGAAGTATCTCTGGCATTTATTGCGGTCATCACAGCTTTTTATCCAATAGTCACTGTCCATCCTGATGGGTGCGGACAATAAAATTAAGTCAAGCAAGTTGTCACGATTGCGTGGTTGGATGCGTGTCAAAACCGCGTGCTATTGTGTGTATGTCTAGGAGGCCAACGGAGGCGTTGCACGCAAATCAATAAGTCTGGATAAAAGATTCCCACAAGGAATTGAGATAAAGTAAAAGCAACTATACAATGCCATACGATGTGCTTCCGTTTTATCGCTAACAGCCATCAATCATTAAACTAGTCGGTGAATATATGCATAATAATAACGCTGGGCACGGCTATGGCCTTGATTGTGGTCAACTGTGACTGTGAGATCGGCCATTGATTCCGTTGTCTGCTATAATGGCTGCTTTATTGAATTTACTCACCCCTGGCAGACAGTGGCTTGCGTGTGGCTGACGACGACCATGATAGTGACGTGCCAAGATGTGACGAACATCTGCTGTAAGACCTAGAAATTATACATGGTAACTGTCGATGGAATGCAAATCGGGACATCATCAACGTGTATTTAACTGAATCATTACCCACACTTTTGATAAGGACAGCAGAGGATAGGGAATTGTTTCGCAATGCCCATGTATTTCCACTTTACGCGTGTCTTGTTGCACAATAGTACAACTTGATTGATTCCTGGCATATGGCTTGAATAGACCTCGATTACTTAGAAAACTGGATTAGTTCTATGATAAGGTGTGGTGTTAAGTAATTTTATATGTCATTATTGTCTTACATCTGTGTCAATAGAAATGTTATAAGTTCAGTGCATATGTATCCCTAGTGAACATGTTTATTTTATTGAATAAACTGTTAACATATTTACTACTAAACATTGGCATAATATTAATAATCTGCTCAGAGGGTCAGATATGGCTTCTGCTTTTTTACATTAATCACTTAGTGAACATTATTTAGTCATTTGCTGTTATGTTGCTACTGCAGACATGGCAATGTTGTCAAGCATGCACTTCAGTGCTGTGAACTTGTAGTAAATCATTTATGTTGTTTATATTGAAGATGAGAATAATTAGATAATTAGAATCTGTTTTGTCTGATGCGTTTTAATTATTACGGGAACTTTTTTAATGAAAATCACTTACCCAATGTTCTGCAAGTGGTGATTGAAGAACTTTTGTCATGGGCTAGGCCACTAGGGTAGCACCTTCCTTCTTAATAATGAAATACACTACTTATGAATTGTAACAGATATTGAAATATCCACATCATAACTGCATCAGCCTAAGTAATCCAACCATTGGCAAGGTTCACTGATGAACTACACTGGCTTCTCAATATCTGTTGATTGGTTAAAAACCTAGTTAAAATTGGTTTTAGCTCCTGTTTTTTTCTTCAACTGAGTAGATGATGTGATTGATCAACAATGTCCTGACACAAGCATGGGGGAGATCATTATTTTACTTCTGGGTTCATGTCATACGAATAAAGTGTCAGTGATTTTGAAATGCTACCCACTTTCAAGGATTTTTGCACATTGAAAATATAATGTTTTTCGAAAAAGGTCACAACACTTGTACTGCTTGTTGTCAGCATAAGCCTAAGTCAATTATGGAAGGATCCCTAGTGTACGAAAACAGATTACGGTTTGTTTGGGCGACAAATGACGAAAACACCAAGTACTGCAGGTTGGAGACAAGACGACAATTAAAGTATACCGTTTTTATTAAAACTGAATTGCAAGTTTGTAAACAGCATGGTATTGCCTGACCGAATTTTAGCATTGGTTTCAAAGTGAAACACAATAACAATCTGTAGCCAGTGGTTGGCAGGTTGCTGTGGTGACTCAGTGGAGTGTGTAGCCCTGTGTGGGCTTGCTGCATAATCTGTGCATGCTGATCACATCAGAATTCTGACACCTAGTGCAGACTGATGGGATGTCTGCGCTATATGTTTGCTGTATGTTTGTGGGGGTGGATGGCATTCACTAGCTGGTGGCTGGCCGACTTGCTGGTGCTGTTCAGTCAGATGAGAGATGCGAGATTAGACCCAGTGGAACCACTGTGATGTGGTTGCAGGCTTCATTGCTCTTTGTCCCTAGCCCATAGGTCATTCTTCCTTCATCCATGGCCCAACACAGGATTTATGCATACACAAGGGGATATCTGCAGGATGCGTATTTGTGGCGTATGTTGATTCGTAAGCACATGTGATATACTTCCGTGGTTGCATGTTTGCCAAACGTATATATGCAGGATAAGCCCGAACCCGAATGGTAATTTGAAGGTCTATGCACAACTTCAGCTGAACCAATTCTTGACTGAATAAATGTGGCTGTGGAATTTTTTTTGGACATTCTGTCCAGCAGAGCTCATTATTTACAATGCTGGTGACATTGTGATAACAAAGAAGATTTGCATTTTAATAACTGATTAATATTGCACTAGTTTGCTTGTTAATAGAATGACATGTAAATGTTTAATTGGTCATATTCCATAAACTAAACTGCATAATAAGACACCTGGAATTACAAAATGATATCTTCTAAATCTTTAGCACAGGGACAAAATATAATATCTATTTCGGACAATAGAGTTAATCACTACATTATCGTAGACTTCGTGATACCAATATTTTGTTTAGCAAAGCACAGTTAACAACTATATTGACAATTTTCCATGCAGTTTACCCATTCACCTTAAATGGCTAAATTTTAACCAGTAGTATAATCATTCTATGTTACAATCTTGAATGGGGGCAAGTGCCATGAGTCAAAGTTTAACTGCCCTTGGATAACCAGCCTCTTGCCTGTTGCAGTCAGTGAGACATGCCTAACTGGTATTATGAAAGGGCAAAATATTTGAAATGGGCTATAGCTTGCCCTGGTGTTGTTTGACAGCCATCTGTTGACAGCTTTAGCATTGCATACCGATTTTTAGAGTACCTAACCCCTTCGTTTTTATGTGCTTCTGAGCTCGGGTTTCCGCAATAAAAGTATTGTTATTATTATACGGTGTTCAATACTGAAACTGTCCATGTAAATTGTGAATACTGATGTTGTCTTCTTGCCGTTTCAGCGGTTCCTTTCCCGCCGAGCCACAAGCTTACTATGCACGAGGTGTTTGACCCGAAGGCGAAACCAAAACCCGACATACTCAAGCAGCACTTCATACTGGAGGGACGGGTCACAGAAGATGTTGCCCTACGGATAATCAACGAGGGCGCAGCATTGTTGCGGCAAGAAAAAACCATGCTAGACATAGAAGCACCAGTCACAGGTAAGACTACCCCGTGGCAAAGGTGGCTTTCTCATAAACCCTGCACCCCTGCTCATTTGTCATCACCGTGTGAAATGTTACATGTGTGGAGATAATGTAGGCATATAAAGAAAACTTCTCGCTTGTGTGAATAGAAGATGCTGTTCTGTACTTAAAGTGGTGGACCGTTTGTGTTGAGTTAGGCGGCGGCATGTCATGCTCAGTTTTCTTCAAGAAACGATTAGTTCAGAAGTAATGTTAGACCACAGACAAACACACGCACGCACGCACGCACGCATGCAGACTTGTGCTAGCATGTTTCTATTGATTTTTAGCAGTGGCCACAACACATAAAGTCTGCCCTAGTCCCTTGTAAGTGGTTCATGCACTTAGGAGGGAAAGTGTGAAGAAGTGCCTCCGTACTAGTGCATGATGCCCTGGAGACCACTATTGTGGATCGGTGTGATCGATACATTTTCTGCCATTGATTTTGTGCCGATCGAGGGTGGCATCTTGTACAGTTTCTTGACAGGGAACGTCTGGTGTGACATTGACACTTTGGTGCCTGAGTACGTAGTGCTGGTTACTACGACAATCGTCCTAATGTTCGACATGCAATGCTCTTTGTCTTATCTTATTTTTCAACGTTTTGCTTAGTTTTTAGCACATGAGCCAGTCTTTTTTGATTGTGCTCAAAAAAGAAAAATGTTTCCTGTTTGCATAGAGAATCAGTTTGACTCAAAAGTACATGGAACTTCTACATAGAACGTTATGCCATTGGCAAAATGTGTGTAAAAATACAATTATGGTTTTAAAAATGGTCTGCTGTGTTACAGATGGAGATCATTATCAGGTTTCACTGATGACGGATCCCTTTACCAACTAGACATTTAAAATTTGAGGAGTACATTTTTGCCAGACCCATTTGGAATGATTTTTTTTCATTGCTATCAGATGCCTACTAATGCAAATTCTGCAATGTAATGAGTGGAGTAAATATTCCTGCCATCATTAGTGGTTTTTCCCAGATAGCTACAATTTCACTGCCTCGAGCGATTAGCATAGCATACCGTGTAATTAGTTTTGGTGCCAAGCGACCAACTAAGTGGAACCATTTACTCTGAAATGTGGAAGCTTCATGAAGTACTTCTGGCCGACAAATCAACACAAATAGTACACTTCCAGAGTGTCATAGTCTTGCCAAGATCTCATCTCTAGTGAGCAGACCGTCCCACCCAGGAGTATACACTGTGTTCCTTCAGCTTAATTGGTTTGACCCCTCGTAGGCACAGAGTGACACAAGATGGGTGTTATGAGCATTAGTACTTCATTGTGAGCAGGTCCAAGGTTATATTACACTTGGCAACATGTAAAAGCCGGTCCACTTGCCTCATTAGAATGTTGCTTGGTGTCAACTGACAGAAAATGGTGCTATTTACTAGCTAAATTTTGGCTCATTTCACTTGGTTCAGTTGTTTTGTTGGCCACGTGCACCAGTAATGTCACAGTGACATGTATGCTATGACCAATATCATCATTTCTGTTGTTCTGTCTGTTAGTTTGCCCCTGGCGTTTTGCACCAGTTTGTTCTCTCCACGAACTTAACAGAAGTTACGAATGTTGTCAGTAGTAACTGTAGTATTTATAATGGCCTTTGTTTCGTAATTTGCACGTTTTTTTAGGATGATGTTTCCAGTTTCCAGTTTGTTTTTGCATTGTTCAGACAACACAGCACATTTCCAGCTCCATCTCTTCACTTATTTGTTTCATATTTGAAACCGTAGATTTGGTATAAAGTAACATAAAATCCTGTAGGAAAACCATGGCAGAAGCTTGCATTGGCCAAGAGAAACAGCTGTAGATTTTCTTTCAAGAGGTCATGAACAGAAATATGTTCCCTGGAGTGCCTGCATTGACTTATCTGGCTCCAGCACATCAGGTGAAGCCCTTGTCATTAACCATGCTCGTGTGTTTTGTTGAGGTGTGAAACTGCTGGGCTGCTGGTGTTTCGAAGATCTTTCTAGCACAATCCCTGAATGCCACCATCTGACATGCTAGCGTCCTGTCCCTGGATACCCTTGTGCTCCAACAGTGCACCCGTACTCGGGTGTGAAATCAGTAACAATTCGTATCGCTCGCATGGTTTCCTCCACTTTATATACACCGTTTTCGTGGCAGTGCCGTTCAGTTAGTAGAGAGCATGCAGTGTGAAATGTGACACTGAATGTTTCCCCGGTTGACATATGTGCGTGATGTATTAGTCTGAAATATGACAGCCCGGCTGGGGATGAACAAACCGTTGGCGCAAATAACATAAGGGTAAACCCTGGTGTTTCTTGCCTGCCTTATCCGTTGTGCACTGGAGAATACCTAGATATTCTTACACACCTTGTAAGTCTACCTGCAGTGCTGGGCCTCGCAGCCTGTTGTATTCCCCTACTTAGCCCTAGTTACCAGCACCAACATTCCTCCCACTTTTTATGTATACATTCATTGGCCAGATTCGCCAAAAAGGGCTCCTGGCACCACAAGTTATGTTTTGCCTTTCAATGCTCATAATTAATTATATGTTTTCCCATGAAAATTATGACAGGATAGTTTTAATATTAGTGTCCAGTTTTGTGTGTGCAAAGTATACCAGTTGTGTGACCTCTTGTAGCATGTTTAAGCCATGAAAGTGTGTGCAAAGTCTACCAATTGTGTGGCTTCGTGTAGCATGTTTAAGCCATGTCAGTGTGTGCAAAGTCTACCAATTGTGTGGCCTCGTGTAGCATGTTTAAGCCATGTCAGTGTGTGCAAAGTCTACCAGTTGTGTGACCTCTTGTAGCATGTTTAAGCCATGAAAGTGTGTGCAGAGTCTACCAATTGTGTGGCTTCGTGTAGCATGTTTAAGCCATGTCAGTGTGTGCAAAGTCTACCAATTGTGTGGCCTCGTGTAGCATGTTTAAGCCATGTCAGTGTGTGCAAAGTCTACCAATTGTGTGGCTTCGTGTAGCATGTTTAAGCCATGTCAGTGTGTGCAAAGTATACCAATTGTGTGGCTTCGTGTAGCATGTTTAAGCCATGTCAGTGTGTGCAAAGTCTACCAATTGTGTGGCTTCGTGTAGCATGTTTAAGCCATGTCAGTGTGTGCAAAGTCTACCAATTGTGTGGCCTCGTGTAGCATGTTTAAGCCATGTCAGTGTATGCAAAGTCTACCAATTGTGTGGCTTCGTGTAGCATGTTTAAGCCATGTCAGTGTGTGCAAAGTCTACCAATTGTGTGGCTTCGTGTAGCATGTTTAAGCCATGTCAGTGTGTGCAAAGTCTACCAATTGTGTGGCCTCGTGTGGCATGTTTAAGCCATGTCAGTGTGTGCAAAGTCTACCAATTGTGTGGCCTCGTGTGGCATGTTTAAGCCATGTCAGTGTGTGCAAAGTCTACCAATTGTGTGGCTTCGTGTAGCATGTTTAAGCCATGTCAGTGTGTGCAAAGTCTACCAATTGTGTGGCTTCGTGTAGCATGTTTAAGCCATGTCAGTGTGTGCAAAGTCTACCAATTGTGTGGCCTCGTGTAGCATGTTTAAGCCATGTCAGTGTGTGCAAAGTCTACCAATTGTGTGGCTTCGTGTAGCATGTTTAAGCCATGTCAGTGTGTGCAAAGTCTACCAATTGTGTGGCTTCGTGTAGCATGTTTAAGCCATGTCAGTGTGTGCAAAGTCGACCAATTGTGTGGCCTCATGTAGCATGTTTAAGCCATGTCAGAATGTGCAAAGTCTACCAATTGTATGGCCTCATGTTTAAGCCATGTCAGCAGCCTCTGCACCAGATATATTGTAACCAGTGTGATTTGTGTAGGATCTGGTCATCTATTTCCCTATCACATTATTGATAAAGTTTACAGGTAAGACTGCCTGCCTGGTTAAAAAATTTAATAATGTAATCTGGACAAACTAGGCCAACAGACAAGACACTCGTGGTACATACCCCATTATCAGAGCAAGTTTATGGTACTACCTAATGCAGAGCCCATAATTTTTTTATAGAACAAGACCTTTCGCCCTCCCCCTTTAAATGTAAGTGGGGACAACTGATGGAATAGCTTTCTGCCAATAACATGCAGTATGGCTGGTGTATAAAGTATTCACCATAGTACATTATTGGTACCTGCTTGGCTGCTTTGCTGGTTATGTGGTGGTCATGTGTGGTGATCAATTATTAAGGCCTTCACAATGTATATATATATATCTGGATATATTGCATTGTCTTGCTGGGAGGAAATAGGCATTTATATTGTTTGCTTGCCCATGACTGTTTGGATCGTTGGCTATTGTGTGTTGATCAAGGTAGAATTCAGGTCTCACATTGGGCGTTATTGTATAGAAAGATGGATTATAGTTGTATTAGTACCCGACATTACTAGCTGATTAATTGCAAACTGCCCTGTGAGAGGCCTTTATTAATGAAAGCAGGCAATGATATGTGCGTCACTGCGTAATCGTGGTATTGCGTTGCAGTCATGTACAACTTGGTGGGAGTTGCATTTCATGTGGAGATCTCTTTGAAGGAAGAGTTTTAATAACCAATGTCTGGCTAGGCAAAGTTGCATTGCAGAGTTTCCGCGGGCAACCATTTGAAATGAACAGTCTATTCAACACATCATATTAGAGATCTTCCATGTAGTCAAAAAATAAAAAATTTTATCAGGGCTTAAAAAATCTTGAGCTGTGGTTGATAAGTGGAGCCCAAGTTTTACCTTGGGTAATATGTTCGATACAGCGGGCACCAGTTGCAAATAAGTTTCAGAGTTAGTTTTTTTGTCATGCACAGCACAAATAATAACTATAAAAAATTCCACCGCATTTATTTACTACAGTGTAGTAATATTTGCTGAAAAAAGTACACTGCAGTGTCATCAGTAACATACGTTATTATTTTATTAACAGTTTTGTAACAATATTGCTTTGATGATACAAAACCCTATGTAGAAGGCCATTACAGTCGTAATAGCTATTAGCTAATTAGTTTTAGTTTTGTCTTTTAAAGCGGTGAATGAATTGTCCTTTGTTTTACCTCTAGAGTGGTTCAGTGTGTTTCCAGAATTAGCCGCTTAGTGCAAGTAACTATGTGGCTCTTGAACAATATTATTTTGAAATGGTGTTAATATGTTTGCCTGTTAAAGCAATTTTCTAGTGAAGATTGCAAGTCATACCTCCAGAAAATATGGCAGTGTCCTTTCCGCAAGTTCTGGTTGATACGATGTGGCGTTCCCTACATGGTGTACACTTCTTTTGAAGTGTCTAAAACAAGTTCAAAGGAAAAGCACTGCCTCTAGATTAAACATGACATGTTGTCTGATGCTAAACTCAACACAAGTCACTGTTCATATTGATGATGTTTTTGGTTCTTGGTACACTGTACTTAGTTTCTAATCTTGGACCCTGTTTTTGAAACTGTGCATCCTGGAGACATGGTTTCTTTGGTGGTGACATTTTACAAATTAACCACACAAAGCACCACAATTTTTGGTTACGGATTCAGGTATCGTTGGACCTTATATTATTATTTGAAATTTTTTCATCAGGTTTCATGACCCCCATTTTTGAAGAATCACACAAACACTGATAGGTAATGTTATTATGAAACAGGCGGCATAATATGTTGTTTTAACTGACCGTTATATGATCTCTGTTGCAGTCTGTGGAGACATACATGGGCAGTTCTATGACCTAATGAAGCTATTTGAAGTTGGTGGCTCACCAGCGACAACACGCTACCTCTTTTTAGGAGACTACGTAGACAGAGGCTATTTTAGCATAGAGGTAAGTCTTGTTGAATCATCCTTGCCAGCCAGGGGTGGCAGTAGTACTACAGTACTCCCAGTTAGATTGACCTGTTGAAATGTAGATTTGTCAGTTTATCCCACGCAAAGTCTGGATGTAGGCTGAATCATTTGTACCTAGTCCCAGTTCCTGTCTTGGTCAATGTGTTTAGGGGTAACCAGACGTGCCCACGCCCAAACTAAAAAGAAGATTCCCATGAAATGCTAATTATAACCCGTCCGACTAGCGATGACGTGTCCACTACCAATTAAAGTTAAGTTCCTGTATGCGAACCCTGTAAATCTGAGCGAGCAATATTATTGGTTTCAAAAGGTCGATCTGCCAGGGGTACTGATGTAGTCAGAAGCCCCTGGCGATTAGGATGTGTTGATTGTCTAATGCATGTAAGTGAGTATCAGTAAGTTTTATGATTCGACCACAATGTTTTGACCAATCGACAGTTGGCTTTGCAATTTTTAAATCTGTCGTTTCCAGGGATGCATCTTTTTGCATAAAGTCTGATGTTTCTAATTTATCAGCATGTCAGTTTGTACGCAATTGGAATTTTCATATTTTGCATTGATTTGCCATTGCCCACACACAATTTTAAAAGTAAACGTCAAGGTGCATACCACAGCGATTGGTCAAAATGTAGTAATTTCTGTCAAGTGTATAAGTAATGCTTTTATGTTTTTTGCAGAGTTATTACTGTTTGTTCTATACAGGACCATTACAGTTACAGCAATCCACCATTTAACATTACAGTTACAGCAATCCACCATTTAACATTCGCCATAAACCGAGTCAATAATGACACCGCTCCATTTTTTCTGCGTGTTTAGAGTTAATATAGTTTTATATAGGGACTAGTCCAAAGGGTTAAGGGATTATTTGTTGAGAAACTGCAGGAATTAAATTGGAATGGATATTGAATTGCGGTATGATTCCAAAGTTAGCTATGCAGGTGTGAATATGGCCCGCCAAGAGTTGTTATTGCATGCAGACAAAACTATTGCTCTTGCATTGCAATCAATAAATATATTGTTCACGTTTGGGACATAACATAAGTGCGCAGTATACATTATTAACTACAAGTGCATGTTTACACGACGCTTAATCAGGTTTATGCCGTCAATTTGCCACTGGCAAACCTGCTATAGATTCAACATAAGTGCTCCGTAGATATTATCAATTTGCAAATGCATGTTCACTCTCTGGTTAGCTGTACAGTTTGCCTTGCAAGCCTGCTTAGGTGGTTTTGCTCTGGTTTGCAAGAATTAAAGTACAAGTTAGATCGTTTTTTATCATAAAATAATTTTATATACTATAAAAAAAAATGTCTAACATCTTAACCACCTAAATGTGTTTTAGCGATCCACCATTTTAAAAATGTAAAGTCAACTTTATCTGTTTATGAACATCGACCTTGCTGTTCGATACATTCAGGAACAACTGGCGACAATATCTGTGGACAAAGGGGTGAGGTGTTTACGAGATCACAGGATGGGCATATATATAACACCTGTAAAATTACTTTCCACTTGGCATGCGATGTTCACGTGATATTCACACCGAAACGCTCAAATTAGACATAACAGTAGAAATGTATTTTTAGAATGTGGTTCATTAGAACACGTTTAGGTTGTCAAGTCCTAACAAAATGAGTCACGTGCAAATTTGACAATATTATCTATATCATTGGAAAGAGCAGATATTAAGCTTTCATATAATGCTTAATATAAGGACATAGCTCACTCATAGCCGAAGTTATGCTGCAATGGACATATATGTTTGCTTCAAAATATGTTAGTTACCAAGAACATATTTCCTTGAAATTTCACACAGCTGATGCATATTATCTCAAGATACTGAACATTTGAAATAAATCTGCAACATATTAAAGAAATTATGAGCAAAAGAATTTACCCTGTATATAGCTATAACTGTATTTGTTTACACATATTACAACAGAACCACTGCACACACCAACAGTCTGGTTTGTCAGGTTACAACAGAACCACTGCACACACCAACAGTCTGGTTTGTCAGGTTACAACAGAACCACTGCACACACCAACAGTCTGGTTTGTCAGGTTACAACAGAACCACTGCACACACCAACAGTCTGGTTTGTCAGGTTACAACAGAGCCACTGCACACACCAACAGTCTGGTTTGTCAGGTTACAACAGAACCACTGCGCACACCAACAGTCTGGTTTGTCAGGTTACAACAGAACCACTGCACACACCAACAGTCTGGTTTGTCAGGTTACAACAGAACCACTGCACACACCAACAGTCTGGTTTGTCAGGTTACTGATTTATTAGTCAACTCACAATGTACTGGAAATGCTTAACTCGTTGATCAAAAAAACTAAAAAGGTTGGCTATTTAGGCTTCCCCCATGACAAGACAAAAACAACCAGCTGATAGTACTCTACACATCATTCGTAATCATCAAATCAGTAATTACCACATTTAAACATTGTTACATTTAAACGTTATTAAGTAACATTTATAAATACTACAATCTACAAGTCCATCAGTGTTCTTTCTCAGCACTGTGTCCTTTCCCATACCATATATAGAAACTAGATATGATGGGCATTCCAGGCGTACCAGATCTGACTGCCTTTCATTGAGGGATATCCCCCAAAAATGCGCCTGGAACATGTTTGATTTATCGCTTTTGTTTTACGGAATTCATGCGTGAAATGTTACATACCTTTTCTAAAGATAGATGTTCTAAAATGCATTAAATATTAATATAATTGGAAAAAACTGCTGATCGATAGAAAAGACATTAAAATGTCAGTTGGTGACAAAAAGTAAAAAAATCCTCGAAAATCAGCGTTCAAGAGATATATATGGCGATTTCTCGAATTCAACTTTAAGTACATCCGACTCGTTTTGTAAGGACTCGTCATATATAGTTTAACATGATTTTGCAATGAAAATGATCAGGCTTTGTACCTTTGATGGCTTTTGTAAAAGCAAAGTTAATAACATTTGGCTTGCCATGTTGGACGCTTGTCCCAACTAGTGATGCCGTGGTGCAGGTTAACTCCTGCACCTGTTGGCCTCTGCTGCCCCTTCTTGCTAATTACCACCTGATTTCCTCATACCTGGCTTATTAAAATGGCCTGAAGGTGTGCAACATTCTGAACAGTTCAACCAAGCTGACATGCATTCGCATGCTTGATGCATTTAAATATTGATCCCGGCCTCAGAAGCAAAAATGCAGCCCATAAAACAGTCGCTTTCATTGATTTCCTCAAGAGGGAGAAAAAATATGTCTCGAACAGCTGTTTCATTTTAAAAACGGCCAGTAGCGAAATTTGGAGCCGCTTGGTTTAATTAGATTGACAAAAGGACGTTGTGTTAGATTGTGAAGGTAGTTCTCTTGTAGCGTTTTATTAGGGTCATGTTGGCAAACCCTGTACACAGTGTTAATCACACACAAGGATTACAATTGATTTAACAAAGACTCTGTTCAATGATAATAATATGATGTACCGTAGAACATTTAGACCTATGATCAGTCCATTCTGGATCTAGATACCCCAAGTCTTGTGACCCTATATGTATCCATGGATTGATCCGTTCTGCATTATTATACATCTAGTCATTAACCATACAGAAACTGAACCAGTATTGAAGAATTGCTGAGTGATGACACTATTTTGTAGGCTTCATCTATGAAAACTGCTAACCGCTTATGGCCAAGTGAATTCAGTGTAATAAATGTGACAGCAATGTCCGAAAGCATCTCCATCGCATTGCATGGCATCTGCATCGCCTGTTCTACTGTTGTAGTTGGCTACAATATGGGTTGAATCAAAGACAACATTGCAGGTGTTAACACTCGGATGCCGCGCGGAGCGTTAAAACAAATGAATGTTGTGAGTGAAGTGCAGTAGTTTTCACCTGCCCCATGTGTGTGTGCAGATTTATTAGTGCCATTCATTCTGCAGCAGCTAATCAATATGTTATGACAGTTTGTGAGTAGTGCTGCTATCCTGTATTAATTGCTTCTGTAAGTGGTCCGAGGGTTGGAGAAGCTCATTCATTTGCACCCCTGTAGAGATGTGGCGTTGTTGTAGTTTCGCATTGTGATTGAGCTTGACATGCACCTAACTGACAGGGAATATTTCTGGTTGCCTAGGCAACAAATGCTGCCCACCAGCATCCATTCCTAGTACGATCTGGTGGTCTTCTTTTAGCCCAAACTAAGTGAATACTCTGTTTCCATGGCATCAACCTGGATTTTCTGCGCTCCTGGTGTTGCCGATTATTTATTAATTAGAAACGGGATGGTTCAAGGACAACACTTTGGTGTGGTCATAACATATTTGTTTGCACTTTGAAGCCAACATCTGTCACATTTGTGGGTTTCTGGCCCATGTTCATTCATGCCAGTTGGCACAGAAGGTGCACTACCACTATCTTAGTGCATTTTGTCTAGGCAACATGTCTTACTGCAGACTGCATTTATTTCAGTAAGTAGAGCAATTTGTGGTTAATTGTGTTGGCAGTAAATTTGGGTTCAAAGTGCGGCTAATGCTGGCTCTGCTATTATAATAGATGTCTTTGTCCTTCTCAAATCCGTGCAATTTTCATCATTCTCATTCATCGGTAATAATTTAGATGGATTTGTTCTGCATAAGCTGTGGTTTCTGCTATGCAGCTAGTATTGAAGAAGCCTTGATATTATGTAGCGGCCCACTACATAATATCAAGGCTTCTTTAATAGTCTGGTGTGATCAGCATGTGTGTTTGTGCATGTGCGTGTGTTTGTGTGTATGCGTGGCGGGTGTTTGTGCGTGTGCACGTGACGTGTGTTTATGCGTGTGCACGTGACGTGTGTTTGTGCGTGTGCACGTGACATGTGTTTGTGCGTGTGTGTGTGTGTTTGTGCGTGTGCACGTGACGTGTTTGTGCGTGTGTGTGTGCATGCTTGAGTGTACATGTACTTGTGTGTGTGTCTGTTTGCATGCATTAAATATGCACTTGTGTGAGCGTTAGCAAGTGACATTTTTGTGCAGCCTGCATGAAAACAGCTGTAATTTTCTAAATGTTATCTGTGTGTTGCAGCTGCCATGACAACAAATATCGCTTAGAGATTTTTTTAAAACAACAATGACAGCTGCTGTTGCAATATTGATTTTCAGGCGTATAGTCAGAATTAGACATAGAGCACGATAGAGACAATGTCCTTGATACGATATATAAATGGGTTGCCATATGCTGCCTAATTTATGTGGATATCTATTTAAGCAGATTTACATGTGCAAAATAGTATGTTCATGTTAAATCATTATTGCTAGATACGGGTGAAAAACAGCCATGCGATGCTTGGACTTGTTCGTTGGCAGGATTCATTACTCAGTGAAATGGTAGCATGAAGATATTCTGATTGATAACACTGCGTAACTCGTATTACAAAACACTGTCATTGTGGCATTGGAAACAACCATCTTATATCTAGGGCGTACTGACACTGCAACAACTGTGGAGATATTTAGGAACATCAGTCAGTGTCCATACTACAAACAGTTATTACTGGCACTTTACCTGTTTGAAGTGGATTTTTCCATCGAACATGCCACCTTTATTATTAGTCAAATGTGTTTGTACATTCTGGAGAGCATAATGTGCCATTTGTCCGTGCGATATATCCTGAGTTTGCACTGCATGACACCAGTTCAGAGCTTCAGATCAAACCCACTCGCTCAATTTATACGTTTTTATTTCTGAAATCAATATACAAGCACAACGGAGGCATTCGGGCATATTATTTCTTGGAGGTGATCTCATTTTGCCGGAATGCTGCCGGTGTGACACGACTGCCTAGAGCTATCAGGTCAGGTGGTACAGTCTTCCCAGTAACACTGACTGTAACCAGGGGTGACATCTAGCCTGTCTCCAATACACATTTGTTTTGGTTCAGTTACATATATGACACTGGAGTGTGACACCCACTTCATGACCTCTGTCCACACAAGATTTTATCATTTCTTTTGGCCACATGTGTTACTGAGGGCCCGAAGATATATCTGAAACAATTTAAACAGCCTATTTCAACAATTATGAAATTAACAAGGGGAAATTATTAGAAATAACCACCTAATTTGGACACCAAAACATCACATGCAAGGCAACCACATAAACACTGGGTTAACCTGGCAAAACTTCCCTACACAGAGAGGTTATGTTTTATAAAGCAGAAAGAAAATTAACCCTACTTCCAACATAATAAATAAAATCCACCTTGAATAAATACAATGTTTCAATTATTTAGGTGTCCATGTTATGTATGTAAGTAATTGTAACATCCTTGTTAAAATTAATTCCATAGAAAATGTCCCTAAAATATCTATTATATTTTAAAATGTTAATGCCTTCTGCTTTCTGCTACATTTAGAGTTTTATTTGTGGTGATATTGTGATATATAACATTGGAGGCAGCGTTACGTATGTAACATCCATTTTATTAACTGTATAACTTTTCACTGATTAACATTAAAAAAATTTTTTTAAAAACAATACTATGATCTAACATGTGTTGTCAAGCTTCAGAGTGTTTTATTTCTTCACATTCAAGTGACGCTTTATATAATAATATATAAAATACTTCTATTGTGCTAAAATCCTCGGGAGACCCAAGCTCAGCAGCACACCAAAACGAAACTGGTTAAACAGTTCATAACTGATAAGCTGTTCCAGTTGTAAACAGTTGTATTGGTACACTAAGGAGCTATGGTCGGTGCAGTTGTAAACAGTTGTATTGGTACACTAAGGAGCTATGGTCGGTGCAGTTGTAAACAGTTGTATTGGTACACTAAGGAGCTATGGTCGGTGCAGTTGTAAACAGTTGTATTGGTACACTAAGGAGCTATGGTCGGTGCAGTTGTAAACAGTTGTATTGGTACACTAAGGAGCTATGGTCGGTGCAGTTGTAAACAGTTGTATTGGTACACTAAGGAGCTATGGTCGGTGCAGTTGTAAACAGTTGTATTGGTACACTAAGGAGCTATGGTCGGTGCAGTTGTAAACAGTTGTATTGGTACACTAAGGAGCTATGGTCGGTGCAGTTGTAAACAGTTGTATTGGTACACTAAGGAGCTATGGTCGGTCCAGTTGTAAACAGTTGTATTGGTACACTAAGGAGCTATGGTCGGTGCAGTTGTAAACAGTTGTATTGGTACACTAAGGAGCTATGGTCGGTCCAGTTGTAAACAGTTGTATTGGTACACTAAGGAGCTATGGTCGGTCCAGTTGTAAACAGTTGTATTGGTACACTAAGGAGCTATGGTCGGTGCAGTTGTAAACAGTTGTATTGGTACACTAAGGAGCTATGGTCGGTCCAGTTGTAAACAGTTGTATTGGTACACTAAGGAGCTATGGTCGGTCCAGTTGTAAACAGTTGTATTGGTACACTAAGGAGCTATGGTCGGTGCAGTTGTAAACAGTTGTATTGGTACACTAAGGAGCTATGGTCGGTGCAGCAACTGAAAAAAGCTCTAGTTCTAACATTTGTCTTAACGCTGGGGACAAAAAGTAGATCAGAATTAGATGATTGAAGCTGTCTGGGCTGTCTTGCAGGAGTGAGCAGTGAATTTAAATATGCTGGTTGCTTGGATGAAAGTACTTCATAGGTAATTGTACAGATCTTAAAAATAATACGATATTGGACAGGGAGCCAATGCAATGATTTAAGAAGTGGTACTGAGTGAGAGAAACAAGGAGACCGGGTAACTACCCTTGCCAAATAATTTTGCACAAGTTGAAGTTTCAAGATGTACTTGAGATTATTATTAATATAATTTACATTATATATTATGATAAAGGGAATTGCAATAGTTAAGTGTACTGCTAACAAGTGGAGTTGCCATAGTTTTTTGGCAACAGCAAGAGACCGACATGTACGACGAAGGTCTTGAACGTGATAAAAGCAGCAACAACAAGTTTGTAAAATATGCTGTCTGAAATTTAAATTATTAGCAAAGGTAACTCCTAAATTCCGTGCTGAGACAGCCGGTGTGAAATTCTGGCTTAGCATAGGTGTCGGGGGGGGGGGGAAACAATTTCAGTCACCAGTATCATGTTTGTGCATATATATAATATTATGTTGTTCTGCATGCCACTTAATTTTTTAATCACCACAGGGTATGTTTCACAAATAAAGGGCAGATTTATTGCTGTCTGTAATACCGTATTAATTGCTGTAGATTTGGATTGGTAGCATAGGCAGACAAAAAAGTCAGCTCATAATTGCTTTCATCACTTTGCATCATAATCGCAGTTCAATCACATTATTGACACACTGGTTTGACACGATTCTGTCCGGTGGAGACAGGATTAAAAGCACTTGTTGCCGGAGCAGCTAGGTAAACTCGGCCATACACTGAACAAACATGGCAATAGGTGTGGCGTTTTATTTTTTTGAGCCCTGTTCCTTAACCTGTGTGTATAACTTACTACATCAAATCACTGGCTTTACAGCTAGCTGCTGGAATTATAGTGAGGTGTGGAATTTGTGGCAGTATTGTACAATGCTGGCTGACATAGGCCATGGTAGTGAATGCTCCAAATGCCAGTGGTTGGTCAACATTGTGTTGCTACTGTAGGTTTCCATGTATAATATGCCCCCATGTATAATACGCACCCTGAGTTTTGTTCAGTTCTGATAGAATTTCTATATTACCATGTATAATACGCACCCCAACTTTTGGCATTGACCCCTGATTTCCCCACTTCTGATAGTTGGCCACTATCATTTCATCAAAGTTCGTTTGTAAGATGATCCTTAAATCCATCTCAGAATCGTAAACATGTCACGCAAGTGGCATTGCCACCGGCTTGTGGCACGTGATGATATATGCCTCGTCAGTCATGTAAACCCTACTTAACTTGCATTTTCACTTGACCATTGCGCAACTGATTAAATGTGTGCACACACACTTTCTACTGCAAAACATACATACGGTACAATCATCTTTATTTGCATTCACAACTTTAAACATGGAGTCACACGGGCTGACCCGTGGGCGTGGCACTGACTATTCAGGTCGTTCACGTGATTCAGGAACGCCAATCATAATGCCTTGGCGCTCAGGGAGCAACACATATTTGAGCGTATTAACCCGACACCATCCACACATTTTTGCGTTATTCCCGGTCGGCGACGCTCCCAGTTGTGTATGCATCCCGCTCATTGGCGTCATAGTACTAGTTTTCTAGTAGCGTTATCCATG
The DNA here is from genome assembly GCA_963662155.1 of Lamellibrachia columna. Classification (NCBI taxonomy): domain Eukaryota; kingdom Metazoa; phylum Annelida; class Polychaeta; order Sabellida; family Siboglinidae; genus Lamellibrachia; species Lamellibrachia columna. The sequence continues at coordinate 18,821,428 of OY759266.1, forward strand.
TCCGGTCGGAGAAAATTTTGTTTCGCCCTATCACCATGTATAATACGCACCTGGACTTTTAAGTACAAAATGGAAGAAAAAAATGCGTATTATACACGGAAACTTACGGTATGTGCAGCGCCGTCTGTTGACAACAATTTGTTAATGTATCAAATTGTGCTGTTTTGTCTTTGATAGCATAGAGTTAATCCAGTGTGTTAAGATGTACTGACATTAGTAATGTATCAAATTGTGCTGTTTCATGTTTGATGGCATTGGGATCATCTAATGTCTAAAGTTGTACTGACAAGAGAAATAAAGTATTGTTATACATACATACATAAATGTGTGAATATATGTACATTTATGCATGCATGTATGTAAAGCACTGCTTAATTTCTCATGCAGTGTAGCTTTATGCATCGGACTATTCATATGCACATATGTGATGCCACATGCCAAAACCAGGCTCTTCTTGAGAATTTGACAAAACCATTTTATTGCAGATTCAAATAGAGGAGATAAGAGCTTTAAAATGACACCAACATGAACAGTGTATCTTACTCCTTGGCCAAGATATTACACTTTTAGTGTACACATTCTTGGAATAACAGTTTTGAGAAAATCGGCTTTAAAAACGGCATTGAAAAATTGCTTCTCCCATAGCAACCATGCACTTATAATGCTCCAAATGGAATGAATTTTTTTGTATTCCTCCAGTAGGTGTGTATAAAGAAGATTCAGAAGTATAACATGGAAAAACATAATATTTATTGAATGCCACCTCATTTACTACCAGGTTTGGTATTCCCAGAGTTTACCGCAAGCACTGGGAACCGAACCCCTAAAGTAAACCCCCCCTGAAATATCTGAAAATAAAACATTATTTACACATTACAAACATAATAACACTACACAATGTCAGTTCCCCTAATTTGGAAAGTCCACTGGCGCTGAACCAACCAGTGCAGGCTCAATGTGGTCTTCCCCTGCCCCTGCTGAGGCTTGACGCGGCCTTCGAAGTAATCTTCAATCACGGCAGCTAAATTGCTGTTCTCGAGATTGCACCCCCTCACACTATCTAACTCGGTAGCTAAATAAGCTCCTTTCTATGCCATAGTGCAAATCTTTAACAAATCGAAGACGAAAACAGCAAATACGGCGAACAAAGAAGAAGAGAAAGTGTAAACAAGCCGACTGCGCACACGCACTTACGTTTTCGACCAATCAGCGAGCGTTTTGCTACTTCCATAGCAACAACAGCACTTTGTTGCTGGATAAATTATGTAAAATAGGAGCTGTTCCATTGGTTAGAGTAAGAGATTCTCAGTCACGTGTAGTTGACGTCATAAGCTTTCTAGCCATGTATAATGTGGGGTTTCCCGCTTGTAAACGAGTGAAGACAGTCGATCAGAAACGCGTAAAAATTACTTTGTTTCAGACTTCTCAACAGCAATGCTATTCAGGGGCTTCAATAAAATGCTAAATATTACTAGTTTGAACAATCTTTCAGCTTATATAAATGAATTTATGGAAAGATGGATAATTTTGCTGATCGATTCCGTTATTAACCAATTTTCAACAATTCGAAGGTACACCATGCGTTTTAGACTCCTGCGCCAAACTAAATATAGCGAGAAGCGCCTGGTTTTGGCATGGCGCATCACATATATGCATGAATGTGTGTGGTCGTGCATCTGTACAGACACGCGCACACATGCGCACGCACACACACACACACACATTTATTCTACAATGAATTAACACAATTTTAGATTGGTGGTATCCGGTTTTTGGGGTGTAGTATTCCACTGGCTCTTTAGAAAGCACACGTGAGTTACTGTGCAGAGATCGATGTATATTTGGCCTGAAGATGGAACACTATCTCAGGACTGTCTCATGTATCTGATTGCAAGATCACTGATACTTGAGTACTACAGAGACTGCTGTGATTGAATTGAAGGCGTCTTGATGAGTCTCCAGCACTGTGGGCAATTTATATGGAAAACATTAGCCACATAAAAATGGTCATTTGCTGTGAACTGAAGCCAGGACATTGTAGTGGTCCATATGGCATTGCCCAACCAGCCCTTTTGCCAATAGTAACCCCAGGGTGTGAGAATTAACTACTGTAAGCATTTAGTACCAATTGCAGCGGGGTCATTATACTTTTGATTTAATATATCCATGAATTTATAATGACCACAAGTTTATCAAATAGAAATTCAAGAATATGATGATTCCCACGCTGTTGTTATGTTCTAAAATGATGCGTGAAAATGTCCTTAACCTGATGCACCCTGAACACCGAAATTTCGGTGTTGGGATGTAGTGTTCATATTGATCGCCATGTGGCGCCACGTTCATTCGCTTTGGTTATGCTGTTGGTGCCCGGATGAAAACAACACATGTGCGGACGTTTTGAGCCGTTTCTCGAATTGATCCGTCAATTATTAGTATTTTTGCGAATTTTTTGAAAGTGACCGATATCTCGTCAACGTTTTACAATTCATGGTTATGATGACTATGAGTGGGCAATGCATCTTTTAGGTTTTACATCCGATAATTCGGATGTAAATGACATTAGTAGCGGACAAGACAACGACATCGACGTGTCAATGATGTGTTGTTACTGTATTCATAGTCTTTTGACGTAACATTTGACTCACATTTGCAGAATTACTGCATTTATATTCCTTGAATTTTTCTTTTCTTTTCCATAAGTTATTATACTACAATACGTGGTGTGCTCTGATGTATATGTCAGTAGATTACATGTACCTACGAAACTTTCATTATTATGCATTTTGTGAACAGTTTTGTGTGCTTTATATGTATATATGCGATCAACCAAAATCATAGTACTTGCATGCTAATTGTAATATTTCACAGGTAAATGCAGATATTATTATAATTTCTGTTGCTGGTCATAGAGGACCTGTAGGCCTACCTTGCAGTACCAAACTTGCCTCATTTTGTGCTTTATTGTGTCCATGAGTGACGAAATAAAACTAGATTTCGTATTTAATTTTTCACTTTGCGATTGTTTACATATGCTAATTATATGCTAATTAGCCACAGTTAATCATAACATTGATAGTGTTATTACCATTGGTAAGATAAATATTCTGTGATTCAGAATATGTATATAATATTATTGTAAGGGTTTTGATGAATACTTTACATGTTACAGTGCATTTCATAATCCCATGGGTTGAAACAAAATCAACTCCCCCAGAAATTCAGGGCTTATCAGGTTAATAACACAGAAAATATATCCTGCCAAAGTACATATTTGATAAACTCACTGACAAATAAGGAATAGAAAGGGTTATTTCTGTAACATTTTATAATCGTGTACAGTGAGGGTGTATGTGTATTTCAAGCCACATTTTAATTCAGTACACTTTAGCTAGACCTTTATGCTCAACCCTGTAGTCGTCTGTTGCTGGCAGATGAATTTCCATAGACCAAAGTTCATAAATGTCTTTAGCCAACATCCTATGAGTAACTAATTGGGTCTGATTTAGACTGGGCAAACACATAATTATTCCCACTAGTATATCACATTAGTGCCAGTAGCCTGAGCAATTGTGTACTAAACTGTCCATAAACTGCCTGAAGGCCATAGTCAAGGAGAATCATTTCTGTACAGTTATGTCTGATAGAGGAACGGGTCGATTCTATGACAGCGATCATGCTTATAGCTCCCTTCTCAATTCAGTTGTTTCGCTTGTCTCATTTCAGACTCATTTTTCACCAAATATTTTACCTATCTAGCATGGACTACAACACGCTAGTTCGTTTGTACAAATTTGTAATGTATATGAGTGAAGATGTTCATCAGACTGGATGGTTCAAATGAGTAATATTTTTACTTATTTCACAGTCAGTTTACCTTTTTCTTCCCGTGACGTTTCGACTGCTATCAGCAATCATCTTCAGACGACTACCGCTAGATGATGGCGACACGGTAGTCATTCTTCACAAATGTATCACTCTGGTGTGTGCGTTCCGTCTGCGTGGAATGACTACCGTGTCGCCATGTAGCGGTAGTCTGAAGAAGATTGCTAATAGCAGTCGAAACGTCACGGGAAGAAAAAGGTAAACTGACTGAAATAAGTAAAAATATTACTCAATTTGTTATGTAGTTTCAGCAAAATCATCGGACAAAGTATTGAATTATTTTTAGCCAAATCCGGTCAAAATTTTATGGAAAAGTGGTCCGGCTATATATACTATAACATAAGGCTATTCACAGTTGCAAATTACCCGATTGAACGGTCCAAATGAATTCTTTCGATGATTTTAACAAAAGTATGTATATTACTTACGCTATTCAGAACCTACAAATTTGAACATCAACTAACCTGATTTGCAGTGTGCTAAATAAATTGAGTGAGTTTTAAGCCAGAGCTTCCCTGGTCACCATCCTATAAGGAATGAAATGTGACAACTGTAGTGGAACCCATTGCTGAAGGCTTCGTTTAGGGGAGCCATGTATGATGGTACTGGTGGCACCAGTGGGTAAACCCCATTGATATACCTAGCAAAGTTGTCATCATCAGTGATGAATGACCCACCCCTACCACCAGACATACTGTATAAACTGACAGCAGTTGTGTTGTATGAAAGCATGGTTTTTGGTATTGTTGAAATATTCTACAAAGCGAATTGTGGTAGCGGTTGTGGAATTGTGGTAGCGGTTGTGGAATTGGTTGTGGTCGTGGTGAAGACCAGCTGTTTTTCCCAGTGTGGCAGTCCCACTCTGCTTGCTGACTGCCTATGCTGATTATCTGTTCCTCGTGCATGAATTAGTGATGAGTTGCATGGGCTGAGGCACATTTTTGCAGCAGGGTGTGTATTCCCCATACATGAAATTACACTTGGTCGTCTCCAGTCGGGACGCCGCCGCCGCCATAGCAGAAAGCGCACGGAACAGGCACCTACAAAATTGCAATTTCACCCAGGCACCTTTCTATTGCGAGAGATTTTCGCTTCCTCACTTGTCTATTCGGATTGATCAAAGCCTAGATTATGTTTTAAGATGGATGCGTTTATTGCACGCAAGTGCGTGGACACAGTGCGAATGCTGTCATCATGTAGCAGTGATTTTGTCGAGTAGTGACGAAACCCTGTGGCAGTGGACTAGTTATCAGATCAGCTTTGTAGGTGGATTTGTAATAATGGCATAAATTTCTGTATTATGTTTTTTTTATTGATTATTTGATGATGAGTACCAGGAGGTGGAGGGTTTTCTTCCTCTGTGTGATAAATGTGTACAGTGTACTAAAGTGGCTCTGTATAAATTTAGAGTAATTTCAGTAAATAAAATTATTTAAACTAACCATTTTAAAATTTTTTCGTATTTTAAACATTAAATAATATTCCAGATGAATTAAATGTTAAATTGTTAAAGCGAAACAAAAGTCATGGTTTTGGGGCTATGCACCTAAACGAGATAATAAAAACTAACCACGAACAAGTAAAATCAAGAATATTACGCCAGTGGTTTACCCAGAATGTGTTCTAAAAGTTGGAGAATACGGTCATTTCTCCAAATGATCAAGGGCTGACATGTTAACCGGCACGACCGATATGCGCATGCACAGTTCTATAAAATCAGGGTGACCTTCACTAAAGTGACGTATTAAGGGAGGCTGGCATACACAGAACCAATGCAAAGTCTCAAACAAACGTGTTATGTTGCTAGAAAGAAGACTGGTTTAGTAAACAAAGGCCAAAATATGGATGCAAATAGTATAGCCATATCCTATTGGCAAAAATAGAAATCGGTGTATTACAAATATATTTTCATTTGGTGGGCGAATATTGCCAGAATACCACACTCGTGATGTAGTGTTATCTAACAGTATAGTGCGGCCCTTGAAATTAAGATGTGTGTTCAACTAGGTTTTCCACTGGCGTGATATTGTAGTTGCAAATGTTTTTGTAACTCTAATAGAAGTATGGGCTGAAAACCATGACTTTTGTTTCACAAGTTCCTTGATGATAATTCACACATTTAAATACATTTTTTAATATAAAAAATACTGTAGTTTTATCTAAACCAGACATGTTAAGTGTTCCAGAATCACCAGGAGACTTCTGAAAATCTGTCAGATTTTTTATTCTCCTTCATGGGAGAACAAATCTCCCGGATTTCTATTGAAACGAATTTGTGTGGCCCAATGAAAGATCATCAGTCCCTCCCTTTACTCGTGCCCAACAACAACAGCAGGGGTTATTTCAACCAAGTTTTGTGCAGACTGGACGGCGGAGACTTGTCTTGATCGGGTGGTAATTTTTATGAGTAGTCACGGTGTGAAATACTTTTATGTATGCCCAATTTGATTTACTTAGTTTTGTAAGTGGGTTTCACATTTTGGGGATTACAATCGCAGCCATGTCTCAGCTTGGTGTTTCATCAGTGGGGTATGGCTATAATGGATTACAGAGGAGTTATACAGTGATAGCAATAGTACAAGAGCGCTGGTTGCTCAGTGTTAATGCACTGCAATGCAATTTCCTAATTTTTTTCAATTCAGATGGGACAAGTTATAAATTAGCTCTGCTCATCCCACCTCTGCGGCTGATGATCAGCTTACATGTTGCCTAGTCTCCTGCGACTTTGCGAGCTTGCATAGTAATGAGGAGCTCAATATGTAACTGGCAATGATAATTAATAACACAATCCAGGTCATCTATGCCGTTTCTGAACAAACAAGAACATTGTCGTGACGAGGCAGGTCTTCCTTCCATTGGACAGGTGTGGCGTTGCACGGAGTGATGATTCAGTTGATTCATTAAGCGATGCCGTGTTGATGAAGGGTTGATTATCTGCGGCCGTATGGCACATTTACTGACATTCGGCCAGCGGCCATTGCGTTCTATCTGCATTAAACACTATCCGTATAGCAAGTTTCATTCAATTCCTCAGCCCTGATGATTTTGTAGTGCTTTTCTGTTTTGTCTTGGTTGATGGCACAATTTGGGGGCATATAGTGGTTGCGGGTTGGAAGGTTATCCAGTGTCCACATAGCCAGGTAGACTGGACATATTAATCAGCCAGAGACTGCAGGCAGTGTTCATGTTATTAATAATGCATTTTCTCTTTGTTCAGTGAAGTGCCAGTCAATGCAGTGTGCAGGCACATGTTTATACTGTACGTTCCAGCTTGCTCGCCATCACCTCAGGGCCTTGTCGATGTTTTTACTGATTCCCAGCAAGGCCAGAGATGTCTGCAGTACTTTCTGGCCACTTTACTGACCAAGTCTTGTCACCCTTCCTTGCGGTGTTAAAATTGGGAAACCACAATTTTTGCATGTTGAAAATGAAGAAATACATACTAAATACGTAGACTGATTCATTCACTAATCTGATGTTTTTCCTTTTCTTCTTGCAGTGTGTATTATACTTATGGGCGTTGAAAATATTATATCCAACCACATTTCACATGTTAAGAGGCAACCACGAGTGTAGGCATCTCACAGAGTATTTCACATTCAAACAGGAATGTAAGTATGACGTTCTCATATTACCGGTTTGTATATGACTGATTAGCATTTAATAATAAATGTATACACGTAATAAGAAAATGTACATGCCATAAACAAATGTTTGTTATAGCTTCCATCAGGTTAAATGCAGATGACTTGAGTATTGCAAAATCTAATGTAGACAGTACTAGACCTGTCCACTATATATCCAGCGTGTCCTATTTGAAAAATCACATGCCTTTTTTATACCAAACTAATGTAGGTGAGCGAATTGGTAGTTTTGTTTTACCTGTGGCACCATCGTTCAGTTTTGTCAAGACACTAGGTGCAGAGCTTACACCAAACGTACATGACCAGATCGCACCTACCAAATGTCACGATCATGAAACCAGCATCGCCACCTAACATCAGTTTTTGCACAGATCAACAACTCACCTCTGTTTCTCTTAATATCGTTGTTATCCATGATAGGCCAAACTAATCAATTCAACAAAATGCTTGGCGCCAATCCCTAATGCTAATTTACACGATGGAACCTTTCAAACAAATGGGTGATTATAAAATTTTAACTACCAGTGGGACCCACATATAGTTCCAGTCGGGAACTAGTGATTCTAACAATTAGCACAAGCAATAAAACGCTTCCTTGTTGATTGGTTAGCATTGGTTTGCCTAAAATACGATGCACTATGCACCTGATAAAAACAGAACCATTGAAATAAAATATGACACTCGTCTGTTCATTCATAATAGGGCTTCTCAGAAGATTCATGGGATTGCTAGAGTGAAAAACACTGTATGCATCTCTTGTCAGACTATATTTACAGCCTACTACCAGTTTGGTGTCCCCGCCTGATATAAGTGTGTAGAAGCTATAGAGAACGTCCAGAGGCAACTAACTGTAACGATTTGATCAAATAATGGCAGTTTGCAGATGGAAAACCTGTTCCATTATTTATGGAATAATTATTAAGAAAAAGCTTTCCAACTCAGACATTTAAATAGTCATTTCGTGTGTCTAACCTATTTTAAATGGGCCTGGATTGGAAATGATCCAGTGTTTTGCCATATTATATATATTCATTAGGTGCATACAATTTGTGTGTTGTTGCTACTCTAGGCTTGATGTGTGCCATTTATTTCTACTTGGTCTGTTACACACAAACGACACATTTAACAAAAGTGGTAGGTTTCTAATTGTGAACTTTGTGCACAGTTTTTCTGATTTTAATCACGTAGTAGCTAGTGCGCATTTGTTAACTTCAGTTCATGTTGCCCTGCGACATAACGATAAATATCAGGTGCTAAAAGCCAATGAAAATATGACTAAATTTATTTGTCTGTCTAAATCGTTTCACACACCTGAAGCCCATTGCGTTTGCTAATAAATCATTTGTGTCATATTGATCATTTGCATTACATAGGCTTGTGTGACTTTATAAAAAACTCTTAATACCTTTGTGCTATGATAAGCTAATAGTTTTCCTGGGCATTGACAGTGATTGATGTGGGGCAGCCATGGATACAAACTAAATACCATATAATAGTTTTTGACTGTTCTGATGAGTGATTATGATGGAAGATATTTTGAGTACTTTCTCTGAGTAAGTTTAACAAATTACCAGACAGTTTAACATATTGCCGGACATCACACAAATCCCCTAAGAATTACAGAGGGATGGCGATCTTAATTTGTTCTACTGTTCCACAAATCCTGGCAGTATTCGCTGTGGTAGACAACATGATATGATACGAAAGGTAGTTAGACCATTTATACATTGAACGCCGCTACGATTCATGGCAGGTGTGAAACAGTACAAAATGTAATTTTAGTAGTTTGTATTGTGTGTGTAAGAAAGCTTGATCGCGGACAGTGGTGACAGTTGCAGTAGGAACTTGCAGCTTGACAAACTGTCAGTTGATGAGTACACAATAACTGTTTAATTAATAAGACCTTTTATTATTTAATTATCTGTTAACATATTTAACATATTTCAGCTGATTTAGGGATTATTTTTATATTGTTTAGTGGCTTTGGACAGGTTTTTATATGTTGCGAATGTCTCGTTTATTTATTATTTGTGGTGTGATTCATATAGAAATGGCTTAAGTGAAACCTCCATGCTTACGTTTGTAATGCGAAAATGCTCTTTGTTTAACTATAATCAAGCTAGCGTTTGGACGTTTGTTTGTATGTATGTGGTTATGTTCACATTTTCATCCTAGACGGGTTGCACCTCGGGTGCCAAACTTTCAGGGATTAATCTACGACCCCACAAATGAAACGTAACATCTTTTTTTTTCGAAATACCTCATATATCAAGGGTTCTTAGTGGTTTTATGGTAAATCAAATGTTTGCTACGTAAAACATTAACTTCCAACAATCGCAGAAACCATGCCCGTGCTCGGCGAATACTTCGGTACGTAAACCATTTGAGAGTACATAGTACCATCTGGGCGGTTTATTTTAATTATAGTAGAAAGCACTCACCCTCGTATTGGGCCAATACGCAGTAAAAAGATATTCTACTATTCCACAACCAGCACAAATATCGATGGGTCTAAATTCGCGCGACTTTCAACATTTTGAACATGCAACGAGTATTGCATCACGTGCGTGACACGGTTGTTTCTGGTAATATGTTTGACGTTCCCTTAAACAGTCGTATTGATGGCCTATTGGCCTGAGGCATTTGGTAAACTTTGCTATCATAACTGTCATGTATGAACTACCAAGTTATCCCATCCTGGGGATGGGTATTTTTGCTAGTATATGTAATAAAGCATTGTTGCAGGTAAAATCAAGTACACAGAGCGGGTGTACGACGCGTGCATGGAGGCGTTCGATTGCCTACCGCTAGCAGCTTTAATGAACCAACAGTTCCTGTGTGTGCACGGAGGACTCTCGCCAGAAATGCACACGTTAGAGGACGTCAGAAAGGTAACTCCAGTCCTCACATCACACCTGTATGCCACCTTCAAACTCCAGTCCTCACATCACACCTGTATGACACCTTCAAACTCCAGTCCTCACATCACACCTGTATGACACCTTCAAACTCAGATATTAGCATTCGCGTGGACCTGTAATATTTTTAGACTTCAACTGTGAAGTTGTTAGCATACCACTCGCGCATGTGATAGCATTCATGCAAAGCAGCGACAATGGGTGAGAATGGAAAGAAATGTTTTATCGACAGTATCTGTTAAGTTATGCTGCTGAGCAGATGCTAAATAGAGTGTGTAACATTTTGCATAGGTGTGTGGACTTGCATTGCAACCGCCATACCCCTAAAGTTAACCTTTTGCCACATTCCATCTTTGCCAGATGTTTTGTAAAATTTCCGAACAGATAACAACAGATAAACCTATTTGTAAACATACAAAAAACTACATTTGTCACATATTTGCAGGCTTCAAGATGAGCAGGTGAAATTTATGACATGTCCCATTTCGGTACGCTTCACAGTGTATCACTCCTGGTGGATTTGGAAAAGTTTTAAAACAGTTGTAGGGACTTTCCAATGACAAATAAACCATGTACCAATTGGCCCATGCAATCAGAAAAGTATAGATCATATGTTCACGATGATTGGGTCAACATATTTTCAGCTGTATAGTTTTGTTTGCCTTGTAGACACGTAAGTCGAGAGAACAACTTGAGTAGTTTCAGTTGTGTTTTATTGGACACTGCTACTTTCTGTTGTGCGAGTGTTTCCCCAGCGATGATTGTCTCTACCCTCGTTGCAGTTGGACAGGTTCAAAGAACCACCAGCATTTGGTCCAATGTGCGACTTGTTATGGTCGGACCCACTGGAAGACTTCGGCAGCGAGAAGACAACAGAACACTACAGTCACAACAGCGTCAGGGGTTGCTCATATTTCTACAGGTCAGTCCTTACTAGGACCCCCTTACATGCACATTCCTCTTTTAATTTATTGATCATAATAGTAAGGGATGATCTTAAAACATCGATGTGTGAAACAACACAAATCCATCATCTGTCATTTAGCCTCAGACCACTTGTCCCCCGCTACAGCAAACTTTGAATTGCGTCAACATATGTACAACTTTGTATTCACCAGGGGCAATCATTTAAAGTCAGCACCCTTATGAACTGTGATCAGAAAATATACAATGTTTTTTGGGAAAATAAGTATGATGCTAATCAGAATGGATGCCAACCCCTCCTAATTTTTGTTTTGAAATTATCCGAGTAGTTTTTAAAATGAAACGAGTGACCTGTTAATTGCGATATCTTGGATACATATCAGTGAGAAATAATTTTGACTGAAAGGTGTAACAACATTATCCCACCTCTTTGAGTGTGTAACATAAAACCGATGCGTAGCGATAAATGTGAATATTATACGTGTGTACACTTGTTTGTTATGCGTCGCCCCTTCTGCTTGCAGCTATGCAGCGTGTTGTGATTTCTTGCAACAGAACAATCTCCTATCAATAATCCGAGCACACGAAGCACAAGATGCTGGGTGAGTGGCCGGTATTGACTGAAACACTTCCTTGGCACAATCTCGTTGAAGCCACCGCTATGCAGATGCGATTCACACCATTACAATATGAATCTTTGAAATTGGATCCAGTATTTTATGGTGCCTGTGTAGAAACGTGCTGTTGATGTTAAGTAGCCTTTAAAATTAGTAACAACGTATATGTGCTTTTTACCATAGGAAACTAATACACCAAACTGATATGCAGAAACCTTAATGTTGAAGTGGCTGATCTTCCATCCCTTATGAACAGTCGTCCTTTATTCTCATTAATTCTCCGGCTCCAGCCAATAAATGATGATGATGAATGCATTCCAAGTGCTACACTAAATTTTTTATTCCAGCGGATCTTGATAAATTAAGCGCTAACCTATAATTAATAACTAAATAAACGGTTACATCAATGAAAATTAATTACATGCAAAATAAGTTAAATTATACTGGATTAAAGAAATAAAATAATTAGTTTATTGTGGGTAAAAAATATATTATTAAAGGTACAAAGCCTGATCAATGTCACATAATATAAACTCTCCCAAGGTTGTGTTTTAATGAACCACATAATTTGTCCTTTATATCTGTTTATGAATATCAACCTTGCCATTCAGCAGGCAATGTAAACATGATATTCGAGGCGAAACATTCAAATTAAACAGATAACTGTCAGATTATGTGAACAAATTGTGGTTCATTAAAACACACTCAGTCAAAATGTTAGAATGGATTTAGTTTTTACAATAGAACATGATTTTACGTTAAAAAATAATCAGACTTTGTACGTTTAAAAGTGACCACATTTTTGTAAACTCACAATGTAGAAGAAAGTTAACATCTGTAAAATGTAAAAATCTGTAATATTACCCAGGATAGTATAAGTACAATATATATTGATACCAGGTATAATAATAATACACATTTTGCTAGCTGATGGTCGCTAAAATTACTCAATTACCCAAGATGAGAAACAACAGCAAGCAAGCTCAGCAACTCCCTATAACTGCCACCTATGTGATTTGGAGCAACTGAAGAGTTCTGACATTTACGCGGTGAAATGCAACTGCTGTTTGACTAGACTGGCATGAAATTACGCTTCAGCTAGACCATCTGCAGTATTGAGTTTCCTGTCTAGGATAACTTCGTTTCACCGAGTCTGTGCAGGATTCATAAACTCGTTGGTATAATGCACGTTTGAAGTGCCAGTGCAACTTATACGGGCTCAGACATTGATTGACTGATGATGTCTCGGAAAAATGGCCAAGCACCAGTGAAATCATCTAAATTTAGCTCCGGAAAAATATGATGCATATCACTTGTGTACATATGCCACACTCACACATGCGCCACACTCACATGCTCTTTGTGAATAAGAAAGAGGAGGTGAAAACTGGTGAACTCGATAACTCAGTTCCTCGTTAATATGTTACAACTTTCATTATCACAGATCCTTATCTTGGAGCTATTTATTTATATCGGTTATCAGACACAGGAAACCTAACCTTTTAATTTGTTATTATCAGCAGTATCTTGATTACCCAATATGTGAACTGTTCTCATTTACCTGAACTTAGGGTCCGTGCTATAAATTAACTTTTATCATTGTCGATGCCAGTTCCTATCCCAATCATGTCTCCAAATTGTGGATGTTTTATCTGTCCTTTAGTTGCATCCTTAGGTTATACTTGCAAAATATCTACTTGATGTTTCACCTGGCGTAAATTGAGTCGGGTGTTTGCTGGCAACTGAATTTATTGTTTGAGGTCAAATAGTAGCCAAAAGGCACTACGGAAACATCAGAAAACATTCATCCAGCAACTGCCCGGATTGTTTCAAATATTAACCGCACAAAACTTGTGTAATTTTTACATGCCATCTTACAGTCCACACTTAGCAGAATTGAACACATGGCCAAAAGTCATATCTAGGTTTTTTAGTGGTTTGGTAATATGCAAAATAATGACTGTATCTAAACCATGTAACATGGAAACAAAAAGGTAATTAATCACTCGGATATAACTATAAAATATTTAAACAAACAGTTTGTTTAAATACTTTCAAGAGATTTAGCAGTTTGTAGACAAAAAGCTTTACCTTCGCTGCATTTGTTGGATAATTACCGATATATTTAAAGTTCTCTTTCTGCAGCTACCGCATGTACAGAAAGAGTCAAACGACAGGATTCCCATCGCTCATCACAATATTCTCAGCACCAAACTACTTGGATGTATATAACAATAAAGGTGAGTTGACAGTAGTGCAGCCACAGCCATGTCATCCGTGCAGAGAAATAAGATGTTTCTCAAAAGTATAATGTAAGAAGCTAACTAAATTAATTTGACGGATTTGTGATTTTTTTTCTTACTATGAGCTACAAGGTGTCATAGAGGAAATTTCACTGTGTCTTGTCATTTTTACTGTCTCATTTTTGTCACAGTTTTTTGTACTGTGTCATGCCATTATCACTAAATCTTGACCTCGTGTCTTACCATTGCCACCATGTCTCGTACTGTGTCTTGCCATTGTCACTATGCCTTACCATTGTCATGTCACTGTCATACCCTTGTCACTGTGTCTTATTACTGTATCTTACCATTGTTAAAGTGTCATATTTTGTCACATTGTCTTACCATTGTCACTGTGTCTTGTACTGTGTCTTACCATTGTCACTGTGTCACTGTGTGTTGCATTGCTGCAGCGGCCATACTGAAATATGAGAACAACGTGATGAACATCCGGCAGTTCAACTGCTCACCGCACCCGTACTGGCTGCCCAACTTCATGGACGTCTTCACCTGGTCGCTGCCATTTGTCGGCGAGAAGGGTAAGTGGGGTGGGGAGCTGATGGAGGAGGGAAAGGGGTGACCAGGGAATGGGGTGAGGCAGGAAAGGGGTGAGGAGAATAATAACAAGAGGAGAAATTTATAGAAAGTTGTAAGAAAAGGAGAACCAAACTGCTTATTTAAATCCATAGCAAAAAATAAAGAACAAAGTAACAGATAGACCCATGCAACTATGGATTTTTTTGAGCTGAATGAATGAGCTATCCAACCAACACTTTATTGATGAAAACTATACAGACAAGTGCATGATAGTTGCCATGTGGGAATGAACAATAAAATGTGCATAAATTGAAGATGTTCAGTATAAAAAAGGTTTACCGAAATAAATGTCCACTTCTTTGCGTAGTAGCAATGTTTGCACTTGTTAGAGTATCACTGTCGCTATTCTGCCGTATTTACTAAGTCAGCAGTCTGTCAAATCTGATCATGCCCCCAAACAAAAACAGACTTACAGTGAAGGCAAGTTGTTCCATTGTCATATTTAACAGCATCAACACCCGTATTAACAGCCTCCATAAACACAAAATCGAGGTTTCCTGTATGGTGATATTCCTGTCATACTTCTGTCCAAAGTTCAGGTGCATCAGCCATATCATAATTTTGAATTGCAGTGACAGAGATGCTGGTGAATGTGTTGAACATCTGCTCTGACGACGAGCTGATGTCGGAGGGAGACGACACATTTGAGGGTAAGCATCGGCATTTGTTCTGCCTGGAAAATGTACATATCTTTGTCCCAATGGAATCTGACAATTGCTGTAGAGTCATCGACATTACTTCGACTTTGAATGACAGACATATCTGTGTTGCATTCTTTTGCTTGGTTGACGGAAGGATCCTTTGCCGTTCAGATGTGTTTGCTTTGTCATTATTATCATCTGTAATTTGGTCATTCTCAAGGGAACAAGTACGTTGAAAATTTACATGGACATTGCCAACTACTTCGGTTGTCTGGTTGGTTCGTTGATGCATTTTGTTTTTGAGTTGAAAGTAATCGGCTGCAAAGTTTGAATATGTTTTTTCATAGGGTGTGAAAAAGAGCTGGTTGAATTCATGTTCAGTTGTAGACTCATGGTTGTGTTGTGTTGTTTCTTACGTTGCTTTTGATGGCTAGGATTTTTATTTTGGCATACACTGAATGTTGTGAATTTTGTTGAGCACGTCACTTTCTTTGTCTGTATCTTCATGCTGCTGTTGTCGGTTAATTTTTCACTGTTATTTTGTGTTCTGTCATGTTAATTTTGATGTTACAACACCCGGAATGGACTGTTATAGTGAAACATCGCTCCACCAACCAGCATTTCGCATCAGCCACATGGTTTCAAAAGCAGCAAATATTTTGGCAATTGATTGTGACTTTATAAACCATTAGTGGAATCGTTGAAGATGTGTGATGTATGGCCATCGGTAATGAGCTCGGCCATGTAAATGTACTCTATAATGTTAATATCTGCAACTGTAATTGTAAAAATTACTAGGTGCATTAAAAATGAAATCAATGTGGAAGGTATTAGTAGACACCGTTTGCCTTCACCTGCCAATAGTAGTAAGTGGCATATTTCTCTTTAATTACAAAACTCTGTTAACTCACACCGGTACGTTACTTGTTGGTTCTGTTCAGCTTAGTATAATTATACGTTGTATCAGGGCTTAACTTCTTCACATATAATTTTGTAATGTTAAAGTTGTGCTAAGTCCTTTATGTTTGCTGCTTCTCTCTGCATTTTTTTTTTACAATACAACAACAAAGCAAAACTTTGTCAGCTTCCAAATTCTTATCCTTTAGAAACCCAAAGAGTTGGTTGTTGTTATAGCCGCGAAAAACTGGTTGAAGAAACCATGTTTCTTGTTATTGTATTCCGTCAAATATTTATCAAGCAAAGTTTTGCTAAGGTTGTTTTGTTAGTTATTTTGTGTTATTGGTGTTGTTGCTTTGTTCCGCCTGTCTGGTTACCCTCAGTTCATCTAAAAGTTGCACAAAAATATACAAATACATTTCTATATATATTTGTATATTCGTTTCACCAAATCTTTTATTTCGTTTTCCTCTATTTCCACACACTTCCATTTCTCATCTTACTTTGATCCTAGGTTTTATGTGTTTTTCTTGTAGAACTTAACATACATGAGGAATAATGTCAATATTACTGATTGTAATTCTGACATTGTATTAACATTGTGCAGAAAACATAACATTTACATAGGCAAGTCTATCTTGTACTTCTCAACACTGCTATGTTTTTAGAGAACAGTAAATACTAAATTTTTTACAGCTTTTTAACAGCATATCCTTAAAATCTGATATGACCATATTATGTACATAATAGTGCAAAGAAATATTATATTTGCACAATTTCTTACAATATGATTGAACTACCGAACTTAAAAGCCGTTGTTAATTCTAATAACTGTGTTAGTAATAAAGATGATTACTAACGCCTTTGAGCTATGTTAGGTTGACATTTGGCAGTGTTGTGTCAAATGGATTTTAAAATGTGTTTTGACGAACTGTGGAGAAACTGGGCAGGCCGCTGCTGCGTGGCCAAACCCGGCCGTGCTGCGTGGCCGAACCCGGCTGCTGCTTGATTGTTCTAACTGTTGTGCGCCTCTCCGGTGTATAACTCCACTGTTGTTTTCTTTTCATTCTCGATCATGTGTAATTCGTTGCATGCACACAACAGCGAGCAACGAGGACGAGGATGGTAAGTGATGTTGTCGTAGTAGTTTGACTGTGCCCTTCCACGACACACCACCGTGGCCGCTCTGGCCTCCTCCTGCACCATGCCTGCCTAAATAACCTCTAACTCGGCACTGCTTCACAGGGCACTAACGCTGCACGGCAATGGCCTTCTAGGTGGCGCTGTGCGTACTACAGTTGTGGCTGTGTTGCCAAACGACACGTGTCGGATTTCTGGTGTTCTTTTTAATATCTTTTCGAGCCACTGGATACTAAGCAAGAACACGCGCACTCTGCTTCGAGAATAGAGCGAGCCATTTCATTAATACACATTTGATGCACTGCATTTATTGACTCTTGGTAGCCCGATGTTTGCAACAAAGAAGGCTGAGTAGGTCCGGAGAATGGGAATGTAACAGTTGTCCATGCTGATGAAAAAATATGAGCTATGTTTAAATTGTATGCAGAAGGCATCTGGTTAATGATTATTTTATGCAAAATTAAATTTAGTATTGTATTTGATAGTGAGTGGAAGCAGTTATCACATTACTTATTCCATTTACTCTCATTGTCAAGTTCTTTTGTAACTTTTTCATGTAAATTTATTGTAAGTTCCTGCTACAAATTCACACTACACATGCAGTTTTCGGTAATGAAACACATTTGTTGTAACATGAACAATAGAAAGGACGTAGAAATCTGTTGAATAGCTTTATTGATTACACTGGAGCAGTGCATTCGTGGTGATTGTTGAGAAACACGGGCTAGTAATACAATAAATACTGTACATAACTGTGTATACCTTTGCAATATTTCAAAACACATTTTTCTTTCTGCACTGTACCTAGTTTTGTATGGGATGGATGTTGTAGGAGTTGTATGCATCGGTGCACAGTTAGTATAAATAGGCATATGCTCATGCATACATATGCACGCATGGAGTTTCCTGTAACAAGATATGTAAAATCTACGTTGAGCATGCATTCATATATCTGTAGTTTCAGACTGTCATTTGGTATCTTTGGTCATAACGCATGTGAATACAGTGTCAACAGTTCTGCTGGTGTAGACATGCTGTGGGTGCATGTAGGTGAAGCAGTTGAATATCAATTATAGCTGTATCGTCTAGCTATGACTACTTTTCTTAAACATACTGTAATTCTTGAAGATAACAGAAACTAAACTTTTTTAAACGTTTTAAATTACTGTATTCGACCTATTAAGTGTATATGCCCTAATAAGTGTATATGCCCTATTAAATGTATATGCCCTAATAAGTGTATATGCCCTAATAAGCATACACCCATTTTTTTTCAATCGGCTATGTGCAATCTTGACTTGGCGATCAATATATTGACAGGAGATCGAAAGTTCCACCTATAACAGGAGACTTTGCAGTGCTCTGGTATCATTTTATGAATGTGTAAATAGGTGGTAGCTCCAACCCAGTCCCTTCATTGAATCTCTTCTGTTGAGATGTGTCCTCCCCGAACTTTCACAGGAGCCCGTGGCTGACTATAATATTATGTCTGTCTTGGATACAGCCTCCCTCACTTTTCTCCAGTGTTTGACTCAACTAGTTTTAAACACGTAACCACAAATTATTCACTAAAATGTGTGTGGCTCCAACTCGGTGTGACACACTTTCTCAACTTAGGTCATTAGCAAGCATTGTTTCATTGTTATGATATTTTCCCATGTCTCAGAATTTACGCTTAATAGGTTGAATACAACATATGGAAACCTGATCCAGTAATGTCTAGACTTAATGTAAAACATCTAGAAATATATATATATATATATATATATATATATATATATATATATATATATATATATATATATATGCTTGCTTATCAGGACATGCAGTTTTCTTTATGGGCATGCAAAGTTAGCTTAAAAACATATTTTGATTTGAAATCATCACATAACCGAACCACACTTACTGTAAATACTATCAGATGTTAATATAGACATGGTTTGTCCACACTGTCTTTGTGGGTGCGTGTATGCATGCACATATTGGGTGCACAACAAGTTATAAATTGGAAGAGAGGAACATGGTTTCATGTAGGGGTTGAAAGGAATTGCCTTCTTTTCCCATAGGTTGGAAGGATATGGAAGTAACGAATGTGATTCCAGGTCAGCCCCCTGGGTGGTGTTCTGTTGCTGATGATGTGACATCTTCGAGGCAACCAATTTTGTATTACAGTGTTTTGAACCCTGCCAGGGTGCTTGCAGTCTGGCCAACCTCTGCTACATTGACACCCACAGCGGCTGTCTTTGCAACTTGCCTGTGGGCTGGTAGAGCAAACATAGCCCCCTCTCCAGTGCCATGCTAAACCAACGTGCCTGTTTTGCCAACTTAATTATAACATTTAACATCTCCCATTGTGCCAAACAGTCAATAAAATAACGTGTGTGTGTCTTGTGTGAAGGTATGACAAAGCTCGTCGGCTTTCTGTCATTTCAGTTTAGAAATCTTCAGTGCACATTATAATATGAAACCTTCGCTTTGGCTAAATGTGGCACGCCTGTGTTAATAAATGTGCAACATTTAGCTGGAAGATGCCTTGTAGGTTTGATGTTTCTTCTTACTCGACTTGCATTCATCACTGTGCATGACTCTAGCCGTCAGATCTAGCAGCATCGCACTGTGGTTGCTAAGGTGGTCATGGCATTGCACTGTGGTTCTAACTGGTTGCTGAGGACTGGTTGCCATGGCATTGCATTGTTGCTGCTAACTGGTTGCCATGGACTGGTCCCTGGCGTTGAACTGTGGCTGCTAACTGGTGAAATTCGTACTGCCTGATAACTATACATTAATGTTGTGAAGTATTTTTCATTGGTCAGGAGCTGAACAGCTTTGCATATGTCAAATGACATTTCAAAGCAATATTAGTACATTGCATGTATTTTTAAATGATGAAATTGGATGTTACATTTATAAAGACCAGTCATGATTGAGAAATTAGATAATGCCGACACTACAAGTGTTTCAACTTATTGACATACTGATAGTATTTACCTGTCAAGAAATCTTTTAATAGTTCAACTCGGTTACTTTATCTATAATACAAAGACTCAAAGGTCATTGCATTTACATAGTTATTGCTTTTACATACTGCTGTGTAGATTATCAGTAAAAGTTCCTGTTGAAATGAGTAGCACAGTGTCACGATAACGTTTTTGTGTAGTTCACGCATGACTTGGTGCTTACACTTGCCACCAGGTGGAACCGTTGCGGCTCGCAAGGAGATCATACGCAACAAGATCAGGGCTATTGGCAAGATGGCCCGTGTCTTCCAAGTACTACGGTTAGTTCTCTTTCTGCTCTCTACCAACTTATATCATATCCATAAGTTATTATAAGACTTGCTAGTGTCCCGTTCTGATCATACTTGATCAAATGGCTGTAAATAATTGGGCAACTGGCTGCAATTCAGTTAAGAATACTTTCATTAGTCATAAATTGTGTAATGCCAATCTCTGGTCAGTGGGTGTAACACTGGGTGTAATCAGTGGATGTAATGCTGGGTGTAATAAGTGGAAGTAATGTTGGGTGTAATCGGTGGATGTAACGCTGGATGTAATCAGTGGATGTAACACTGGGTGTAATCAGTGGATGTAACTCTGGGTGTACTCAGTAGATGTAACGGTGTAATCAGTGGATGTAAAAATATGATAAATAGATGTAAATGTAGGTGTAATATGTGTGCTTGACTGTCTTTGTAATCAGTGTATTTACTGGTGTGTGTAACTGATGTTCCATTCGTGTCTACAGAGAGTAGTGTATTTAAAAATGGATCTAACGCTAAGTGTAAATCATACATGTAACAGAGGATGTAATCAGTTGATGGAATGGTACATGTAATCATTGGATGGTGGTGTGTACAGAGAGGAGAGTGAGAGCGTGCTACAGCTGAAGGGCCTCACGCCCAACGGTCTGCTGCCCATCGGAGCCCTGTCAGGAGGAAAAGAAAGTCTCACTAGTGGTAAGACCCGTGGTCTTGTTTACAGTGTTGATACTTTACTAGTGATGGGTTAAGAGGGGAGAAACCCCAGGTGAAATGTCATTTTTTTATTAAATATTCAAAAATGTGTTTCCACTGTATTCTAATAGCTTTGTATGTGTATTATCTATAAAGTTCACTTTTATAGCAATTACATACCTCTAAGTCACTTTTATTCTTGGATAAAGCATGCCTCCTTCAAGTAATAAATCCCGTTTTTCAATCTTTAATGGCCATTTTCTCAAAAATGTGTTTTATGCATTTGGAAAAGGGATATCTCTATGAGTAATTATGCTATCCAAATAAGATTTTGAATGTTGCATTCAGCATACTCTACTTTGTTGCCAAAAACAAAGTTTGCACTTTACCAAAAAAACTACATTTTAACAAATGCTCTGGTAATTGTACAGTAGAATGTGTACTGAACATGGATTTATAAGAATTATAATCATATGTGTTCAATAAAGAATGGCAGTGTTTCTAAATTTGCTAATATTTGCTCAAAATGGCGGACATTTTGTTTGTTACCATGGAAAAGTGGGGTCTGGCTGACAAAAGTTCAATATATGTTTTAGTCAGTAAGGCCCATTCTATGCTTTTGGCAGAAAAAATTGCATGATTTGCACAAATAAAAAAGTATCCTATCTACCTGCTGTGTGTGGCCTTCAATTACAGAGTAGCGATTGTACTTACAACACCAAGACATTTTACATTACAATTACATTCTCAATGAAACAAGATTTTGTTGAACATTTACAGAAATTATTTATTTTCTTGTTTATTTAGTAATTGAGGTAGTAAAGAACAACTTTTAAATTACCTTGGTAGATGTACAGTTGGATCATTCCAAATGAAATCACCAGATGTCTTTAGTTCTTTTATATTTTTTACCAGATATTCCCCTAACACCCAAATGAAAAAATCTAATATTTTTTCTGAGATAACATTATTTATGTAACAGGTATACCTGTTTTTGACTTAATTTTATATAACATGGTTGTGCAACAGGGGCCTGTATAATCGCAGTTGCTATTTTATAAGGTAACATCTGTTAAATATATTTTGTATGAAGGAGTTTTCAGAAGATCAGAAAATTTCTATCCTAAACTACATATCCTAAGCTACAAAAATGGTGTAATTTATAAGTTATTAATCATGTTCCCACATGATGAATTTTTTATTTGAAAATTAGCCTCATTTGTTTTGTTTGAGCGGCTATGACTACATTATCCCATACCGAAAATATAAACTAAGCAAGTATTTTGTATGAATAATATAATTTGTTGTTTTATGACATAATATGTGTATAAAATTGTTTGTTACAGCACTGAGTGGCTTCTCACCCACACACAAGATCAGTGGCTTCGTGGAGGCGAAGTACCTCGACAAGATGAACGAGCGCATGCCCCCACGGCGGGACTCCAGCAGCCCGTACAACAACAAGGAAAAGAAGACGTCGTGAGAGCGGCCATGTCGACCTGCCACACCCTCCCAGTGGCCGTTGTTGCACACGAGTCCGTACGACTAGTGTGTTTTGGAAGCTTTCTTTCATCACTTTTTGCTTGTTGTTATGAACAAATTTTGATCTGGTCTGACGTGGCGACAATGGCGACAACGACCGTCTGCAACGACGTGTCGTGGTCACTTGCCGCATGCGTCACTAACTGTTGTCACGTGTCCCTGTGCAGCGTCCAGTCTAATGACTAATGGAGAAAGGTTTAGGCTGGCTGGAGCCGGGAGAGACGGAGTGACGGCACAGTGCCCATTGGTGACACCCAGTGGCCAATGTTGGAACCAAAACTAGGTGCGGAGTGACCGTGCGATCACTCCGCATGAAGGCAGTGACACAGAGACTGTTGTGTACATTTCTTTCTTATGGTGTACTGATATGAGAACTAACTGTTCTTCGGTGTGGATGTCATTGCGTAATGGTATGTTCACTGACACTTGTTGACGTGAGATGGCCAGACAATAGCCGCTGTCGAAAACGATACAATGCTGTTTCCGCTGAGGGAAAACTTTACCGGAGCTTTAACAATAACTTGGCTGCATCATCTCATCTTCCTCCCGTCATACAGAGCCAGTCTCTGTCAGATTTGCTCAAGCATGAAGTGTCAGTAATAAGCATGATGTTGTAACTGTCGGGTTCAGTTGCGTGAACCACCCTCTTCCACACGTGGACGACTGTCTGCGTGCGGACGAGGGCCCCACTAAGATACCCCAGAACAGCCGCAGAATAGTCGGAAGTATTGCCCAGTGTCGGAACAGCAGTTTTGGTCGTGGCAGCACTCGCAGATGTATTGAAACCACTGAATTCAATAACCACAAGGTTCGATGTGATTTTTGCAGTATTACGTGGTTTAAGTGTTGTTTGCGTGTGGCGGCTTGATGTGCTACTTTCTGTCGGGTTCTCGTACTAGCATAATAGTTGCTACTGGTGTAGGAGTTGGTCATGGACGACAATGGATCCAGGGACACTGTGATTGTTTGGCTAGCAATGCTGGCTAGCTGGATTGTCCAACATTCGCGGGGTGCGATGAAGCAGCCATACAGGGTTGCATAAGATCTGCTCGTCCCCATCCATCACCCCCACCCCATCACCTGGTGGCGCCGCTTGTATCATATTCTCTATGTGTTTTGTGTCGTCACTGCCGATTGGTGTTTGTTAAGTGTTACTTGACCTCATCGCATTTATATATTATGCTACGATATTTATTATAATTATTATGAGATGAAGTAATAATAAGTACATTACTCTGGCAGGTTTATATCACGGATGCGGTTCACTGTTTGTACATACTGTGTTGTTGGGATGGCCG
This sequence comes from Lamellibrachia columna, assembly GCA_963662155.1. NCBI lineage: Eukaryota > Metazoa > Annelida > Polychaeta > Sabellida > Siboglinidae > Lamellibrachia > Lamellibrachia columna. The sequence goes on from OY759266.1 coordinate 18,845,765, forward strand.
CACGGGAATGTGCCGTGTACATTGCTGTAACATTTCAAGGTAACTGTCTGCAAACTGGCCTGCTGCGCCATGCATTCTCGGCATCATTTTGTCATACTGGAGTGTTGCGTAGGTCGGTACAAGTTTGTTTCATGCTGGTGTATTGTGCCACGACGGCGAGGCTGGGAAATGTGTCCCTTGCCAAAGTAACGGGGCAGAATTTGGGGTGTTGTACAGACGGTGGTGGTGGGAATGGAACGCTGCTTTGCAACGTGTGATTCTCGTTCCAGTGTTGCTTAGTTCTTGCCTGGGTGTGTGCTTCTTGTGGTTCGTCATGTCTTTCTGTTGGCTGTTCAGGCTGACCACGAATCTCATGTACCAGCTGACATATTTCATCCAATCAACTCGTGGCAATTCGCCAGTATGGCTCACTTCACAACGGCTGCTGTTTATAGTAGCGAGGGGATGACTTCACAGCTAAGCTGGAGTGAGAGCTGCAGTTTTGCTTTTGTTTTTTGTAAATAAACCAGACAACGTTTTGTAAAGTTTATTATGTTAGGTAGGACACTGACAGAACAGGATATGTGCATTTGGTAAAGCTAGAGCAGTGCAGCACATTGCGGTGTTATCGGAGAACGTAACCAGCGGCAAATGAGATTTTGTCTCAAGTGCAATACTTCCATTTTCTTATTTTCCGAGCACGTGTTAAGTAAGGATTGGATGGCAGCACGAGCTGCATCTGTTCTTGCAACCTGCTTTATCCGTTCTTCTACCACACGTGTATATGACTTGGTAGTGTTTCTTAAATGTGGTTGTGATTATTAAGACTTAGCGGCTTTTTCGTCACTGCAGCATTTTAAACCTTTTATCCTGAATCAGTTAAGTGTTGTTCTGTGGGTTAGCATGGCTGGTTTGCCAGGCAGATGGTTTACTACTACTTTTGTTGGTGTGTGCGTGCGGGCGTGCGCGTGTCTGTGCCAGCAGGCATGTGTAGCTGTATTTACAGTCGGTGACTCGAACTCGCTGGTTTATTTCCTTCCTCTGGATGTCAATTTCAGGTCAGTGGTAATATGGTGTATAAATTCTGAAAACTTACCAGGGTATTGCTGAAGAAAATAGTTTTACACGGATACTGTGCAAATGTAGCTAAACTTAGTGGTATCCATCCAGTGTGCAATACGAATGCAAAGCTGTCATTGACTGGCTTTAGTTTGCAACCAGTTAACCAAGAGGAGACAAAATCTGCTGCAGCAAATACCTTACTAGTAAGATTTAGCAAAGGGTATCTTTGAAGATCCAGACTAAATCAGAAGTTTCACTGACCAATGACATGACTATTTTGATCACATACACTGGTACCTGTTAGAGCGTTTATCTTTGTTATTTCTATTTGTTGACATTTTACACAATTAATTCGGTTCTGACTAACATGTACAGATTGCCAGCACCCCTTCACTAGTCCCCTTTCGTACCATTGTTACTAACAATCGTGTGTATATTGATTTTTTCTAGGTACTTCCCTTTAAATTTTTTGTCACAATTGTCTGAGTTCCTGTTGTAAATTCATGCATGTATTCATACTTGTAAACATTTATGTGTTTAAAAATAAAGTGACGTTGAAATGGTGATGACAACGGTTATTTGTTAGGGTCAGTAACAGCAGTACGTGTTGTGTCATGAAAGTTGTTGCTCTATCACTTGCACTAAAGTAGGCACCATTACATTGGGGGAGGAGACGGGTGGACCACGTGAGGGACCTTTAATGCCAACAATGAAAATCATCAACTTCAACATAATTGTCACATCCAGAGTTTGATGTCACAATTCTAATTATGAGCGTGAGCTCCGTAAAGCTTTGCCTAAGCAACCATGTTTTCATTATGTACACTATATTACTGAGTCTGAGGGGGTATGAGTCTGTGATAGGGGTCTCAACATCCCATCATCTCCCACCTGTTTGGGGACCAATCTCCGACCTGTTTGTGGGGCCATTCTCCATCCTACCATGATTTTTGAGAGTTCACCTCCCACCAATCTATCCTCCCACCTATTTTTGAGGCCAACCTCCCACCAATTTGTATGACCAAAACTCCCAATTCCTGCCACACACCCTTCATTACTAGGGCAATATACATCTGCCAGATCAAACTCCCACATGGTTCTCTCTCAAACTATTTTGTTTTTGATGCTAAAGCAAATGAAATGTGAAAAATACGACAGGATGTCCAACAATGGCAGCCATGTTTGTTAGCTTGACGGACCAGGTTGCTAGGCTATTAACAGTGACAATTGATGTGATTTGTAAAGCATTCATTGGTCAGAAGTCTAAAAATGCCAGAATTTTCACGACAGGCTTCAGAAACTGCCTGAGTAACACGTGCTTCAGCCGATCCTCTGAAAGGTCCATTGTATCCCATTCCTCCCTAACTGTAGGGTATTGTGGGGCAAAGCACATCCTTTTAGAGGCCAAGACGATTTGGCCTACTTAACATTAGGCAAACATGGTTAATACAGTCACAATAATCTGCTAATAACATTGCAGAAGCAAACAAAACACATTTTACAAATTTAGTCACGTAGGGCAAAGTGCATGGGGGATGCACTTTGCCCCACTACTGTATATATTATATAGTATATATTATTGTTACGCCCATCACTCATGGCTTATATTGTTTGTATTTATTTATTTATTGAAATAACCTAGCCCAGCATATTTAGCTAGAGGTGATGTTAAAACAAACATGATTCAAATTCGAATTTTTTTTTAAACCAGTGCGTTTTCATAGCTCCTGTTGACATAAAATGAGGGTTCATCCAGCAAATAATAATTGTGAAAATTTTCGCACGTGTTAGGCCTAGTAAAAAAGCAACTATTTCTCATTCCCACCTGCTTCGTTTTTGGGCGCCACCTCCTTTTTAATTATTTACTATCGGAAAAAAATACTATTTAAGGTTTTTTTTAAATTCTTATGAAGAAATCTCTGTCCAGTGCGACGTACTGTTAGACTCTTTCAATTCACCCTACGCATCATACAGGGTGTAGGGCTGTATATGTCAGACCTGCCACGTGGTATGGGTTACCCATATCCGATACGGATTTTGGCGATTTTTTGAGTAATACGGCCGTATTCCATTTTGATACGGATTTCAATTAAATTTACGAAAAATCTTTATAGAGCCACATTATTTACTTGTATGCGCCACAAAACCATATAACATTCATATCAGACGAATAAAAACAACAACATTTCATGCAATGAAATAATCGTTTATTGTTAGTCTTCGATGGTCGCTCCATCGACTATCGCGGTCAGTTCGAAGGTGCGATCCTTCTTCGAGGACGAAGGTGTCGCGCCAGTCGTCCAGGCGTCATTCACCAACGAGGTGCGCGCATTATACTGTGCGGTCGTGCGCAAGATGGTCGCAAAGTTTCCGTTCGTCGACCCGGTGTTGCGCGACTTTGGTGTTCTCGACCATGCAGCCCGCGTGAACCTACGAGCCGATTGTGCGTCTAGCAGCCCGCTTTGCCCCCGACGTCGACGCCGAACAGTAGAAGGACGAGTACGAGGACTTTCAGCTGTTGGACGATGGCGTCATCGCGTTGGAAGAGGATGGCCAAACGCGGCCGATTGACCACTTCTGATCTGACATCCTCTCGCTGAAGACGCCGTTGCAGGCCATCCGCTGTTGGCGAAGGTGGTGGCGCCGCTTCTCTGTTTCCCACACAGCAACGCAGATGTGGAGACTTGCGGGAAATACATACGGACGCATGCCACAGCTTGACTACAACTGAGATGTTGGGACTAGCCAAATCTGCAACGCATTCAGAGTGATGAATGTATTTTGTGATAGATGTTTGTGATAATGTATGTGTAATAAAATTATGTACTTGTATTCGCATGTTGTTAAGGTGTGCGCGACATAGGTTATATCCCGGGAGAGAGAGAGAGAGAGAGAGAGAGAGAGAGAGAGAGAGAGAGAGAGAGAGAGAGAGAGAGAGAGAGAGAGAGAGAGAGAGAGAGAGAGAGAGAGAGAGAGACGAGAGAGAGAGAGAGAGAGAGAGAGAGAGAGAGAGAGAGAGAGAGAGAGAGAGAGAGAGAGAGAGAGAGAGAGAGAGATCAAGAAATTTATGGTCACCAGGAGATAATTATTGAACAATTTATATGATATCTATAAGTGTAAGGTAAGCCCGGGCGGAACGTTTTTATTGGGAAATTTCCTCTTCGATGAAAGATAGAATTATCAGGTTTAATTGGGGCACAAAGAGAGAACATTTACATTTTTTCTTCGGACAGAGAGAGAAAAATGGCCAAAAACAGTGGCATTTGCGCGGCACATATACCTCAGTATAGGGAGCCCCCCCCCGGGGGGGCTATATATGAATGATACAGATTCTTACCGAATCTTAGGTCAAAAATACAGATTGCAACCCAAACATGTGACAGGTCTGATATGTGCCTTCTGCAGAGTCTAAAATAAGAACGATGACCCCTGGCTTTAGATAGTCTACGCAGACTCATTTACATAATTCCAGTATCAATCAGTGTTAATGCCATTCAGTTGTATGCCTAATGAAACCATGCCCATGGCCAAACTTACATATGCCATTCTTTGCTTCTTGTTCGTTTCTAGTCAATTCAGGTAGTTTTCCGGTGTAACACATACGGGCCATATTCCATTAACGTAAATGTTTCTATTCATCTGCCGTTCCCGCTAAAAACGTATTATATTTGTTAATTTGCAAATGGAATGGTAGTCTTTATAGTAATATGCATCACTGACATGTTCTATAATGCATCAAAAAAACTACAGTGTGTCTTAAATCAACCACACTGAGCATTTTTTTTACTAGGCCTTACACAAATTAAACTATAAAAACGACTCGCCTTGTGATTTACAATAATATGGGTGCGCTACTCTACATTATTGTTTGCATGAACCAATGGCACCAAATTATAGCAAGAAATAGGGGATATCTAAATTGATATTTCATATTTTTATTAGTCAAAGTACATATGCCGTGGGACTTTGCCGAAGGACTTGGTTTAAAGCTATTATATTTTTTATTATAATAATATTAGAAAATATTAGAAACCACATTATTGAATACATGAAGGAAAATTATCTATTTAGCCAAAAACAATATGGTTTTATATCAGGGCGCTCTACAGTCGTCCAACTTATAAACGTTTTAGATAACTGCACCTTAGGCTTAGCACTCGACAATGGAAATCACACAGATGTCATTTATATGGACTTCTAAAAAGCTTTTGACACAGTACCACATAAGAGGTTAATAAATAAATTGGATAGTACCACTTTATGAATTAATTAATAAATTGGATCGAAACATTTATCACATATAGAAAACAAAAGGTGGCTGTAAATGGTAAAGAATCGAAATGGCACAATGTAACTTCTGGGATACCCCAGGGTTCTGTTATAAGACCGTTACTTTTTGTACTATACATAAACGACCTACCAGAACTAACCAAGTCTGATACATTTCTATTTGCAGATGACATCAAGATATTTAAAACTATTACTGATAAAAATGACCATGGCATTTTACAACATGACCTAAGCTTAGAGCAGTGGAGCAAGAAATGGTTACTAAAATGTAATCCAAGCAAATGTAAACACGACTATTGGAAATAATAACATTGAAAAAATAAAATATTCTATGACACTTAACAACTCCATACATCCGCTCGACACACTTGAAAAACAAAACGACTTAGGGGTTATTATAGACACAAAGCTATCCTTTAATGACCACATTAACCAAGCAGTAAACAAAGCAACAAAGATTACAAAAATAATTCGCAGAACTTTTCAATTTCTTGACAAAGATGCGTTCTTACAAAAAACATATTATTGCAATAGAAAACGTCCAAAGAAGAGCAACAAAAGAATTACCAGGGATGAGAAACTTAACCTATATAGAAAGATTAAAATTACTAAAACTTCCCACATTATCATAGAGACGTCTACGAGGCGATAATATTATGATTGAAGTTTTCGGAACCTGAGTAACCGAGTTGTTCGCTAGAGGGCAAAACAGTGCAACAGTTTTCACAAAGGACACTAGATGGAAGCACTTGTGTGCACCAACGAAGATGGCGTCGAAGACAAATGTACCAAACGGGAGGTGCCCGGAAACGATGGAAGTTAATGGTCAACTTGAGTCAAGGCCGCAGGCTTGGGTTGCACTGAATGTTGGTGGAACTAAGTTTTTAACTACGAGAACGACATTGTGTCGCGATCCAAAGTCTTTTTTATACAGGCTGTGTCAAGAAGATCCAGATTTACATTCCGCAAAGGTGAGTACCCTGTCGCAGTCAAGTGTCAGTCCCCGTTATCCAGGGCCAGGACCCTCGCTGGCATCATTCCGATTTTGAGTCTGACAGTCGTTTCGTTGGTCACTCGTGCACGTTCGTTTTAGCTTCCGAATTTTGCGAAATTCCGAATTCCGAAAATGTTTAGGCATGATTAAACGAACTCTTGGCCCATGTAAACCCGAAGTTAAACAAACAGCCTACAACATGCTAATCCGGCTAAAACTTGAGTACTCTTCACCCATATCGGCATATGGAATCCCCACACCTTTTCACAAGTTAAAAGCCTTGAAAGAGTGCAACACTCTGCTGCCAGATTTGTTAAAAATGATTACAGACGGAACACAAATCCAGCAGATCTAATTACTGCCCTTGGATGGCCAACCCTCGAACGAAGGCGCATTATCAAACAAGCCACTACCTTCTACAAAATTCTAAACAACATTATTGAGATCACCCCCCCTCCAGGCCTACTAACTCGCTCTCGAACCCGTGGACAATACATAGCCCCCAAGTGCTGCATAAATGCAATGGTCTTTTCATTTTATCCCAGAGCCATTCGCATATGGAATATGATTCCACCAAAAATTACCAACATAAAAAACCCAAAATCATTTCAAGAAGCTATTATGGAACTCCCTTTCACCACACCTCCTCACCTAAACTGCCTTTAAAACACAGTGCTCAGCATAAACTTATCCATGGTGTGGGTATGGAGACTGTCTATGTGTGCATGTAGCAAGGCAGCGACAGTATCCATACACACAACCAACCTATTAAAAAATTTCGTTAAACATCCTATACATAAAATAAATAAAACTATCAGATAAGAACCATTTCAGCAACATTAATAATACTAGTCTTTTAATCGAATGTAACACCCACAGCGCATGCGCACAGTCCACCACAAACTCCTGCGTTAGCCCAAGTTTGGGCTGTTTGGAGTAAACCACTTGAGACTTGACTTAATTTAACAAGATGTAACAAGATTGCTATCCCAAACAACCAGTTCCAGATGGCAAGTGGACAAGGAAGCCATTGGCTTATCGAGAGTCCAACAATTTTCTCATCTATGTGTAGCCTGGCCTTATCAAATATCTGTCAATTCTATTTTTAAACATATTCACACTACTAGCATTAACACAATCATTTGGCAGTTTGTTCCATTCATTTAGCACCCTCTGTGAGAAAGAATACTTTCTCATGTCCAACCTACACTGCTCCTTAACTAATGCTGCTTTGTGTCCTCTAGTTCTACTGCCTTCTTTAAGTTTGAAGAACATATTCCTATCAACATCCTCATAACCATTCATTATTTTAAACACTTCTATTTAGTCTCCTCTTAGTCTCCTGGTCTCTAGTGTTGTCAAACCACATTGTAATAAGCGACTTTCGTAACTAAGGTCTCTCAATTCTGGAATCATTTTAGTTGCTCTTCGTTGTATTCTTTCTAGCTTGTCTATGTCCTTTTTACGATACGGCCTCCATGCCTGAATACAATATTCCAAATGTGGTCTAACTATTGCTTTATACAAGGGTACAATTAGCTGTTTCTCCTTATACATGATGATAGTTCTCGTAATTAGCCCTAGAATTATATTTCCTTTCGAAGCAGCAATCCCACATTGCTCTGAAACTTTCATGTCACCACTAAATGTTACTCCTAATTTCTTTTCTTGTGTGGTTCTACCTAGTACAGCATCCCCCATTTTATATTCTTCATCCATGTTTCCATGTCCTACGTGTATACATTTACACTTCCCAAAATTTAATAACATTTGCCACTTTTCTGACCATTTAACTAATTTATCTAGATCTTCCTGTAAACTTTGTTTATCTGTATCATTAGTACCCTTTCTGAATACTTTTGTGTCATCTGCAAATTTGAGTACTTTGTTAGATATGTCTTCTTCCAAATCATTTATATATATATCAAAAACAGTAATGGGCCTAATACTCATCCCTCAGGTACCCCACTCAAAACAGATTTCCAGTTTGAAATCTCACCATCTACTATTACTCTCTGTCTTCTGTGTGTAAGCCACTTTTCTATCCAGTTGATTACATCATTACCTCATTATCATGTGCTTTTCCATCTAGTGTCCTTTGTGAAAACTGTTGCACTGTTTTGTAACAATCTTTGAAGTGGGACTTTATCGAAAGCTTTCTGAAAATCTAAGTAGACAACATCCACCGGTGACCCGTCGTCTACCCACTTTGTAATTTCTTCAAAAAAACATAAGAGATTGGTTAGACATGATCTTGCTTTTAGGAACCCATGTTGATATATATTTATTAATTTATGTTTTACAAGGAATTCCACCATGTAGTCTCTAATTAATGTTTCGAGTAATTTACATACAACTGTTGTTAAACTCACTGGTCTGTAATTTTTTGGTTTGTTCCTCGATCCCTTCTTAAATAGTGGCGTAATGTTTGCTTCTTTCCATTCTGAAGGAACTATTCCTTCTTCTAGTGATAAGTTAAACAATTTTGCAAGTGGTGTACTAATTTACTCAACAATTTCCTTAAGCAGTTTTGGTGGTATCCCATCAACTCTAGGTGATTTATTATCTTTCATCTTCTTAATTTTCTTTGCTATCATTTCAGGAGTTACAAATAACTGCCCTAAATGTTCTGATTTATTGCCCTCAAATTTAGTAAATGGTACTGGAAGTGAGCTGATATCTTTTGTGGTAAAAACTGAGCTGTAATACTCATTCAGGACCTCTGCCATTTGAAACATGTCTGAAATTATGTTTCCCCTGTTGTTTTCCAGTGGTCCGACCTTATCTCGAACTTTCTGTTTACTCCTTACATAAGCATAGAAACTCTTGCTGTCAGTTTTTATATTACCTGCCAATTTTTTTTTTCAAAGGTTCTTTTTCTAATTTAAGTTGTAGCTAGGTTAAGTGCCTCTTTGTAATTTGCAGTCTTCATCCTTTCTGGTACACCTATAAACCCTCCACATAGTTTGCTTAAACACTATTTTTCTAATAGCTTCTTTTGACAAGTGTTTCTTTCTAGACCGTTTTCCTTGTTTTTTTCAAGGGAACAAATTTATCGAGGATACTCTCAATTTCATATTTTAGAATATTCCAACATTCAATTGCGGTCTTGTTCATCAGCATGTTATTCCAGTCTAGCTTTGCTAAGTATTTTCTCAAATCTTTATAGTTACCTTTGTGGAAGTTTCTCCTATACGTTTTTTTATTTTTACTTTCTGATTTTACATTGATGTCAAAATGTATTTGATTGTGGTCACTGTTACCCAATGGTTCATGTATTTTTACATTGTCCACTAATTCTTTTTGTGATGATAAAACTATATCTAATACATTTTCTCCCCTGGTTGGTTCTAGCACGTGCTGAGTAAGGAAGCTATCCTGAATTAAAAATAGAAATTATTGGTCCTCAACCCCTGTATTCTCTAGAGATTTCCATTGTATGTGTCCATGGTTAAAATCTCCCATTATGATACATTCCCCTTTACTAACTTCCTTTATAGCATTTTGTAGTTTTGAGTTATCCTCTTTGTTTATGTTTGGATTTCAGTAAAATAATCCAATAGTTAATTTTTTATTTCCTGAAACTATTTTGCACCAAACAGCTTCATCGTAATCTGCTTTCCTTTCTAATTTTATTTCATAAGCCTGAATAGATTATTTAACATATAAAATAACTCCCCCTCCCCTTCTTCCTATTCGATCTCTCCTAAACATTACATATCCTGTCAATCCTAATTCAGCATCTGTTATGTCTGTGTTGGCCCATGATTCTGTAATACCAATTATGTGAGGGTCAGTATTTTCTACCATAATGTTTAATTTGTTTTTCTTATTTACTATACTGCTAGCATTTAAACACACGCATCTATAACCTGCTTCAGACATGTTTTTTGAACATTTTGTTATTGGTTTATCTGTACTAGTGGCCTCTTGTCTTGCTTGAGGCATATCTAAGTAACCCCCCTGCGCTTCTAGTTTAAATAGTGTTTAATACCAAAAATATGTCTGCTTTAGTGTTCTGACCAAATTCCTGTATTTCCTAACTATGGCAGTTGTACCCTCCCTCTCTATGTTATTTGTCCCTACGTGTACTAAAACAGATCCACCCTTGCCCAAACCCACAATGTTTTCTACCCTCTCAGTTATTGCCTCTATTTTGGCCCCATGCAAGCAAACTACCATGTCATCTCCCTTGTTTAAGACTCGGTCAGTCTTCCTAACTATTGAGTCCCCCACAAACACCCTCACTCTCTTTCTCACCCCCTCTATCACTGCCTCGGAATAGCTCTTCCGATGGATCTCCTCCATCACATTCTGTCCTGCAGCTTTATCAATTGGTGGCAGACTGTTATCAGGCTCTCTCTCACTCATCAACCTGTCACCTTTTCCTCCCGTCTCCTGGCTAACTTGCGCTCCAGTCACCTTCCCTCCCGTCTCCCTCACTCCCTGACTCTTTCGCTACTGTCTCCCCCACTCCCCTTTCCTTCGGTCCGTTTGTCTTCCCTCCCATTTCTTTCCTTCTCATCTCCTTTCGTCCTGTCTCCCTATGACCTGTCACCTTACCTCCTCTCAGCCTCCTACCAGGTTGAGGTGAGCTCTCCCTAGCATCTCTCTTGTCGTCTTCCCCCACTTTATCATCTACTGTCCCCCCACCAGAACCACTGGCACCACCCACATGCTCCCTTCCCACCACTGCCACAACGAGCAGCCTCAGCTGTTCTAACTCCACCTCAAGTTCCTTCATCCTCGTACATCCCCTACACTCAAAACTAAAACTATCTGCCTGAACCTCAGCCCAGGACTTCTCACACCCGGACTTGACGAAGTCCACCCAGTTGCTACAACTGCTGCATATTAAATGCTTGGTGGCCTTTACCTGCCATTTGCATGGCGCCGTCACAAAATTTAGACTTAATCTTATTGCTACGTTAGCCTTGAATAAGGCTGTTTTTTTTGTGTTCAAAAGGACACTTTAGGGTAATATACTTGCTAACTATGTCTTTCCTACTAAGCTCGCAATAGCAAAGAAAAAGCCTGCCACCTAGCGAATACAGAGAACACCGTGTAAACAAAACAACTAGTCAGTGTAAACCAAACTTATGCTAAAATCCTGCATTTAATTCCTTTTTACCAAAATCGTTTACTACAACTATGTCAGATATTACCTTATGTATGTAATTTATGTAAATGTATCACTTTATCTAATATATATTTAACAAAGTATACGATAGTTTGGTACACCAGTTTAATTCACGACCTGTAAACAAACTCCCCCTTATTAGTCGTTGAATTTGAGTCCGGGAAAAATACTGCTTCTGTTAACAAAAACAGTTTCTTAATATATGTCTATAAGAAGTTTGTGTATATAGTATATGTGTAATAGTAATACTTATTCTAACCAATATTCCACTGTTTCTGACTATTCACTATGCTATCTAAATTTTTGAATGGTAAACAACCCTATTAACGCTCACTGACTTCCCTGTCGGAGTCTGGAACTAACTTACTCTAAAATCCTGCCTCTGACTAATAATTCTTGAACTTGAAGAAGTAGGAATGTTAGGCCAGCAGATCGAGCAGTATTGAAGGCAAGCTGCTCAGAATATAGGCATAGTTTAATGCCCTGGGCAGCAATGTGGGCGTAGCCGCGTAGTTCCATGTGAAAAAAAAAATTCGCGTTTGCAACACCATCCGCTTCCGGTGTCTGAACTAATAACTTACAATTTAAAATGACATGCACTAACAGCTTCACACGTGAATTTGGTGAAATACCATCTGCACACTGGCATCCAGAAGCAGGAGAAATGTGCTTCAAATAAGTTTATCATCTAATAGTTGGCGCTATTGTCTGAAATAATGCGCGCATGACTTAACACGATTTTACGTTGCAGTTTACGTCGCGAAATGTCATCTTTTTGTTTTATTGTATGTGTTTATTGTATTTTAATTATAAATAATGTTCCAAATATTAGTTTTTGGTGGCATTCATCCTTGCCTTTCATTAGAATGTGGTTAGTTATTTCCCGCAGTATTAACTGAATAGTCTGGGTGGATAGTGGATACATATGATTTTGACTCTCCCTCGGTGGTAATTTTTTTGGTAAAAAGGTATAACAAATATTTGTAAGGATGTCTGAACTAATTGAAATCTTTCATTTTAGTATAGTTACATAATAATTTTTACGTACTTCGTTGATTGGCAAAACCTGTGATTTATACTGTACTGCAATACAGAGTCTGACATAATAAAACATGATGTTTAGCATGTCAGTTAGCTAAAAATCATTTTACATTCCCTTTAAAACAAGATTTGTTACCATCACTATTCACACCACTATAAAGTTATCCTAAATCACCACTGGCTAAAATCACTGGCTCCTGTATGTATTTATCATGTTGTGGCTACCAGAATGTGATGGTCTTATCAGATCTCATTTAGCCAAGTGCTAAGAACATCATGTTAGGGCTCAAGTTGACCTTCCTATCACTATGGTGGTCACTCAGGTGGTCACTGTGACCCATGGGCCATTCATGCCAGTTAACAGGGCACCCAGTAGCAGTTGGCCAGAAGTAGTAATGTTGTAGCAACACAAAACTTATTGTCCTACCAAAATATAATCATATTACAGCATTAACTAAGTTATGTGGAACTTTCGGGTAGTTCCGCATAAATACTCGGAGCTCAAAATTACCCCTCTATCTTTTTATTTTAGAGTGTCTTTCTTCTAGAACATATGGAGTAATAGAAATTGCACTATTAGCAACTAATATGGCTACAGTTCAAATTCACCAGTTAGGATTAAGGACTTATATCAGCAATCCCTTTTAAATAAAACACCTCTCGCCAGCCAATCTTGTCTAATGTGTAATCATTTTTAAGCATGATGTCGCAGGTGTAAAATTTCTTCTGTATTATAATATATGTGTATTCTAGTTGAAAGAAAAATGTTAAATGTAAAAATTGCTGCATATGGATGTGCTCTAAAAATCCATGGAAGATCCCCATTGGTTACGTAGATGATCCTATTGATTTCCACATACTTTTCAACAAGCTGTAAATATGTACAGCAAATTCCATTTTTGTAGAATTGTAGTGAGACTGACTTTTTATGGTTCAGCTTATACGGGCAGTGCAAAGTTTCAACATTCAACAACATTATTTTACAACTGGTTTAGGTTAAGATGGTCACCAATTGTGCTTTATGTCTGCATTGCTTGCAGCAAAATGAGTATACCTCAACAGCCGTTGAATGTGTGAATGAAATATGCTGTTATTTTTGTCAATGTGCATGAAAACAAAAACCGTAGATTTTCAAGATGGCTATCAATAATTGTGTTTTATGAATTGTGACTGGAATGTTTTTGTTTCATTTAAAAATTATATAAAACCAATACCTGAAAGATTTCAAACTCTTTCACACCAAAATGTGCCAAGCAATATGATCGTACTAACAAAATACAATTTAAATTTAAAAAAATAATTACACAACGCCACAATAAAAAATAACTGGACAGATTACCATGCCAAAATGGCAACGTCATGTGGTTGCCTATTTGTCGAATCTCGCTCTGTTCGAGATTTGAACCCGATCGTTATAAATAGCCGAATGGAAGCACTGAAAAGCAATGATCAGCAGGCAAGCTGCTACGCACAAAACTGAGGTTGGGCAGTTTTGGCTGCTGTGCCTGGGGAAGTTTTAGAACTCAGTATGATTATTGTTTTTAGATGAAATCATTCTTTTCTTAGTTTAAGTTTAATATTATATATTAAAATTGAAGATTTAAAAAAATGTCATACAAACAGAGTAGGTCTTTCATACAGGCATTTTGCTCGTATGAAAGGCCTTTAAAAAACCTGACTCTGGCTTTGTGTTCCTCTGGGTTTACCTATTAATGCTGTTAATTGTAGTATGACTGTGACTATATATGTTTACCTGTTAATGCTATGCCCCAATAACTTACCCCGTTTGGTGGCAGTGTCTCTCTGGCAGCCATCTGACTGGAAAGAACCTCGAGGGACATCTCCAAAGATCCTTACCTAAATCAATAGACGTACAATACTACTAATGGTCTAATTATCATCATTCATAATTTCAGAGGGCTTTTGATGAAAAAAACTTCTATTATGGTGACATTTTTTCGGAACTGACCATTATTTTCATTTTATTACGTTGCCATGGAGAAAAGACAGCCACTGCAAGAACATATCTTGCTTCATACTAGCCCCACCCCAGGGGAATTTTTAATTTTATAATATACAAACCATTCCAATGGACCCCTGGGCACACCTATAAAACATCAGCCCTCTACACGCAAAACTGACAGAGATATGAGGGAACAAACAGACATAACTACAGACAGACACAAACTACTTTATAGTATAGATGCAGGTTCTTATTGTGCTTTCATGATAATAATAAATTGTAAGAGTCTCTTTCACTGGGCTACACTTGACTTAAGGCAATGCGTAGACAACTTGTGTTCTACATTTTGATTAACATGCAGTAGCATTCCTATGTGTAGATAAACGTGTAGATAAAAACGCCATTGTGTTGTTGAATGGTTTCATTGTATGTATACAGGCATTTTACTTTTCATGACATTGTAGTCAGTGAAAGCCATAGGCCAAGGTATTATGATTGCATTGGTAGTCTACAAGTACTACTGTATCTATAGTATGAAGTAGTTTGTGTCTGTTTGTGTGTCAGTCTGTTCCCTTATGTCTGTCTGTTCCCTGTCAGTTTCGTGAATATGAGGTAACATTTTTTAGACTTGTCCGCACATCCATGGGGATGGTATGTATATTAAAAAAGAAAATTTACGTAACCCAGAACAACACGAGTTTGTAACTATGTACATCCAATTGCTAGCAATGATATGCGTGTGTTCTACGGTTGTTCCAAGTTACGTGATCTACATCAAATGTCCACATAAGTTCTTTTGTACGGTTCAAGTGCTTCATGAAACCGGCAGTTGTACATGATTTTTGGAGCGTGAAGTTGTCATTGTCATTGCCCTACCAAACCTTGACTGGGTAGTGCAAGGAGTCATAGTCTCTTGCAGTGGATGCCTTTTCTCCCGGGTAACTCGGCTAGTTACTTGGTTAAACTGCATGTTACAAGAAAGAGGCACACTGCCACTAACTGCATCAATGGTTGCGCATTAACATCTCTATGTGTCAGGTTCATTGGCTGCAATAAAACATTTTGCTTGCAGGATGAGGACGGAGCCTACTTAATCGACAGAGACCCAACATATTTTGGACCTGTCCTAAACTATCTCAGGCATGGAAAACTGGTCATAAATAAAGATTTAGCGGAGGAAGGTAAGTGCATGACTATGGCCTCGCAAGTGTACTCTGTGCTGTGCTAAGTGTTATGGGTAAACTCTGTGCATGGTAAGGTTCACATGATAAAAAATAGACCAATAAATAATTGATTAGTTAAGTGCATTGTGGCCTTACCATTGTGGTCTTGCCAATGTGGCCTTACCATTGTGGTCTTACCATTGTGCCCGTCCTCAGTACTGGGTAACAGAATGAAGACAAGTGTATTAACAACCAGAAGTGCAGAAAATAACTAAAACGTGTTTTCCTAACATAGTTGGGACTTGGTTTCAACCAACTGTGAGATTAAGACCCTGACTGTGATGCTGAGTGCTGAATTGTGTAAGTTACATTGTCTCCACTCCAAAAACATTTCTTGTTGACATGAATTTTTTAATCATCTTTCATGTGACAAAAACATTTTTGTTTTGACATGAATTTTAATTAATCATAATTTTATTATATTATATACTTTTTTGTGGAACATCTTTAATACTTTAATACGGCAAGACTTAAGAAAAAAATAAGGTTTGGAGATTTGAAGACGGGCACCATAGCTTACAAGATGTTGAAATCTTAATTTTAAGTGTGACTCGGACAATAATGGTCGGAAAGACAAGTCCTTTATGTTGAAGGATATATTGGATTATGTTATTGGCTGTGGCTGCTACAGTATTGAAATGATGGAAGTTACAGGGAGCTATATGTTGGCACTTGGCATAATGTTTTCTACAACTCTAATGCAGTACCTGTTGGTTGTGCCAGTAAGGTATAACATATTAACAAAACATTGTTTAAATATATATGATGTGAAGAGATGTTCCCACAGAATGTTCATGTCCATGTCTAGTAAAGTATAATAAATTAGCAAAACATTGTTTAATCATATATGAGGTGGAGAGATGTTCTTACTGAATACTTGCCAGCATGACTTGCTGTTTTTGCTTGACACTGAGTGTTGCAGCAACATCATTAATCTGACACAGTGCCTTTGTGTCAGCTGTCTGTGACACAGCATGCGATTAAACAAACATGAACCTTCTCCCATCATAAATTATAAAGTTCCATTAGCTTATACTGTTTCAAGCATGCGTTAAATTTTTTTTTATTTTTTGCAGTTTGTTGACCTATTGTTTTAATTCTTTGTGAATTATTATTTATATTTTATTTCTTGCAGGTGTGCTAGAAGAGGCAGAATTTTATAATATCACAGATCTTATTAAACTGGTGAAAAGGCGGATATCGGAAAGGGACGCTAAGCAAAATCAGGTTGGTGCATGTATGCGTGTTTATATATTAAATTATATATATTATCTCTGTAATTTTTTATTCTTACAAATCTATTGCTGAGTCAAAACTGAGGATATTTTTGTGAAGTGAATCATCAGACTGGTTATTGTAATATATTAATCTTTTTTCTCATCTTCACAGTCAGTCGAAAGCTGTCTAAACTTTACAAAGAAATAGGTAAACATTTACTGTCAGAAAAGATTATATATAAGAATATTTGTTCGTGCATGCTTTACAAACGCAGAAGACATGATTATTGTACCTGTTATGTGGTTAGCTGGCTATCACCATTATCATAAACATGTCTTCTGCATCTAACTTCATTATTCTGTTTGAACTGCTCGCAGGCATCTGCTGTGGCAGGCAACAGTGCAGCTGTCCATGATTGCATGACCTGGATGTCAGGGCAGCTGGCTATCTAGGGAACTGATGCCTGGATGTCTAACAAGGTTTATGTTTGACAGACTCACATGAAGACAGTGTACCGAGTGATGCAATGCTCCGAGGAAGAACTCACACAGCTTATCTCAACGATGTCTGACGGCTGGAAGTTTGAGCAGGTTGGTAGATGTTAGACAAACAGTAGGACCCGGGCAGGGTATGTGCCGAATCTTGCATTTTGGCCTTTAAAAAGTCTTTAAAATTTTTATTTTTAAAGGTAGTAAATTTGATTTCACCAAACTAGGTCTACGCTATAATCCCATAAAGGTGGAATGGACTGCGTATCATTGAGCGATAAGCTTCTCTAATCAAATGATCACCAAATAAATAAATGGTTCTTAGAGGGTGTTTGGACGAAATTTCTTTGTTATTTTTTTGTTGAATTTGTCATGGAAATGGCTCTTAGATTTCCAAAGTATTGGTCTTAAAATCTGACCAGTTCAAAGCCGTGTACTCTGTGATACACTATGTCAGTAGCACCCATACAAGGTTCTATCTTTATTACTCTCTGTGAACAGGTAGAGAAAAAACGTGACATTTAGATTTCCTGACACTATCTCCCATATAATATTATAACTTTACAAAAAAATGCCCTGTATGTGGGAGGGTGCTAGGTGTTTACGTGTGTAAAAAAATGTGTTTTAGTTCTTTTCTATAGCAACAAACTGAAACCTTTTGGCCACACTGACAGTTCCGTACTCACGAACCTGTTCCCGATGTTTAAACTGCAGTAACCACTACCCTGGGTTATTTTGCATTCTTTGAAAATGGCATTTATAGCAATAATACCAGGCTTCCGTTTTCCCGTGGGTCTGAGGTTCCTTGTTTCACCCTCTGGACTCCTTATGCAGTCCTTGGTAGGGGTCCAGGGTTGGAAAAAAAAATGCTGGCATTTTTTTTTTCTGGTATATGGACATTTATATAGATGTTTATATTTATAAACTCTTTCAAATGTGTTCTATTCAAATCGATTTGGGTACTTGTCTTAACAGAGGGTACATGATTTTCGCTTATATAAAGACATTAGGCAATGTCCACAAAGCCTCACCCCCTGTAGTTGCATAATCTGTCTTGGAAAGGAAAGCATGCTGTGTGTCTGTGGCTGTAGCAGTGATAATAATTGTTTGCTGAGAGGCTGGATTAGCACCTGTCCAGGGCTCTATGTACTCTATGGGTCTCCAACCAGACTGCAAACTGGTACAGTATTTAACAATTGTCACCAAGACTGTCTCACTTGAGTCTACATACTGAATTGGTAACAACTAGCACAAGCTCTAAGTGGACTTTAACTCAGGGCTTCTGACTTGAAAAGATACTTCCTCTTGAAGACAAGTTTGTGTGGCTTCACTGCATTCAAAAAGTGAATAGCTCAAACATACACTGTGTCATAAAATATTTGACTATCAGGCTATCTGGTGACAATACAACTACATAAGTGTGTGCACATTTTGCTTTTATATTAAAAAACATACAAAACTTTGTTGATCTCGATGCTTGTAAACAATTGTGTTAAATTCATATAAATCAGTGATTAAAAAAATCGGAAATAAAAAAAATAATAAATCAATTATTATTTTTTTGGAGTGATTTAAATTATGATTTAAATCAAACAACCCTGTAGGAGTCTGTATGACTCCCAGCTTTAGAAGATGATAAATCCAGTATTAAGCTGGCCAAGTTAAATAGTCTGTTAAGTATTGATGGTCATACTCACCTTTGTTTGTTAGAAAATACCCCTGAGCATGGCACAACGGCGCTGCTCTCAGATTAAGACATTATTCGAGTAGTATATTTGAGTGCTAACTAAGTAGAGCATTAAGAAACTAATTCATGGTTCGGCCTGTAATCTTAAATTGTTGGCTGGTAGGCACCGCTAGGGAATGATTGAGTGCTGTAACGTTAAATTGTTTGAAAAAGTACGACTCCCACATTTGTCTGTGGACTTCCAGATATGAGCGGAGTGGGATTCTGGTTGACTCCCACCAACTTCCCATGAAAGTCAATGCCTGGATACATTTGTAGGACTTAACGTTTTTGTGCCACTGTTCAGACCTGTCATCTTGTTTGCAGCTGATAAACATCAGTTCTCAGTACAACTACGGCAGTGAGGATCATACCGAGTTCCTGTGCGTCGTCTCAAAAGAATGTCCTAATGTATTCTTTGGCCAAGACTGTGAACCCACAGACAGGGCAAAGGTCAGTATCATTGGCTTTCATTTCTCTGCACTTTTCTAGAATCAGGGCAGGGACCACCTTAATGTTGCAGTTATTAACATGCAATATGTATAGTAACAATACACAATGCATATTTTCTATGAAACATGTAAATTATTAAACAAGTTTTGATTGATGTGCTCCTTATTGTTATCTTTATACAACTACAAAGAGATATATATTTTTAATGTATAGTTTTAGTGTGATAGTAGTAATGTAAAATGTGTTGTAAGTCATGGCAATGCATTGAATCTTCGTAGTTGCATAGCATGAGGTGTTGTAAATAAGGAACTGAAAGAATTACATTGATACCTGAATTATTGGAGGAGTTACAGTGTTTCCAAACTATGCTATATTTGTCATATTTGGCGGCCACCTTTGTTTGTTGCCATGGAAACGGGGGTCTGGCAGAAAAATATTTAATATATTTTTACTCAGTATAACCCACTCTATAGTTTGGCCCAAAACAACTGCATTAGCTATGCAATAAAAAGAAGTCATATCCATCTGGTTTGTCTCCCCTTAAATGAAGTGTACATTGTTTTCGAGGATTGTTATTTAAATGAGTTGTTGACTAGCTTGGATTTGTTGTAGGTATTACAACAGAAGGGGCTTCGAATGTAGGATTCTCGGCTCACGTCATGATTCTGCTGCATTCACAACATCATAGTAAAATATTGCAACATAACACTTTCCAATTCAAGCAATCAGCGAGTTTTACTGTTTGCAGCTAAAGAATTGTACATTGTTCAAAGTTAGTATTAATAATTGTGTAAATAGAGTAAAGTAACGTTGATGTGTGACAACCGTATGATGTGTTGATTATAAGAATTGCGTGTTATTTTGTTTGTCAAACTTGTCAGTAGGCAGCTGTGTTGCCACGGAAAGCGTGCTTACTATGCATCAACATTCGTAGCCGTAAATACTGCTCCAGACTGTGTTAAGATTTTCCTGCATTGCAGTTGAGGAACTGATAGATTGTCTGTAGCAGATGCTGCAGGATGTGCGAGGTTTAAGGCCAGTATACACAAGTGATTTGTGCCCTAATTGGTCGGTCAACACCGTGTCACATGACAATGAGCAGCTAAATTATGTGTGCGTTTAGCTGAGCAACAGAAACCTGCAACCTAGACTGCCGATTTGAACTTTGATGAAAGGTCACAACAGGTGACCGCTGTTGGGTGCTGATTGGCCATTGCTTCAAAATCTCCGCTGACTGTCAGGCAAATGGGGCCCAATTTCACTGACACAATCGTAGCCACTGATCGGTCTCACAAGGGTGTGACACATGATGTTGGCCGACCATTTGGGCAATTAATCACTTGTAAACCAGCCTTAAATGAACATTTCACAGATATATCAAGGTTGTAGCGTTTTATAAATGTCTTTTCTAAAGCATGTTGCAGTTTGCAATCAGCTGATGTCCCATTGATGTGTTTGATGTGAGCAATTTAAATCAAAAATCTCTATTTATGTATGCGTGAACCCGGATCCCTATTTTCATAAAGATTTATTTTAAACAGAAAAATCGTGATGGAGTACAGAATATGCTGTTTTCATCATAACAAGTATAAAATCGACAAATTATTGCATTCGAAACTGAAATGTTTTTGATGCTAGGCAGATTTCCCGTTTTCTTTTTTGATGTGGGTCTATTTCATAGCCTATCAGGCTCAATCAGGCTCGCACTCGATCAGAATTGGAATGCTATTGCCCGTTTAACAAATGTCATGCAGATTTAAACAGAATTTCAAATCAGAAGTACAACTTTCAACCAAGCGGCAGGTCTGGTGTTTGTAATTCTGCCCATACACATGGTATGCAATTTTTTCGCATGCGTTATTTAGTTTAAAATGCTCATCCAGTTCCATGAAGACTAGCTATTTGTTTCCAGTGCATCGAAAACAATATGTAGTATGTGATAGCTTTTTGTATCCTTTGCACGCCGGTGAGTGGTTTTGAAAAGTTAACACGGAAGGCATTAATGTCTTCGCCTTTTTTGAAAGCGTACCTAAATTAGTGGTATAGTACGCAGCTTAGATGCAGTAGATCGGGCTAATAAATCAAGTTGTGATGTTGTAGTTAAGTACTTTGTATCATATATATACGTTACAACATAAGTTATGGGGCAGTTTAACTGTACTTTGAATGTTTTGAAGTGCTTTTAACAAATGAAATAATTATCTAGTAACTACTGACATTTATTGTATTGTGCGTAATACACGAGTCCCTTTCCCAGCACTTATTTATAACATTTCTGTGTGTGCGCAGTTGACATGTATATATGTAAGTGTACAGTGTACTTTGATGGATACGAAAAAACTTCGGTCAGTTTACATGAGTGATTTGTGCCCCCAGTTGGGCAACACCATGTCGCATGAAAAAAAAATTATTCGTGTTTACAAGAGCGAACATAGAGAGTGCATTCTATTGACTCGTGTCAATCCCAATTTGAGCTTTGACAAGTTGCGGTGTTCATTGATTGGCCACCGCTCAAAATTGCGACCGACAGTCGGTTGAATTGGATCCAGCTCTATTTCCACAAACATAATTGGTTTCGGTCTCATGAGGGTGTTTACACAACCGATTTTACCACCACAATACCACTCGACACCATGTCAATCAACCAGTCGGGCAATTAATCTCTCATGTAAACCGGCCTTTTGATTTCATGCAAGACAAAGTTACTTCGATGCCAGAAACTTTATTTAAATTTTCATTGTGGTTGTTATAAGAAGTAGAAAACATTTATTCAGCCCCTGGTGTATATTTACATTAATATAAATATTCACTTATCTTTATAATGAGAAAATCCAAAATTGTTGTCTGCCTTAAGCGGGTGTGAAATTGCTATCACGAAAGGAGACTTCTACTCAGTCATATTTCATTGGCATGCCTGCATGTTACTATTCATGTCTAAGTTATAAAACGTCGCTATTGAATATTATCTGGATATTTTCTACCGTGCCTTGACTCCTTCGCCATACAAAATGTTCACTTATTTTTTTAATTCCCTGCTTTTAGTGGAACCGTAATGTGTACTTAGGTGCTATGTTGAACAATATAATTGGGAAAATACACAAGTGCTGGCAATATGGGTTTAAGTATTCAGTGTGTGTTCGTTTTGTATTGAAGAAGAGCTCTACGTTCAGGGCGGGTTTACCTGTTTAGGTGATCACACTCTAGCACTATCAAAGTTGAACAAATATGCAAGACTTTTATGATATATAGTTTTGCCTATGACGGTTTCCAGAACCAGGTTCATACTGCAAGATTAGATGTTGGTGATATTTTCGAACGCCTCTTTATGTCAGATTTATTTATATTGTATATTGTCTGTCATAATATTTGTACTTTTACTCATTTCGCACATGCTAATGTGAATAATAAATCTCTATATATATCTGTATTGGATGTTTTTGTAATTTTTGTCTGTAGCCAGTAACATCAAGTAGTATATTGTATAGTTTATTTATAAACACACATCGTTTTATGTATATATGTAAGTGTGGGGCCTCTAACTCTGCATATAATAAAAAAAATTCCATTGATATCACAACTTCGCAAGTGATAATTTAAAAGAAACTATGTTTCTCCAGATTAAGGTGGCATATCTTTAGGATTCAAACTTAAAACACCACTACATATCTCTATGTAATTATGCTTGCTATATACAAAAAAAATTTCAGAAGCCACCAGTAGAACAGAGCCTTTGATAGAGTTTGGCTATTTAGGTACCGATTTTTTATTGATCGATGAGTAAGGCGCTATTATTATGCAGAAGACGCTGGTTGCAGATCACAGTTCTATCATCAATATCATGCACAACCAAGCGTCTGCGACCCGTAGTTATAGAACCCAATGTTGGAAACATGCTGGAACACAAGCAAACACTGATATCCTCTCTGGTAAACACTAAACTAAAGTATCCATTTAAATCTTCAGCCATTAAAAAACCTTGTGATATTAGCACTGTCTTCTAGTGGGCCAACATTGTCTCGTACAGTTTGTTTACTCCTGACATATGCATAAAAACTCTTGCTGTCTTTTTTATGTTACATGCTAATTTTTGCTCATAGCTTCTTTTAGATTGTCTAGTTTTAGTCATAGCTGCATTAAGTAC
Source organism: Lamellibrachia columna (assembly GCA_963662155.1). NCBI lineage: Eukaryota > Metazoa > Annelida > Polychaeta > Sabellida > Siboglinidae > Lamellibrachia > Lamellibrachia columna. The sequence goes on from OY759266.1 coordinate 18,869,483, forward strand.
ATCTTTGTAATTTGTGTATTCTTCATCCTTTCTGGTATGCCTATAAACCCTCCACATAGTTTGCTTGTATGCTACTTTTCGAATGGCTTCTTTTGACAATTGTTTGTTTCTAGATCGTTTTCCTTGTTTTTTTCCAAAGGAACAAATTGATCAATGATACTCTCAATTTCATATTTTGGAATGTTCCAACATTCAGTTGCTGTCTTATTCCTCAGAATGTTATTCTAATCTAGCTTTGCAAAGTATTTTCTCATATTATCTTTATATTTACCTTTGTAGTTTCTCTTGGATTTTTTTACTTTCTGATTTTACTTAGATGTCAAAATGTATTTGATTATGATCACTGTTACCCAAATGGTTCATGTATTTTGACATTGTCCACTAATTCATTTTGTGAAGACAAAGCTATAGCTAATACATTCTCTCCAACTTCTGCTACATATAAATATAGCATTAATAATATTAATCAGTCAACCATACATGACATGTACAAAACAAAAAGACGATGCGATGTAAATTTTTTTTAAATAAGTTTGCCGCCCAGAACTCTATAGGGTTCAGCTTCCTGTTACGTTTCCCATTGGCGACCATGTTAACGTTTTGCACGATTATAAGAAAACGAGACCATCAAAAATTCTGAAACTTCTTACCTGCCGTTGCCATCAGCTCATTGACATGCTCATCGAGTTTAGTCAAAGTTTCATACTTGTAACTCATTTAAAATGCCTGAACGTGCCATACCCGTCAATTTTTACAAATTTCTGCATGAATTACTACACACACGTGCCTTGTAGCGAAAAAATTGCTAAAAATCCTTCCACCTATTGAAATAATCTAACAATCCACAGTTACATTGCCAACATGTTCTACCAGCAAACTTGCCAATGTGCCTGGCTCAAATGCAGTTATGTCAGATGATTTTTTTTAAATAACACATATCTAAAATTACTGTGCCCTACATTCGTGTAACACACCAGGAAATCTAAGTGAGGCATGATCCCTATGGCGCCTAAACACTGCCAATGCTGCAGCGCTGCACCTGGACCATTAATGGCCGCATGGTTTCAGTTGGCCAAACTATCTGGGCACTGACCACAGTAAGAATGCATCCGCCATCACAACAATAAAGAGTCCCTATGAAAAAATAATTGTGCAGTTTGGGTGTATTAGTGAGAGCAAAATTGTGTGAATGAGTAAGTGTAAGTGATGTTTTTGTGCATCTGAGCTTTGAAATGATGTGATTTGTCAGTTGGTATACTTGTTGCGTAAGGACACAGTGGCTATTAGGCAGGATGTGCTCATATTTTGGAAACTGGGGAATTTCACGAATTTCACACACCAGGTGTCTTAGTGGGTCTGTCATGTGCTGTGAAATAAAAAATTGTAGGATAAATTTTCATTGTAGGCGCAAGAACGTTATACTGGTCGTCTATGGGAAAAGTGACTGTGGTCCGTGCCCATCTATCAAAATCTCTGCAGTGGAAGGAACTGGCTCGCCACCTAGTGAGAATGCTCAAATCGTTTGCAAATCTATTCAGTAGATGGCGACATTGTAGCATGATACTACCGCGGCTATACTACAGACAAGGCTTATAAATCTTGGTTTGTTTTCATGCTTATCGTACAAATCAGCGGTAGCCGAAACGTCAAAGTGCGACTGACACTGTGGGACTGACACGGTTATGGCTAATAAACCAGCCTGACCTCGATATCCCCAAATGTTTCGCTCGAAATAGGCTAGTCCATAGCAAATACAAGTCATTGTAGAGAGGCCAGTGTCATTCTCACTGACTAGCCCACTAACCCACTTACCCCGGGGTAATAGATGGCAGAATCAGAACAAAATAATTATTTGTCAATCAGCCATAGGCATAGTCATAGATATATGATATCCTCATCAAATTTCAGTAGATAAGTGGTATTATTGGTGTAGACATTACAATAAATTTCGACAAATATGATAATTGGAAACTGGGTGTGGATCATATTTTTCAGCATTAATTGTTGGGTAGTTGTTTATTGTGTGTGGCATGCAACTTTTTCACTTGACATTCATTTGCTTTTTTCATACCTCAATTATGTCACATTTATTTTGACTATTGATGAAGTGCATTCTGATATTTATGTATTCTTTTCTGATATTATGTACATACAGTGACATCCATTTCTAATGAATCCAGGACATAACCCCCTCGGACAAAAAACCTTCGGACAAAACCCCTTTCTCACTTTAATGTGTGAGAAAACCACACCCCTTATGGTGAAATGAAATTGGATGACCCGTTATGTTAATTATACCTTTTTTGATTGATTCAGTTAGATGTACAATTTAACTGTTTGTTTGTTGGGAGAACAACTTTTTATAGTGGGCTTTTCCTGTTGGGTTTTCTCTACTAACCTTTTTTGTATGATAAAAGAAATGCTTAAATTTATAATTTTATCTGTTTGTAATCTCTTTCTGGTGAGTTTTGTCAGGTTATTCGTGCACAATGTGTTACCTCCGTTCTGTCATGTCACAATGCCAGTCATTTCAACCATTTAGCAATGAACAATTTAGATACTTTTCCAGACTTGGCTTCCCAACTTTCTGGGTTTTTGTCTGTATTTATATTGAAGTGAGGGGGTTTTGTCCGGAGTGGATTATATCCAAGGGGCTTTTGTCTGGAAGGGGTTGTGTCTGATACCCATTTCTAATGGACAAGATTACCATTGGGAATCATTAGCACTTGGGGAAGATTTACTACTACCATAGTAAGAAATTACGATATAATGGCATGTCAAAAACAGTCTACTAAGACATAGTACACACTACCACATTTGTAAGTAAAATATATAATGGACAATGTATATATCACATTATGTGTGAGCAAATTCAGGATTTAGCTAGTAGGATTATTTCAGTTGCTAACTGGTTACAATAGTGAATATGAATATATCTTAACAATTTCTCGTGTTACAATAATTTTGCCTTTCTTGTTCTGAACATCTTCTTGTCACGAATGTTTTCTGCTACAGGGGCCGGTATGTGGAATTGTACTGCTAAGAATAAAACTAGTTGCGGGTTGTGTTAACACCATTGCGATGTTTATGATATTACTGCGATGTTTGTGACATCACTAAAATATCTGAAACTGGTAGATTTCGATTGATCATAAAAATATTTTACAATTTTAAATTATATTTTATAATTTACAAAAGAGGTTGTTTGGTTTAGGTAGATGCATACGTAGCCAGTTTTATTATCTGCTGTTGTGCAATAGACATTATTTATAACGCATAACTAGTCGCCAAGAATGAAACTATGGTAAAAGGTCTTAAAATAATCTAATGTGCATGCATGTGTATATTGTCTATTATGCAGTTTTATTACTAGTTCATTAACAACTCAACATCAACAACTACATTATGAAAATTTAATAATGATGTACATTCGGTGCTGACAGCGTAAGGTGACACACAAACAAAGTTACGTATTCGGGCCCAGACTTGAGGATGCTTGGTAAACGATACAATGTATCCTTGACAAATCAATGCATTATCCAACATAATTATTATTATTTTTATACACAAAACACTCAAACAGAAATCAGGTGCTATTTTTTACTACCTATATACGACAATAAAAAATTTTTTTTCACAATCGTCACTGATATACACACTAATGGCAGTAACAATCTTGACCATTAATTAGCTTAAGTTCCGTTTCACTAAGCTATTGCTGCTGCTGCGTGGTATTCACAATATACTCACATTTTATACATATTTATAATAATAGTAAACAAACATTATTACTTTGATAACTAAATTACACGACTAACATAATATGTCTCCCTAAAACAGAGACATACTTCAGCAGTTTCATCTGCGTCAAAACGATATACAAGCAATTTTTTATACTAAAAATGTGTAAGTGGAGTTCACAAATGTGTAGTTCATGCACACACATCGTCTCAAATTCTCTGTGAACATCTTTTTGTTTTGTGTCTGACCTGGACGTCTGTCCAGTCTTAACAACACGTCAATATGAATATCTGTAGGACTGTGATGCCGATGATTGAAAATTATTTGTATGCAATCAAAACAACTGTATGATCTGCATTTCATAAATGTGTAGAAATGTTTCCTTTCAAACCGTCAGTTCCACATAAACGGGGCTAGAAATTCAACATTCACAACTGAAAACGACCAGAAATATTTTGATAAACATATTGGTGACCATTATTACTACAAAACAGCGATATCTGCATCTATATATCACAAAATATCACGCAATAATAAAAGAAAACATTATATGACGAGTTCGCCGACTAAGAAGGCTGAATGAGTTTTACCAGAGCCACCAACGTTCTCACCTAGTAACTTTATGACGCGTCTGTTCCAGGTTTATTCCCCATGCTAAGGGTTTGCTTACAAATCACCAACATGAGAAAATGTCAGGGTCGTGGCCAGCGAAGTGAACAAGTCACTGGTGTCCGTCTTTATGTGTATACAGAATGCTTGTTTTGTGCCAGTGCATGAATTGTTCAATGACGCGAAGCAATTCTATCGATTGAAACAGCAACAACCACTATGAACAACCTAGTTAATCCTAGAAATATATGTACACAAACACGGCACACAGACAGATATACAGTGCAAAATTATTACATGTACCGCGGCCACGGTGGCAGCGTTCGTTAGTGGTAGCGAGTTACTGTTTCGGTTGCCATGACGATAATGTCTTCCAAGCGTTAAACAAATGGCGACGAAATACACGTCTTCTATTTTGATAATCAATGCTCTCGTCAACGTCATTTTGCGACTGCGACGTCAAGGTCGGTGACAGAGAGGTACTTTGACGATACATGGGCCCTAACGTCTTCATGGTTGGGTGCCAATTTCCATGTGAGGTGACTGGTTCTGCGCCTGCTGCTGCTGCGGTTGTTTTGGCGACGTTGCAAAGATGATCGGAGATGAACTATGTTTGTCCGACGTTGTTGAGAGCTTTGAGAAAGCCATCAGAGCATCTGGGAAATTTGGTGGTGTTGCGGGCGTATTTGTCGGAGTGCACATCTGAAAACATAAGTCAAGTGGTAAAGCTATGCAACATCATAAAGACAAGATTCACCTGGATGACATGTTATGTGAGCTGCTGAGGCCAAGTAGGCCGCACACTAGGTTACGGCATGAAATATAATTGTTGGTACAGTTCGCTGTGCTCACTAGGTGGTAGCACTGGATACAGAGTTCTGCAAAACGATGGACTTCAGTTGTTGTACACAACATGTTACATTGTTGTACACAACATGTTACATTGTTGTACACAACATGTTACATTGTTGTACACAACAAATTAACAAAATCTTTGTTTTGATTTACAAATCATATCTGAAAGGGAATACATACTTTTAGTCAGAATGCTGAGTGACGACACTACAAGAACTTTAATAAACTCCCAATTTCTTACAAACAGTAGTTGTACGGTATGATAAATGGGGATGGCATCTTGCCAATGGCAAGACCTAACAAGACACTGCATACAAAGTCACTGGCCCCATTTCCCTACATAAACCTCTGGCAGTTTTCCTGGTTACATTGGCTGTGTGCCCATGTACGTTATGTTTGCCAACTATGCCCCGGTGAACACTATGCATCCAACACATCTGGTGAGAATGGTCAGAGTGAATAAATCTGGTTCCAGAACAGACACACCCAAGGTGCACTCTGCAGGTTACACAAGTAAAAGTCCGACCATATATGTATACTCACTAATTAGAAAAGAAAATGCGCCTGGCAAAGCCAAAAAACAGCACTGCACTTGTATAATATTTTGCTAAAACATAGCTTCTGCTCGACTTGTTAACAAAGACCTGACCTGTGGCAAACAGGTGCAAAATACTGACTAGTCTTGTCAGCTGCTCATGTGGCAATCTAATGTTACACACATCTGTATGCCAGCATGACAGGTATATTATTTGTGGGTAAATGCAGATCTGTTTCTCTTAACCGCGAGCTAGCCAACAGTTGGGCATTGGTGTTATGCCAACAAGGAATTAGACTTCCAACTAGTTGAGTGAGCACAGCTAGTATTATTACACAACACTAGGCGTGCACAACAATTTGGTATCATGATCATCAAGTGCATGCTAACAAATGCTGCTAATACTACTTTACTCTAAATACACTTCACGCCCACTCACAAAGAATCAACAACTATAGAACGGATAAGATCCACAACCACAAAAACACCGCCCACACCAACTTGTTTACAAGAAAACAAAACATTTCTCCATACTACCGGCCACTGACCACTGGCTATATCTAAAAACCGTTAGCTCGAGGCCATTGACCAGATGCTGGACATAAACAACTGTCCATGGACTGCTGACCCACCATGAGGACAAAGCAGCGTCTAACGACAGTTGACCCAAAGCAATGATCACGTAGCAGCAGAAGTAAACATAGAATCTAATCGTCCCCAGGTCCTCATAAATGGCTATCAACAACATCTTGAAGGGTTCCTGCCCCCTGTGAATATCTCTCCATGAAATCTTAAACAGGCTTTTGTCACCTTTGGCATTTGACCAGGTTAGCCAAAATCTCGTCAACAAGCTACAATGTCAAATCCACTCCGATAGCAGTGCTGGGTAGAATTATAATTGCATAATTTGTAATTAATTGCAATTAGTGAAAAAGATTTTTTTTAACTCATGTAAAACTGTAATTGACTATTGCAAATGACAATTAATTGCTGGCAGCAAGAATACAAAAAAAATCACATAAAAATGTATAAAACCCTGTTTAATTAAGAATCATCAGTAATGGTACATCATCATGTAATCTTCTTTTTTATAAAAGGTGTACTCAACCTATGAGCCATTGCAGTTGACCCTTTATGATGCATTTAATTGTTTTTTAAGTGGTGTAACTGTAAATAATTTTTTTAAACAATAAAATTGTAATTGATTGTAAATAATTGTAATAAATCTAATTGCACTTTTATGATGCTTTGTGATAATAATTGATCACTGTAACTTCGGCCAAAAGTATCCTTCTAAATTTTAAATTCACACACACACACACACACACACACACACACACACACACACACACACACACACACACACACACACACACACACACACACACACACACACACACACACACACACACACACACACACACACACACACACACACACACACACACACACACACACACACACACACACACACACACACACACACACACACACACACACACACACACACACACACACACACACACACACACACACACACACACACACACACACACACACACACACACACACACACACACACACACACACACACACACACACACACACACACACACACACACACACACACACACACACACACACACACACACACACACACACACACACACACACACACACACACACACACACACACACACACACACACACACACACACACACACACACACACACACACACACACACACACACACACACACACACACACACACACACACACACACACACACACACACACACACACACACACACACACACACACACACACTATATATATATGTGCAAAAGAATTGAATAATTTATCGAAAAACAGGGGAGATCCCAGAATACAGTTAAGACAGGTATTTTTCCATAGTGACCACCTGGCTACCCCTTGAGATGGGGTTCAAAGTCTACCCCTCCCAGGCTGGTCAGATCAAACAAGGCGGATGATCCCCAAGTGTCCAAGGTCTCTCTGTCAATGGTTTACAAACAAACTGATAAGGTCAAAACAACTGGGATGGGCCAAGACCATGTTGACTGCAAATATTGCCTCTACCCTGCTGAATCTGCAGTTAATCTGAGCACCTCAGCTGCAGCAATCAAAGCTGCAGACAATCTCCAGCTCCCGGCCTACAACACATGTCAATAAAATCATTCGGTTGCTGCCATTGGGTCTGTTCATCAAACACTGCAGATTTGCATCAACACGGATAAAACTCAGAAATGCACGAAGCATGAATCTTATAAACGATGGCATCTACTAAAATTCAAAAGCAGTAATTTCAACGAATCAACGGCAAGTAGAAACAAAAATTATATTGCAAGGCATAAATGAAAAGAGGCAGCAGAGAGTGTGCTGCCAGTTTTGGATTACACAGAATGTGTATCAAAAAGTCGGCATTCCGAGCTTCCAAGAGCAACCAAACAACAGAAGGAATGGGGCTGCATGAGACACACATCATCCAAAGTATGTGCTACTAGCCCTATTCACTAGGACGACAGCTAAACTAAAGAATTAATTAGCACCTAAGATTTACAGTGCATCACTGCCGCATGCTAAGTGAGAATTCTTCCAATCCGTAAGTGTTAATGCTTTTAATTTCTAGTTGCTTGTTATTTTCTGAAACTGATCACATGCCAATGTGTGCTAAAAATTAGTGGTAGTTAGCAGACCTGCTGCCAAGTCACAAACTTGCAAATCAAGTCAAGTTGTAATTGTTGTGATTTGTCGCCACAACATTAGGCAATCATAATAAGAACTACCTACTTAATGTATTTGATGGGGCTTTTCGCAATAACACAGTTTCATTTTGTGTATGTTTCGAGCCACCAGATTTGTGGGCAAGCCACCCCTCTTCATTCCTAGTCAAGTCACAAGTCATGAAAATGGGCGACTTGAATCCGACTCTTGTCAGCCATATGAGTTGAGTTAACAAGCCAGATAGTTAGTTATCCAGCATCATCCAGAGATGACTGGACAGTTTCAAGCAACCAACACTGTATTTATAGATTCAACACCCCAGGAGATAACCAGTGAACTACACTGCAAAGGTTATGCCAACTTGCACAAAAATGTAAAAATATATATTTAGCCCAACCGTCATTACTGTTTCTTGTCTGACTGTCTGGAATTTATTATCAAAACAAGGGATTTTTTCCAGCTGTACATGTCAGATACCAAGCCTGAATTGACTAACAAGCCTTATCAGGCTACTTGGGGGGTTGGTGGGTGGGTGGCAAAGCTCCCAGCAATCACACCCTGGTTTGTGCCTTTACAATGTCAGATCAACGTCTCAGACACTTTACACACTGTATTAATTCTCTCGAGACACTGAACACACAGAACAGGGGAAGAAAATTATCCTGTTTTCTTCGTAAATAAACAAAGTAGTGTATTTACAATCACAGCAAATGTATAACATGGCCCAAAGGCATCCTGTCTGGAGGTGGTGCACCAGTCACTGCCAGACTATTTTGTTGTCATAACAGCAGGGGCCCCTAACAGCACCCAGTTGATGGAACAGTCACCGCTGTTCCAACAATCACCACCCCTCCCATCACTGGCTGTAGTCATGCTGGTGCTGCATGCAGGGCCAGATTCAGACAAGCACAGTCACTGGGTCAGTGGGCCCTTGACATACATTGGCCACCTGTGTATATTTAACTCACATGTGACACAGCAGCAATTCTTTCAGGGTCAGAACTGTCAATGGTTAAATTAGGACTGGCAATCTAGGTCACTGGGTCAAATAACTGTCAGTGAATTTTGGGTAATTTGGTAAAAAAAATTAAATCCATGGGGGTTATAATTACGACTCAGAGTGAGTGCAATAGGACAAGACAACAAAATTTCTATGATTCATTTCAGACAACATTCAGACTGCATCGCTGCATTTCTCCGTGGTTTGGTTCCAAACACAAGTGGTTGTCAATATCATAATTTATTCTACTACAAGTTATTGAAATTTATGTTAATGGGCAATGTAAATGAAGTACAATCAATATCGTATGTTAGAAATACTGTAACGCAGCCAGAATGTAATAACTAACCACTTAACCTTTAACTCAGACTCTGATTCTTCTGTGGCCAGTGAGAACTTTTCCAGCTACATTTAAAAGGTTGTTTTCCTACCGACTTCACCAAATATACCAAATAATGTAATCAATTCTGTATCACAACAAAAATCATAATCTTGATCAAGATTTCATAACGGAAAGAAAACTTGGTAAGATGCTAATTTCATTTGATTTTTCTTATCTTTTTCTAGCCAGCTGTAGATAAACCACCTATGCTTAGAAAAAACACAAGACTATTTATAGCTACTCCACTTGATAAACATCCAAAGAGCAAAACAGGAAACATGTCTGCCTTTGTTCGCTATGCAATCCCACATCATCTATGTTGGCCTTAACATTTTTATCTGCACAGTATACAATTATATTTGTATCATTTTCTATCTTTATTTCTGCCACCAAAACATTCAAATAATAAAATCTTAGACTGCACTAAACTATTTCAACAAACACAATGCTGAGTTAAACATATATCCTGGATGCAAATAACAGATTCTCTGGAATTAATTTCTGGCCTAAACCAATAACTAACAGAACATTTAATGGTTCAAATGTAATGGAGAAAATTTTATTTAAATCATGGCAAATTTCACTGTTGTAGAAATGTACCAATTCTGTATGAAAATGTTGACAAGTAAAACTCGTATGACCCTGAAAAGACTAGTGTTGCTAAGATTTATGTGACCTGAAGCAAGGACAACTGGTGCAATAGTTATGTTGTTTTTATGACCTCTATGGCACTGAGAACAAACATAAACACCGGCTGACAAAGGCAGTATAACATGATAGCTGTCTGACTCAGGGATGCCTTCACAACAGATGCCTTGTTGCTACCAAACTTCAGTGCTATTTAATGATGGTACCAATGAAAACAAGATTTTTTTTTTCAACCAGCCCCATTGGGTGGGTAAGTTACAATAAAAAAATCTACCAGCCGGATCAACGGTCTACCAGCCCTGATATTTCGCTGGGTAAAAAGTATGTTGACAGTTAAAAATAAGAGCCTAGAGAACCGAAATGAACACTTTAATTTCCATCGAAAACAAAATTAAGAATGTTATGACTCGATCATACGAGTCAGGAGCATTACACCGTATTTAACGACGTGGTCGCACTAGCAGTGGTCACTATTCATCACTGGTGAGTTTAGATAATTCCCATTTAGTTGTTGGCAGGTCAAGTTTTTGTGACTCGCCAGGTGGCAGCAGCGGCTAATGTAAACATCATGTTTGGTTGACAACACAGCTTAGACGAAAACATTGCTGACGCGGTCATCAACGGAGCGGTTCAGTGACAATATGAGAAATCTGGATGAGATTTATGGAAATGCATGTTGTGGATTTAAATACAAAAAAAGTTCTAAAACACACCTGCCAGGTGGGCTGGATACCTCGTGGATGCAACCGGCTCGACTACAAAAGTACCTGCCATTGGCTGTGGGCCAGTGTTAGCAAGCAGCCCTAAACATGATGAACAAAACTGGACTTTGTTTTTAAAGTGAAATGGTCTGTTTGTCGGAATTACTAAAGAAAATCTGTCCGAAATTTGTGCCACCACATTTACATAATATGTAGATGTGCCCTGTTAGACAAGGCCTAACTGTCTAAATGGCAGCCAACGGGTATCGTGTGACCCATTCACAGCTGGAGCTATTTTCACACACCTGCACAGGATGAGGTCCATAGTTATTAAGTCAGATCGAGTTACCTGGCAAGGTAAGGTGAGTATCAGGTGTACACGTACCTGAGCATGTGAACAAAGAACGCCTGTCTAGGGGCCAAAAATATAGGCTTCTACAACGAATTAAACGTACCTGAGCATGTGAACAAAGAACGCCTGTCTAGGGGCCAAAAATATAGGCTTCTACAACGAATTAAAGCGAATCACAAAACAGTTAATATTACGAGAAACATTTCTCCACTGTGCTGTACAAAGTTTTATGTTTGTGAGTAAATTCCAATGTGGACCGGCACAGACAAACTGGAGTCAAATGCTCTGACACAATCCAGATTATTGAAAGTAGTAGTCACGATTACAATTTATGAATTACTTCAACAGATTATGCGCAGGGGCAGGAGTTGGACGTGTTGTTTCATGTGCAATACCGTAAATTTTTTCAGAAATGAGATGATTATATTTTAATTCAGTGCTTGTTTTTTTTAGGATTCCACACACAAGGTATCTACAAATTTGTAAACCTAATGATAAAAAATCACCTGGGATATAAACTTTTTTGAAGTAGCAACGCTACCTGAAAGAAAAAATAGCCTGACAATTTGTAGTGCATCGTGTCAGATTGTAGCAACACTACAATGGAAACCAGTCATTATATAATTTATTTATTTATATAAAATCGTTTATCAGCTCTGCTGTTGCTAACAACAGTGCTATCAAGATGTGTCGGATTTGACAACGGATCACTGCACAGATAATATCCAGGCCTCAACTGCAGGTTGCAGTGGTTATGCGTTTGCATGCACCGCTGAATACGAATAAAAACAAGGCACCCAGACAAAACAACATGCAGCACTGGAAATAGACACCAGTTGGACTGACTCACTCAAGCGCGACATGTGTGGAAATTTGCACAAACAAGTCTGGCAGGCGATGAATGGCGTCTGTAGCGATGAATGGATGCAACATGCCAGACGGCATTCCTTGTTGTTTATCAACTTTATAAGACAGAATACGAGTACACAAATGTAGTTTTTCATTGATAAAAATCTGCATGACTAAAGCCAATGCAAACACCTGCCCACACATCTTTCTCGAGGTGCCTGCATGTGTGCCTCTGCATTTATTTGTATCACTCATAGGCGGAAAGTCTAAATCCAGACCAGGTTCCAGAAACAACAATAATTTTGTAAGCGCATAATTCCAAAGAAAGACAAAGCAGTGGCATAGGCTCGTATCATCATTCGCGCAAATATACTACAACTGGGGTACTGTTACATAAATGCCAACTAACAAACATCATTATACTCGACCTATGCAATGTGATGTAAACACCAATCCACAAGTTTTCCAATCTCATAAACTATATTTCTATGACACAATGGGACAGATGTTTTTTCCACAGGCGACCATGTTAACGTCTTTAGGTCTGCACACAAAATCACACAGTCAGATCTGACACACATTGTAGCATGTCATGTCGCTGACCAGCTATAGAATTTTCATAAAATTGTCGAATTTGATGCTCTCCGTCACATGTCATCAAAAATAAGATTGTGTCCACATATGCAGTAGACCCTTCTATCAATGACAGGTCCATATTACGCTAACTTGGAACTGGAAATTGAATCCGTTGCACAGCAGAAGCATCGTATCTGCACATGTGCCCTTTCCCTGTTCAGAAACTATTTATTCAAGGTGCAAAAATCCTCAAAAGAAAACACAGGCACTTTTAGACTCTCTACTGCTTCCCTACATATTGGCTTGGCAGACAAAAGAAATTATAAATAAGCCTGGCTAATGGATACATACGATACCATTATCCAACCTTCACTACTGATTGGCTTTGTGAACTGACTAATTACTTCTAAATTTTCCCCCTACTGCAACTGTCCCTGGATTTAGGTAATTAAGATGCAGTTATGTACCTAGTTATTCAGGTGACACCCTCAAGGCTGAGAAAGTCAGACCCAACATACTGACTGGAATCCCTGGATATCTTAGATAATGTATGCATCAACTGACATTAATCATTTACATTGATGGCTAAATCATAGCTGATGATGTAATATAACCATAACATTCTAACTGACCCAACAGTATATACAGCAATATATTACAATATATTACCAATTTCTCAATACAGTATCCCGTTCAAATGTAGCCAACGAGACATCGTCTAATCTCCCGATTCATTAGCAGCTTATGAAACGCCTACCCAGAAGACAATGGTCACAAACAGAGTTAACGAAATGGGCCAATCCATTCTGACTGGCTGTAATTCATTGCGATGATTAATTCAACAACAAAGTCTCAGGCCAGCATAATTTCACAAGTAATCAATACTGGACACTAGTACAAAAGAATGTTATTCTATATTGATTTGGCACATTCATACCATACCATACAGCTATAACCAAACAAAGATGTAATTCATAAATCAGTTATCCCAAAATGTAGTGCAATAAAATATATTGCCTTCCCGTTTTATGACCTAAAGCAGCAAGTCTAATAATCTAGCAATTATCAAAACAATAACATTGGATTTGCTTACATAAAATTAGATTGATTAATATAATTATATAACATATATTGGAAACAGCGTTCCGACATGTACGCATGGTAACACATCTGGTTTGTAATACATAATTAATAATAATTTTCACATACGCCATATTCTGATGTTTAAGAAGTGTTATTTGGGGAATTCATAACATACAGCATAATTTCACGTTTTTGGGTTGTAAAATTATACTGATGTTTCCAAAGCATGTTTTATGTACAACTTGTTACCAGTATATTTATAAATAACAACAGCCAGTACAGTTATAACTAAAAAAAATTGGTTTTCACCATAACATGTAAGCTAAAACTTTGTTACACTGAATCGTTTTGATCTAGGACCAGAAGGTCTCTGAAACGAGTAGTACAGGTGTGAGTCGAGCTTAGAGTGAATATGCACAAATACAACACAACAGCACAGGGAGAATTGACCTAACTGCCAGAAACAGAATATAATCACACAGTCTGGTTTAGGCGGATGAGTAACCAATCCTAGGCTAAAGGTAATCAAGACTTATTTACATTCGGATCACTGGGCTCTGTCCATTCAATTATGCAGTGATTATGTACAGAGTTGTTACATTGGTCAACATATAGTTCAAGGGAATAATAATAATTATATTGAAAATGGTGTTCACAGGTATACATTGAATGAGTTTATGACAAAGCTCAATTAAACATCGCCGGTAGACATTTAAATTGAACAATAATAAACCGACACTCCCATAATGACGACACTCCCATAATGACTCAGCAGTAGCAGCAGAAACAGGATACAAAGACACCAGTGTTGTGAACAGATAAACCTGTCACCAATAGGTGAGGTCATGGCAGCAATCATAGTGTCAGTTCCTGCCCCAGATCTTATGATAAAGCAAAGGCTGATACACAAAACAGGGAAGTAATGAGTCACCCTATGATAATGCCTGTATGCAAGCAGCCCATTCATTGTCCAAATGGCTGAGGCATATATTAAAGGCAGCCAAGCTGTATAATCATCACAGGCTGCCCAGAGCTATTACTATCACACTGGTGTCAAATGACAAAAGCATGAGTTCTACGCTTCAACAATAAGACATAGATAACGCCACTGGAAGGTCATTCATAGAAACGGGCCGAACAAAGTCTGCTATGCATTCTTTATATCTTGGCCCAGGCATGCCGACACATGGGTCACCTTCCAAATATAACTATGATGTATATTGTGCCAGTGTAGATAGGTAACGCACAACAACAAATCAATTCTATACATGTAAAGCAGAGTGCACTGTTACAGGATTGCTAGCTTATTATTTCACAGGAACGTGTTTACATGAAGAAATTTAGCTAAGCCGCCTTTCCACCAGAGAGTATACATAAACCTCACTAGACCCTTGATAAAGAAAGTCCATGCAACAACAAATCAATTCTATACATGTAAGGCAGAGTGCACTGTTACAGGATTGCTAGCTTATCATTTCACAGGAACGTGTTTACATGAAGAAATTTAGCTAAGCCGCCTTTCCACCAGAGAGTATACATAAACCTCACTAGACCCTTGATAAAGAAAGTCCATGCAACAACAAATCAATTCTATACATGTAAGGCAGAGTGCACTGTTACAGGATTGCTAGCTTATCATTTCACAGGAACGTGTTTACATGAAGAAATTTAGCTAAGCCGCCTTTCCACCAGAGAGTATACATAAACCTCACTAGACCCTTGATAAAGAAAGTCCATGCAACAACAAATCAATTCTATACATGTAAGGCAGAGTGCACTGTTACAGGATTGCTAGCTTATCATTTCACAGGAACGTGTTTACATGAAGAAATTTAGCTAAGCCGCCTTTCCACCAGAGAGTATACATAAACCTCACTAGACCCTTGATAAAGAAAGTCCATGCAACAACAAATCAATTCTATACATGTAAGGCAGAGTGCACTGTTACAGGATTGCTAGCTTATCATTTCACAGGAACGTGTTTACATGAAGAAATTTAGCTAAGCCGCCTTTCCACCAGAGAGTATACATAAACCTCACTAGACCCTTGATAAAAAAAGTCCATGCAACAACAAATCAATTCTATACATGTAAGGCAGAGTGCACTGTTACAGGATTGCTAACTTATCATTTCACAGGAACGTGTTTACATGAAGAAATTTAGCTAAGCCGCCTTTCCACCAGAGAGTATACATAAACCTCACTAGACCCTTGATAAAGAAAGTCCATGCAACAACAAATCAATTCTATACATGTAAGGCAGAGTGCACTGTTACAGGATTGCTAGCTTATCATTTCACAGGAACGTGTTTACATGAAGAAATTTAGCTAAGCCGCCTTTCCACCAGAGAGTATACATAAACCTCACTAGACCCTTGATAAAGAAAGTCCTTGCAGATGGTAATGCCGATGACGCAACACTCAAGTGTTGCCTAGCAACCAATTGCAATGCATGTAACACAGATGCAAGTATCCGTGCCAGCTGTAGTGTCAATGAGTAATCCACCAAAATGAAACCATTGTGGAAACAAGGACCTACTTTCTTTATTACACACCAACAACTGATGTGAAATTGTTCAAATGCTTAACAACTCTAATTTTGTTAACACAAAGATACGTCATCCATTTGTTAATTTGAAATCAAACAAAGCAGTATAATGGTCCATGAGGTGTGTATAATCATTGGAAACAAGGTCTTACACACTGGCATAATTTGTTAAACACAGTTGGTTTTGTGATAGTGAAATATGACATCTTCATACACATTAACTTAGCATTATGCTTCCCCACACCATCTAAACAATTACTACCATCAAATATTTTGGGTAAACCATTGGACTGGAACCTTAGGAAATGGGCAAACTGCTGGGGACATTGACCATTTATTGTGTGAATATATTCCAAGCGTGGCGCAAAACCGATTCACGGTTCACAATAGAAACATGTTACTACCGTCACTAGAATGGAACTGTTACCATCTATGTCAACATTTCCACCAGAGATAAATGGATTACCATGGAAACGCAGGTCTCACAAATAGGTTACTACATACAGCGAACTATCTATGTTTATTTGGCACACAGCAGCTGGAGCCTAGTTGGCCATCAGACATGCCCACTAACCAATACGCCAGTCTGCTGCAGCAGCAGCAGCCAGTGAATCAATACTGCAGTTTCTGCTGGTTCAATCTGGCAATAGTCCAGCTGTGGTTGAGCATAGTCACAGACCCGAGATATGCACATATCATGCATATCTAAACAAAAGCAGACCAGGATGGCTAGGTTCTAATAATGGTGATTAAACGCAAAAAAAAATTGTGAAATTTATTAATAGCGGTTAAACTATGTATAGTTTAATTACTGTTTCAAAAAACTTTGGTTGTGAGAGAAACTGTACATATAAGTTAATGTAGAAAAGTTGCTATGCCTATGTGGGTATCAGAGAGGAGTTGATTAAAAAATATACAATAGCTCTAGGACAGTGGATGTATTTATAACAATTTATTCAGGTGGATTTTAGATTATCTGCTGAGCTGGATATAACTGCAAATTGTTTCCTTGGAAACATGAACATGGTATTTTACTTTATGAAACATTTTTCCTATATCTTCTTGATTGTACAAGTCTTGTGTCAGTACCTGTTCTTGTGTATCTTTGGCATCACCAATCTGTCATAATAATGTGTGGATTAAAATGATAATAATGTGCATGGTCTTAACCTATATGGTGTCTCTATATTCAATATATATGCTTTGTATGATGATCAGGACTAAATATGTAAATAACTAACTATATTGACAGAAAGGTCTTACTATAACTTCAGACAGACATTCATAAAATAGGAAAAATTTTTTTAAAGAAAACTATCAAACAAATGCCAATACCTAATACTAGACTGGCTTCCTTTGCAGACCCTGTGCCAGTACATAATACAAAGTCACTGTATAATCTGGCATCGAGTCCTGGCTCCAATATAAATACGCACAATAATAAAACATAAGTATGTACCATCAATGGCAGACATATACTACAAAAGATGACTGTATACAGACAGATATGTAAACAGGTCAGTTTTATAACAGGCTACAAGTGGGAACATGCTCTGCTCAATGCTGCATCACAAATAATCACCATGGTTGCCTTGTTACAAGGCAATACAGTAATCTTACTATGTCTACTCAATTTACTGGTATAAATAACAGATCAACTTTATAGTATAATTGTCACAGAATTGTTTTTAATAGACGCAAACAAATAACTGTAAAAACAGGGAACAGAACGATAATTGTAATGTGACAATTTGTTTATAAAAAGGAAGGTAGAATATATACATAGATGTTTACTGAAGACAAATCAACCTCGCTATCTGGATTTGATTGAAGCTATTCTTTTATAATTCTAAAAGAAATACTAATTTGGCGGCACACATGAACATTTAATAATAAAAACATATCACAGTATAAAAAAACAGGGCATCACGTTTGAGGCGAGTAATCGCTCTCACTCCCTATTGCTCGCGCAAATCAATAATCTAGGGAGCGATTTATTGCTCGCGTCAATTGCTAGCTGCCTGCAAGTGTCTTAACAAGGAGTTTCATGAGTATTAGATTCACTAGGGAAGTCTACCCTATTTATAACGCAGTGTTTGGGCTCCAATATTCGGAGTTCACATATCATCCGTCACCGGGGATGGCGATCGCAGCCCGCTGCACCAAGTCCAAGAATGCCATCGAAGCCACGATATGCTGGCCGCGCGGTTTATAAAAAAGTTATCAAATGAGTGGACATACATGTACAGTTATGGAATAGATAAGGGATCAACAATACTTTGCTACAATCTGATTGACAGACTACGCTGTAACGGGAATCAAGAATAATAACCTGGATCTGAGCTACTGAACTCGCATATGAGTTGACACGGAGTGTAAAAGTCTAGGCTACGCATACCGTTTCACCAATTGCAACGTGTGGGGTTTACTAAAGTAAACATTTATTTCACTGTACAAAAGTCATAGCACCAACAAGAACCAATTAAAATTTCACGACGACAACGACAGAATCCGAAATGGTGGCGCCACCACACGGTAAAAAACAAATCGCTCGCCTACATTAATTTGGCATATTTGGTAATGGTTTAAAGCCATTTGTTTCAATGGTTTAAAACAGTTTTTCTCATCTCATGTCAATACCCATCAGATGTGATACATACAAAAGTTATGCATAATTTATATTTGACGTACGAGAATTGCAACTGGTACAGAATAACTTTATGAATGTTAAGAAAGACTATTCTAGTGAAAAAAATATTTACTAACTGAAGTCTGATTTTACATGAGGAAACGCCTGCAGCATTCCTTCATTAGACATTACAACATTGTTTACGTCCAACACCACCACAACAACAACGTCATAACCAAACACTGACTATCGTTGCCTTGGTACTTGGCGCCACTCCAACAAAACTAATGAATAAAAACATCAACAGAGCCTCGGGCTCGGGTAGTGTGGATCACGGACACGCGAGGCGTGGCAGGCCGGTTGTCAAAACAATACAAACACAGTTTTGCTAGAATATTTGTAAAATCTTACCTGATAATGACAGCTAGGGTGATTTCCGTTGCAATTCCTACAGGCTGGCAACGTCGATTCTTGAAAAAACATACTGAGCGCCGTCTGAAAACAAGAAGAAAACTTAGACTTAGCGAAAGAAAACAACAAAAATGGCGAACCAAAACAAAGCTCAAACGAGGTCGTCGCCATTTGAAAACACAAACACCACGCCACTGCCGCGTGATTCCAACATTTACCCACCTCAAAATTCCATTTTGCCGCCAATAACAACTGTTTTGCCTGCTCTGCGTGGCAGCCAGCTACAAATACGAACTGGTTTATCAAAACTTGTTCCCGAAGGTTATCCATGTTCTTCATATATTCGGTTATACTCGTTCAACAATATTCGGTTTACCAAACTATACACATCTCCCGCGAGCAAAACATCAGCTTACTGATGGCGTTGAACAGATTCCACCCTTGTGATTGGTTGAGCCATGCCCTAATTATGAATGAGTGCACCGGAAATGAACGAGACGAAAACATTAGCTGTTCTGGTTTCGAGACTTACTCCCCACACCAAAACGGACTTGATATACCAATGTGTGGTGTGTGTACAAACATATTCAGTAACTCCTCTAACGATATTTCAAACCAGGCAGATTATTTACAAAGGGCAGGGTGTTTATATTACAATTCAATCATCTTGTAGACTTATATTACACCATATTGAACAACATCATTGAAATAAACCAATATACTGTGGTATCACCGTGTTGGCATAAAAACGTATCAGGATTTTCAACATGTTGAAGTTTGACAGTAAGATGTAGCGTCACTAGAAGGAGAAATATCTTAAAAGACAAATAAAGCGCGCAAATGTTGTTGTGTTGTGACATGATTGGTCCACTGAGCCAAATTGACGTAATGCCTGCCAGTTTGGGAAAACATTGGCTATTTTTATTGTCTGACACCCTCCCTTGTACGAACGTAAACAAATATTGTTTATGTCAGTAGTTGAAATTATAATCGGTTCAATAATGTTCACAAATGCTGAGCAGCTATAACTTCATGTAAATGGCCAACAAAAATGAAAATGTTTTGAAAATAATGAAATTCTAAACACAAAAAGTCAGTAGTTGCGCACTACGTCATCGATTTATGAGCACATTTATATATTTGGTAGACAGTGAGAGTTGGTGAACAAAATTTTAATAAACATCGCAGTTATATTCATCCACCATGGGGGCTTTTGCCAGTAGGCGCAATGCTGGCGTGGAGGAACTAGACATAACGATTAATAATGCTTACAGATATCCACCACGATCTGGTAAGGCAAATAACAGAAAAGTACCCCATCCTTCTTTTTATTGACGTAATTAATGTCGTATTTAATAATAATTTACGAATCGAATAATTTAATTCGGATATTGTTGACTGCGAGTGTTCTTCATATTACAGCAAATCCTTCAGATTAGAATATTATATGCTCGCACTAAGGGTGTTTTTTAGAGATAGTAAGTCCGCAATGTTTTTCTCATTTCCCTGTGACGGTTTGGGATCTTTTACTTCACCTGCCCTGGCACATACACTAGGTAAAAGGGACCAACAACTTTTATAATCATAATACATAGTCGGTGACCCTAAATATTGTCTCTTCCGAAAGACAAGCAGTGCCAGTGGCCAGTGTGATATGAACGAATTTGCCCAAATTTCAGTTTGAGTCTAGCAGATGGACTAAAATCCTGGTCCCTCGATTGACAGTCTGTGGTCCTACCAAAGCATATAATACTTAGTGTTGTTGTTAATTGTTATTAACATGGTCCCCGTCAATATCAGTATCTATGGGGTTCACCCATCTGTTGCTTACCCATTTGGGATTGTTGGACGAAGTAGCATTTCATTGAAGTAGATACAGTCGTCACATCGGCTGCTCATTCAGTGTCTGTGTATGCCTTCCTCCCGAGATGTCGCTGATTTTGTCAGTCGCAAATGTACACACTTTGTTACGATATCCAATAAGACACTTGCATTGTTAATTACTGCACAGCTTGGGACTGGCAATTTAATTAGAAGACCAACTTGGAATCATATTTTTACATCATGTAGAATGAATCATGACCAGTTATCTAAATTGAATTCTGTTTGTGAGAAATGTTGTCTTTGTCTCTTCCAGGCTGCTATTTTGGAAGTCACTTTATCATGGGTGGCGAACGCTTCGAGACTGTCCAGCCAGAAATGTATCTGTTCGGTGAAAACCAAGACTTGAATTTTCTTGGCAGCCGACCTGTTCCGGTTTGTGTTTTCTATTATGACACTGTTTATTATTTCTTTGGCATCACTGTTGATTTATGAACACAGTCAGCAATGAATAGGAGCATGCAAGAAATCTTGTTTTGTATTGACTATTAATTTAATAAGAAATTAGTTTGTGTATTGAACAGTGTCACGGATCAGCGGAGTTTTCGCTCACTAGTTTGGCTTGGGTCTAGTTGGAATGGCCCATTTCTATAATTCAACGCTTGTGAATGGTGGTTGCACAAGTGATAGAAAATAAACATTTAATACATGATGTTTACTAAGTAATTTACAAGGAAATAAGTAGACTCCTGGGTCTAAAACTTAAAACGCAACTATTTCGCCTGCACTACCTGTCTTGATACAAACACTTTTTTTGCATATAAGTGATGTACTTTCTGTTTTACAGTATTGGTTATTAATTTCATTGCTTGAAACTGTATTTTAACGCTCTAAATATTTTATGTTTCAGCTTAATTTATTTATTTTATTTATTGAATATCTTACAAGTCTACATAATCGCAACATTACTTTCTATTTTACAGCACTGATATTAATTTTCTTTCTTTGAATCTGTATCTTAACACTCTAAAAAAAATTTTGTTTTAGCTTAATTTCATTTCATTTATTGAATATTTTGGGGAATCTAATGCCTAAACACCCTCATAGTCAAGTCTCTGCATTCTTACAAACCATTCATCAGGCCTGCCCTTTGTGTGGCATTGTGTTCCCATTACCGCCCATCTTTACATGGGAGATGGAGATGATTTCCCGGTCGTCGTGAATGGACAGTTGTTGCTGTTTGACATTCTGCTTTGGCAGTCGTGCCGTCAGCAGTCAAAGAGTACTCGTCTGCAGCCTGAGAGCCTATCGTCTGCAGTTGAAGAGTGGGCCATCCTCTGCCAAATAGTGTGCCATCTGCTGCCGAAGCACACTGCCTGCAGTCGATGTGTGCTTCATTGCTTCATGAGTATAAATGCAACGGAAGGGCGTCCACCTACCCCTTTCTATCTTCGTTGCACCTCTCGGTCATGTGCTCGATCACTACTTCTCTTACATTTCCCCATCTCCTTCTAAACTTTAGTGGAGAGTATACAATTCTACCGACATATACAAAACCTTACTTTCCACGTGGCTGACTCACACGTGCCCTTTGTTTGACATCCAGGCACCCACGCTGGCCTACACGGCCCTTCTGTGTCTACTCCACCGTGATCTGCTCGCCAAGATGATCACATGTGTATCCGGTCTCTTTTTATACTCCTTATTTCTAAGATAACACATGTCACTAGTTCACCAATTCACCAGTCTCCTGGTCTAGTCCACTAAGAAAACACCCCTCAAATTGGGTAATACTCCAGTCCTTGCCTACTTAATTATTATGCATCATTCTATGAGATAGACAAAATCCTTACTTCAGCAAACAAATGACATAATATTAAACAGTTTAACTAATAAATAAAGAAACCGAAAATAGTATTCTGATAACAGAAATAGCAGAAATGCTACAAACAGAGTGCGCATGTTTCCCTGTGATAATTGCATAATATTTTCTCTTGTTAAAAAGTACATGAATATTGCGAGTTGCTTTTCGATGGTTGCAGGTTTGTTTATCTTCAGAAATGTTTATTAACATCAGACTTTGTCTTTCATTTTGTGAAAGTGAACGTTCAAATGTATCCATACTTTTGACATGATTCTATTCCTGTTTCAGTTTCCCTATCCAGCCCCACAGGCACACGAGCCAACGAAAACCTTGAAAAGTCTTGTCAACATTCGAAAAGATTCCATTCGGTTTATCAGGTAATAGTTATAGTGTCACATAATAACTCCATTGGTTTACCAATAATTTTTTTTATTTAATATTGTATTCTTTTACACTTTTCTTTGATATATCTAAATATAATTCAGCCTCTAATGGCTCTATGGCTGCAAAGCAAAATAAACTATTATTATTACTAGCACTAACAATCAAGTGTGTCAGCATTGACCTTGTATTGGCCATCCAGGGCGCCATCTAGTGACAGTACGAAGCCAGTGGAGGTCGTGGTCGACGGCAGTGGCGATGGCATTGAAGACGGCAAACAAAAGACAGACACAATGGGCAGTCAAGGGAAGGTGGACGGGAAGAAAGGGAAGAAGATGGTGGATCCTCCTCCTCCGTCAACAAACTACAACATTGAGTTCACATTTGACACAGATGTGCGCTGCGTTATCACCATCTATTACTTCGCCACGGAGGAGATCAGTAATGGTCAGGCAGTGTAAGTGTCTTTGAATATTTGAGACATTTGCTAATTGCGTTAAACGGCAAAATAATTTTTTTTAAGATGGGTTTATACAGTTGGTATTGGTGAAGGTAAAAGAATGTTTCAGAAAAATGCACTATATGCCACGCTTTAAACTGATGAAATACCGGTTTTCCTATCGCATAACAATATGCGGCATGAAACACGATTTATCTTGAAACACACAAAATGGATATAACACATTTTGTAAATAAACGCCTCATTTATTCCTGTAGGTGTTTTAGTTTTGCTCTGTTCCATTAATTTGTTGTAGCTGCATAAAAATTTGCTACAGACCTGAAGTGATTCCGATTACAGAATCAGGATTGAAGGCAAATTCCGGAATCAAAATTGAGAAAAGTGTGAATTACACGAACTGTGGAATTGGAATAGTTTCGTACTGGAATAAACAAATTCAGTTCCACTGCCACTGAATTTTTACTTTGGTGATTCAAAATGTTATGGAAAATACAAAAAAATCACTCAATGACGCTTATCCAGTTTTGTGGAGAAACTCCATGTATTTGCTATAATAATTATATTTGATAGTCCACATGAGTGAAAAGTCTGACATTAATTACAACTTTATAGGGTATGTATTATTGATTTATGGTAAGCCAATGAAAATGCGTTTTGCATTGTATGCATGTTTCTGAACATTGGACAACCGAATTAACTGTTGACCACCCAAATTTAAGCTTTCTCAGCTCTCGTATAATTTTCAGTGGCTCACAGATGGGTTTGTTTACTTTATGAAATACTGCAAACTTTTCACTCTCATAAAAATTAAGACCTTACCAGTAATGCCTTTTAGTGGGATTCATAAAATAAAGTAATGCACTTGTGTTGTGGCAATGTGCTGTTCAAGATGCACTGATATTGTAGTTTTTTTGCCAAATTTTAGGTTAGTTGGACCCCCAGAAATGGAACTTTTGGGGGTCCGGCAGTGCATCTAGGGGCCTGCCGGCCCATGGACCCCTGGTCATTTTGAACCTTGATATATCAGATCACATCTGTAATAGATCCTAAAATAATAGAGAATTGTACATGACTTTTCTATTACATAATATCACTGCAAACTTACAACAAAATCAGGTTTATTTGCATCTTATTCCAACTGTTAGTAAGTTACCCTGTCTGGTAACAGCAAGGAAGCTTGCTTGAAGGATACTCCTTAAACAGCTGATCACAGCTATATTGGGATTGGTCTGGTGTGTGACGTCACCAGCCAGTCAGATAAATAGGTATATAAAGGTGATCCAAGACAAAGATTTGGAGGACTGCAGCATCTTGGTAAAATTAGGTCTGTATGCAATGTACAGACAATGGTAAGCCATTACTCACATAACAGGGATAAATCGTCGCTCACATGTTTATGGCTTCAGAAAATACCTGCTCAATGAGACAATGCAGGATCAGCAAGCCACACACTCCTCTGTGTTGTGTTGGGAGTGGCAGGATATGGCATCTACGCATTCCTAACATGCATAGAGGCCACCATGTAATTAATTGATTTTCACTGATACAGTGTAGTATGAATGTAGTATGAATGCTCCATTAATATATTAATATATATATATATATATACTCTTGAGTGCTGAATAAGCGTCCCTATACGCATATTTATTTGATGAAAAATGCCGCCTTATATGCACCTCATATAGTGGGGAGTGGTGGTCTAATGGTTAGAGCACCCGCCTGTCGATCGAGAGGATGGTGGTTCGATTCCACCTCGGCCGTTTCGAAGCTTGGGCAATTTCGGAAGAGACACTAAAAGCCGTTGGTCCAAACTCCTGCGTTAGCTCAAGATTGGGCTGTTTGGAGTATAACTACTTGAGACTTGAGACCTTATTTGGCACTATACTATTAAAAAAAATGAACATTTGTGCCAGCCTACGTTCTCCGATAATCGTGGCAAATTATGCAGGGTATAATTTTAGGAGAGCAATCCCTCTCACTCCCTGTTGCTAGCGCTAATCAATCATCCACGGAGCGGTTTACTGCTCACACTAAAATCACTTGCTCAGGTTTGTTTGATTTAAATCATTTGATTTAAATCAATGATTTAAATCTATTATTTGTTTTGAACAATTTGCCCCCCATACTGCTATTCAGCACTATACTATTATTAAATTTGATCGATTTGCCACCCTATACTGTTATTTGGCCTATACGTTTTTGGCACTCAAGAGTATATCCTGGTAATAGTATTAGTAATAGATTAGGATTATTGTAATGATGATAGAAACAGTTAGTAGTAATAGACCGTCTTTAATACCTGGTTACACACAGATGAATAATCATTTGACTCTCTGTAAACCAATGGCTTCCTTGTCCACTTGCTATCAGGTTTTTCCCTTTGGATGGTAAACATATCTGGTGGATACTCATGGAACAAATGTGCATATTTTTCAGATATCACGCGTCTGACCCAACGTTGAACTCAGAGACATTCCACTACAAGCGTGGCGCCAATCAGGTCTTCTGTCAGCCGACGCACGTCATTGACCCAAGCAAATTCTCTGACGAAGATGTGAGTAGATTCAGCGTGTTGTGATCTATGATAGCTTCATTATATTAGTTGTAAGCAGTCATGTAAACGAGGCTCAACAGAAAATGGTTAATGTTTAGGTTATGATTAATCATGTGTGATTATTTAACTAGATCGAGAAAGAAGGTGAGTGTAAAGTAAGTGTAAGTAAGTGTAAGTAAATAAGTAAGTAAGTGTAGTAAAGTGTTATAAAAGGGCATATTTTTGTTTTTTGAGGATGCTGATAAATAATGCATATTTTAATAATAATACAGATTATCAAATCTTGTCATTCAGTCCATATTGACCATTTCTGATATCACTGATTTTACTATTGAGGTATCTATCTACTTATTGATTAGGTCTGCAAAAAATAAGTTCTGTACAGACATTTGGTTTTGGAAGAATTCCGACTTAGGAAAAGTTTTGAAGAAGAATCCTCACTTATCTCAATGAGTTGTGAATAAGTTTATGGCTATCACACATCTTATTGCAATCTGTATGTTTGTTTGTATGTTATGCTACTCCTCGTAGACGCTTTGCATCTCGGGCACCAAATGTTCAGCTGTTCATCTACGACCACACGGTTGGGTCGTCATAGTTTTATTTTTTTTAAATTCACCCTGCTATTACCATTTCTACGAACAGTTGAGTTGCCCATTGTAGTTATTACGTACAACTGTCTCAACGCTATACAAACTGGGTTCCCAGAAGCCATAAAAATATTGTCTGGCAGCACCAAGTACCAAGGCATACATGATTATTTTCAGAAATTTTGTAAATGTTATTGTAAGTCACTTCTGAGCTACCAAGTTATCCCCTCCGGAGGATGATATTTTTACTAGTCACTCAAATAAACAATGTTACAGTGGACTTTCGCTGTAAGGAACATGTTGGGACTAAGTCAAGCTGTTCCACATACTCTTGAGTGCCAAATAAACGTATAGGCCAAATAAAAGTATAGGGTGGCAAATCGGTCAAATTTAATAATAGTATAGTGCCGAATAACAGTATGGGAGGGGCAAATTGTTCAAAACAAATAATAGTACAGTGCGAAAAAGTCACTAGTGTATTTGTCTTTTTTAACGCCGAAGCATTTACTCGACATGAAGCCAAGGCGTCCCTAGAAAACTACGCGGATCGCCATGTATTTTTTTTTCTGCCGAATATGCATAAACTTTGTGCATATTCGCTTCACCACAGATATAGTAACTGCATTTTATTTCTGCAGAAAACCGGGGAATTTTCCGTTTTTAAATGTACATTAAAGTTTTATTGAATTGAATACGCAAGCCCATTTCAGGAGAAATGGGCTTGCGGCCCGACATGTTTGAGGCGCTGCGCACGGCGGCCATTTATGGTCGATTTACGCGGTGATAATGGCATTTTAACTAATAATTACCATATTGAGCTCCAGAGAACTAAGAATTCTGACCAATTCATCTAATCATGGAAATTTAACGGTCTAATGCTTAACGGTCTAATGCTTTGGGATCAAAATCTAGGCTCCTCAGAAGCACAGGATCCCGTAAAATTCACGACTGTCGTTCGAAAGGACGAGAACTGAGCCATCAGAGGGAGCCACATGCAGCTCCAGTTGGGAGCACGTGATTCCAACGTGAGCGGTAAATCGCTCCGTGGATGATTGATTAGCGCTAGCAATAGGCAGTGAGAACAATTGCTCTCCTAAAAATTATACACTGCATAATTTGCCACGATTATCAGAGAATATAGGCTGGCACAAATGTTAAAATTTAGTAATAGTATAGCACCAAACAAATTGCGTATAGGGTGGAATTTTTCATCAAATAAATACGCGTATAGAGACGTTTATTCGGCACTCAGGAGTATCCGATGTTCCTTATATTCATGGATACACGAACCAGTGCTGGCTAAAACAGGGATTTCAAAGGTGTTCCTTTTAAGCAGAAGTTGCTTACATCAGGAGTGTTATAGTGAGACACCACTGTATGTAGATTGTAGATGGTTTTCATTCATAGTAATGTTCTAGTTACTGTCTGTTGTGTTTGCAGTGGCAGTACAGTCCAGACAAGGACAGCATACCTGTCGTCATACAGTGCATTGTCGACGATGAAGGTACCTCCAGTTGGATACGATTAATTCCAGTGCTTCTTTGCATTATGTAAAATCTGCGATATCCCAAACTATTTCCTCTTCGCATGTAATTTGTAGTAAAATTTGCAGTTGTTTTCCCGATGGAAATTTGCCAGGAAGTGGGGTGAAAATATGGCAATGTAATCACTAATATTACTCCATCCCCAAGTTGAGAATGAATATTATGGTACACACAGTGTAATGTTTATGCTTTTGATATGGATAATGGAATACCCTTATGCTTAATTTTATCAGGCCCAAAAAATAGCCTATCTGATAATATCATTATCGGTTTGTGCCTACAAATTGTGAGTGGCCGATTGCAATGTAAGGAGTATCACCACCTATGGGATGTCACAGTAAGTATTTTTGTCATTCATCATGGGTAAAGTTCAAATTAACCTGACTGGTTGTTGCTTTTTAGGGGTGGTCGTTGTCAATTGGTCATCAAATTGACCCCATAGCTAGCCTTGATTATCCAGACTCCATGATGTGGTGTCACCGTTTGTCAAACACAAGACGAGGGCAAGTCCAGATAACTTAGGAACAAGAAAAAAATCACCATGAAAATGATTGATCCCGTAAGATTGTAATCAATTAATTGATCGAAAGCACAAATCAACCTATCATCGACAAATTTGATTAATCTGAACAATACTAGTGGGCATCATGGTGACAACAGTGATTCCACGCAGTGCACCAGGAATCAACCAATCTCATATCCATGCTCTATTATCATCATATAAGCCATAGCCCATGGGGGCGGTTGACATCTTCTTATCACTCCATATCCTCGCCACCTCCCGTGCAATATGCAGGCCTCCGGTTGTTCATTGCCTGACGTTCGATCCATGCAGTTCGCCTTCATCCTGGCTTGTTCTTCCCCTTCACTTCGCCTTCGATTATTGTTAATACTAAACTGCGGCTTCACAGTGTCCATATTTTGATAGTTTTTGCTGCTTCAGCTATGCTACCAGTACTTTGTCTTCAGACACACCAACCTCCTGTTGACCCAGCTGACTCAGCGCACACGGCGCTTCACCCACATATCAAAGGCGTCCGATATTTTTTCGTCCATCTTTTTCACAGCCCAACTTTTTGAAACGCTCTATGGCTCCAGGTAAATACACACATGATGTAGTATACACAGTACGATGACAACACAACATGTGTGATTGCAGAGAACAATGGCCACTCTCACATGACGTTCTGCATTGTGGAGAAGGTGTCTGACAGAGGTTACATGCTGAAACCTCTCAAACAGAAGCAGATGGTGGACGGACTCTGCTACCTCCTGCAGGAGATCTACGGCATCGAGAACAAATACGCCCAGTGGTCAAAAGTCAGTCTCTCTTGCCTGGAAAATTATTCATGTTCATATTTAAATCACATGGTTGATATAATAAATAAATGTTCTGATTCTTAACATTGTAGTTCTGTTATTGTTATTTAAACATTGTAGTTCTGTTATTGTTATTTAAACATCGTAGTCCTGTTATTGTTATTTAAACATTATAGTCCTGTTATTGTTATTTAAACATTGTAGTTCTGGTATTGTTATTTAAACATTGTAGTCCTGTTATTGTTATTTAAACATTGTAGTCCTGTTATTGTTATATAAACATTGTAGTTCTGTTATTGTTATTTAAACATTGTAGTTCTGTTATTGTTATTTAAACATTGTAGTCCTGTTATTGTTATGTAAACATTGTAGTTCTGTTATTGTTATTTAAACATTGTAGTTCTGTTATTGTTATTTAAACATTGTAGTCCTGTTATTGTTATATAAACATTGTAGTTCTGTTATTGTTATTTTAACATTGCAGTTCTGTTGTTGTTATTTATGTAGCATTTTTAGCAACTCAGATTTTCTAAATAAATTCTCATAGCCTGAAAAATATTTATTAAAATTCATGGAATTTGAAAATTATGTTTTATTTTATCTATGAGTTGTAGATATTTTGGTGAACAGTAAACTACCAACCAGCAAATTCACATGAAGTCATCAAAGATTAGATTCTATATTTGTGCTATTAGTCCTCAGTCCTTTTCATGTGAACGTTGTCCATGAAAAAAGTTATGTTACAAAAATACTGGGAACCTTAATGTTCAGTTCACAATTCTCTGCTGCATCGAGGTAACTTTCAAAATGTTAAAATATTTTGCCTGGCTTTGACGTGATCCCTGTGCATAAGTGTTGACATTGAGATGATCCCTCTGCAGGACGATGACATGGAAGACACTGGCTGTGAATGTGTCATCTGTATGTGCGAGGTGCGTGACACGCTCATCCTGCCCTGTCGTCACCTCTGTCTGTGCAACTCATGTGCCGACAACCTGCGCTATCAGGCCAGCAACTGCCCCATCTGTCGCGTGCCTTTCCGTGCCCTGCTGCAGATCCGCGCCATGAGAAAAAAGCTTCCCAACGCCCCACCAACCCCACAGGTATGTAGGGAAAAGCTTCCCAACGCCCCACCAACCCCACAGGTATGTAGGGAAAAGCTTCCCAACTCCCCACCAACCCCACAGGTATGTAGGGAAAAGCTTCCCAACTCCCCACCAACCCCACAGGTATGTAGGGAAAAGCTTCCCAACGCCCCACCAACCCCACAGGTATGTAGGGAAAAGCTTCCCAACGCCCCACCAACCCCACAGGTATGTAGGGAAAATCTGGGCAAAACAGCATAATTGGCTGTTGGTGCTGGGAATTTTAATGTGAACCTGTGAATTTGTAGAGAATTGGTTTAATTATTAGTCGGAGAGATTGTCATGACTGTGATGTAACTTGAGGACATAAAATAATAATAAAGTTGTAAAGCACCTAAGGGGCCGTTCACAATTGTTGACATTTTCCTATTCGTGCAAAGCATACTGAAGGGGGGGAGGGTGGGCCAAAGCTTGCATACTAATTTTTTAAATGTTAGTCGCACACGAAATCTGACAACTGTTGCGTCATGCAGCGCCATGCAGTGAACTGTTACGGAACTACTACTGTTTTGATTTGTGTAACTGTTTATGGCACGGTGCTGCAACACAATACGACAACTTGTAAATTCACAGTTTCATGGAAGGCAGTCATCAGTAAGACACCGTAGAGTTGTGGAAAAAACGTAGCTTTAATGTTTGTCATTCTCCAATATCATAAAAAAAAATTACATTTAAAGTACTAATTCAGGGAGGGGGGTGGGTCTGAGAATAAGTACACTTTGTACCAATAGGTAAATGTCGACTATTGTGAATAGTTCCTAAATCTTCAGGAAACCGAGGCACAACCAACCATCAGGTTATCTTTTCAGTCTAACATGTAATTTAAAGCGAAACAAAAGTCATGGTTTTGGGGCTAAGCACTAAACGAGATGATAAAAACTAACCACGTGCACCTAAAATCAAGAATATCACGCCAGTGGTTTACTCAGAATGTGTTCTAAAAGTGGGAGATTCTGGTCATTTCTCTGAATGACCGAGGGCTGACATGTTAACGAGTGCAACCGATAAGCGCATGTGCAGCTCTGTGAAATTGGGGTAACCTACACTACAAGTGACTTATAAATTGAGGCCAGCATACACAGAACCAATGCAAACTCACAAACAAACATGTTATTTTGCCAGAAAAAGGACAAGTTTGGTAAACAAAGGCCGAAATATGTAGCATAAGTTGAGTTTGGGTGCAAATAGCATGGCTATATCCTATTGGCAAGTATAGGAATAGATGTATATAAATATATGTTGATTTGGCAAGTGAATATTGCCATACTATGACACTCATGTTGTGGGGTTATCTAACTGTATGGCCTAGCCCGTGAAATAAAGATGTGTGTTCAACAAGGTTTTCCTAGTAAACCACTGGCATGATATTCTTAATTGTAGTTACAAATGGTTATGTTTTAGTAACTTTTATATGTGCATAGGCCCAAAACCATGACTTTTGTTTCCATTTAACACAAAGTACCCTACAATGGGGTGACAATGGGTAGGGTGGAGATCATATGAACTGTCTCTGTCACAGCTCAATGATTCATCTGATGAGAACAGTCTGAGTCAGGAGGGTGTACCGCCGGGGTACGAGGCAGTATCACTCATTGAGGCCCTGAACGGTACAAGTCGCATGGCGCCCCCCGCCCCCAGGCAGGAGATGCCACCAGATGGTATGTAGACCATTATATGCAGGGTGCCCAACATCCTATATTTTAATTGCGATTTGTGTATTTTCACAAAAATCCCTTATTTTCCTAATAATTTAGAGCGTTGAATGTTCGTTGTGATTCATCACTACAAAATTATTTTTGCTGTAGAAATCTACATGTCGTTGCCACCTATGCAATCTACGAAATTGGAGAATTTTTTTATGCAACATTCAAATTCGGCAGTTGCTAATTGTTAACTCCAGTCAGTAGATGGCATCACCTGAAATAACACTATGTATTGTGAAAACATTCCTATTTTTTTGCTTTTTAAATTCCTATTTCCTAAAAAAAAGTACCAAAAGTGCATGCGCATACATCTCTTCGCTGCTCTTCTCTGACATCCAGAATACTTGATTTTGACAGTGTTGAACTGACTTCTTGAAATCATTTGAAAGGTCCAAAGTCTGATAATTTTTATTATAAAATCATGTTATAAAGTTTATACTATATCTATTCAAACATCCTTGAACACTTTTGTTACATAACATGACTGTTATCTGTTTTTAAAGATCGACCTTGCTGTTCATCATGTAAATATGACATTCAGGACAAAACATTTAAAGTACATGTGTAAACAAATAATGGTGAAATAAAAGAATAATGTGAACATCATTAAACACGTTTGGGCTGTCAAGATGTTAAAATAGGTAATGTTTATACTTTATATAACATGAATATCTGATAAAAATCACAATTTGTGCCCTTAATTTTTGTATTCACATTTTATGAAAATTCCATTGCAAATACCCTGTAGATGGGCAGCTGGAGACAACATTGGACTTAGAAATGTGATGGTTCTGTGAACACGGAGCCTGGTGTTCCCATTGGTTTTCTAATTGTGACATATAAAAATTTCCTTTGGCATTCAGCAGTGTATAAATAAAGGAACTCCATAAATAAATTGTACAATGGTAAGTAAACATTGGTATATTTGATTCAAAAATGCCAACCTTAGAAGGAAGTTGTTGGTCTGCTTTGGCTTAACAGTCAGATTATCAAATCAATGCTTATGAAACATATTTTAGACACATAACGTGGCATGTTGAAATAGCCTTTCTGGCAATTGTAGGTGAAAATGTGAGACTTGATCACCTGTTATGTAATGTTGAGGGTAAGTGGGGCACGGGGGTATAGACTGCTGTTTCCTTTGTGGCTGTTTGCATAGCTAGTGTGAGAGTGCACATTGTACAAGGGTATTTGGGCCAGAAACCTACTGATACATGTAGTCACTAATTGTCCAGTTAGACAGCGTATGTGGGAAATCATTAAACTTTTTCCTGTTCTGTTATTATTGAGGTTTAAATTTAGGTATTTCTGAAAACTGTAAACTGCATTTTGAAGTGAACTTGTAACGCCTGTGGTGTTGTTATGTTGGTCGCACTTGTTATATTGTCTTAATTTCATAATCAGTTATCTGTTCCCCTATTGCCCAATCACTGCAAACTGAACAAGTGAACTGCAAACAAACGTTTTTGTTTTTGTTACTAATTCCGGCATCAAAATGAAAAAATTTATTATGGTAGTTGGTTTGTTAGTTTGCACAGTTGTTTAAGCCTTGTTGTCATTTCACTTTAACCTATTTGTTGATTCATCCTTCGGGAGAATTAAGTTGTGTGATCAACAGTATGTCACTTATTTGGCTTTTGTATAACCCTCTCAGATTGTTGTGTGTCTTTTATACTAAATTCACTTACTAACTTACGTGTACGTTTCTTCCAATTTTGTTTCATAATAATCAACGTATTTTATTATGTTTCTTTCTGCCATTTGAGTAGAGTTTTCAGTTGTTTGTCTTTGTGTGTCCTGCAGAGTCCATGATCAGCCATTGTTTTGGTTTTTTGTGTGTAATACAAATTAAACGTTTGCTGGCATTATGTAATCATGATAACTGTAAACCTGTGCCTAGTTAACGTAGAATCACCTCCTTGTTGTTTCTAACTTTCTTTTTCATTTCCATTTTTTATAAAATTAACAGAAATTCATGTTAATAAAAATGTGTGAAGTTCATACAGTTAATAAGGTCTTCTGTTTTTTTTTTTAATGAAGTTGGTATTACCATAGATTATTTTGTTTCTACATTTAGTTGCTAATTCCTCAGAAATCTGTTTTGAGTGATATTCATTGTTAATTATTAGTAACATTTATAAAACTGTGTATTTGGTTTTATCTGGGGCTCCGTGTTTGTTATATGTTGTAAGTCATTTTCTCTACCCAATTTCTTGGGAGCAAGTGACTTGATGATGTACATGTGTACATATGTATAACATAACAATGTACATATATATATATATATATATATATATATATATATATATATATATATATATATATATATATACACACACAACATATATATACACATAACATATATATATATATATATATATATATATATATATATATATACACACACATAACATATATATATATATATATATATATATAATGTTATGTGTGTGTATATATATATATGTTATGTGTATATATATATATATATATATATATGTACATTGTTATGTTATACGTATGTACACATGTACATCATCAAGTCACTTGCTCCCAAGAAATTGGGTAGAGAAAATGACTTACAACATATAACAAACACGGAGCCCCAGATATACATAACATGTGTACATACATATAATAGTGGATATACATATAACAAAACAGTGTACACCCATATAACAAGGCAATGTACATATATATAACATAATAATGTACACTCATATAACGCTGTAATGTACACATATATATATATATATATATATATATATATATATATATATATATATATAACATAACAATATATATTCATATTGTAACTTTACAATGTACATACATATAACAACAATGTACACACTTATAAAAAACAATCAACATATATATATACACAAAATAATGTACATTCATATAACAGTGTACTTACATATAACATCATGTGTATATACATATAACACCATGTGTACACCACTGTACATACACTGTACATATAACATTACAATGTACATTCATGTAACTTACCAAAGTACTTATGTATAACTTTACGGTGTAATACATACAACTTAACATATATATGTATATATGTGAATAATATTAACAACAATCTCTAACAGCCACAACAGTTTCAAAATAGATCAGGTAGCATATAGCAAAACTTAAAAACAAGATATTTTATTAAGCAAGTTGTCTGTGCTTAGACAAGCTGTCATTTTGTACAAACCACAAAACCCATAATAAACATAATACATGTTTGTTACTACAGCGAGTCCAGGCTCCTCCCCCGATCAGAGTCCAGCAGTGGCTGTGAAGGCCAAGAATAAAAGGTGCGTAATGTCTTAGGTGAACTTGTAATATAGACATTATCATAGCACCTTACTCTGTGTGAAGGTCGTCTACTATACACTGGGTATTGACCAATAAAGTAATACTATGCATTAGTTAGTTCACCAATTAATGTAGTTGGGGTGGCTAGCGTATCAGTTGATTTTTTTATTTCTTCATAACATGCTAGGATATACTGAACTAAACGTCGACACCACAAAACATTACCCGGCACTAACGTCATATTTCACCAATCCATCCTTTAAAAACGCAATCCTTTTGGAAATTCCCGAGTTCCTGGAAAAGCAACAATGTTTCCATAGTGCTGACCGCTACGATGTTCGAACCAGCTATATTCGTTCGCCTTGAAAGCGGACCACATTGTCTGGTTACTGTAATGCTAGTACACATCAGTGTTATATCTACCTAATTAAATCAGGTACTTAAACCAGCAAATATCAGCGTTCAGTGAGCGTTAGTGTTGTTTATCGTGCCTTTAACAAGAATGGAAATGCCGACATGTATATGACCTGGTGACCCCACGGGATAATGGGCCAATCATAATGACCGTACACACACACTGCCACGTGTTTATTAGATGGCTGGCATAACCTGATACCATAGACGACAACATGTTACAAGTACAGATTCAAGGGCTATAGTGGTGGCAAATTAAAGGGACATGTCAATATTACAAATGGCCATTATGTTTTGTCAACAATACATAAAACACCAGTGAAAATTCGTAAATTTCAGCGCAAAAACAAGCATTTGTTGAGATTGTGTTTTCATTAATAACCAGGAAATGATGTTTCAAATATTGTTTGGAAAACTACAACACTCGGATAGTACAGCATAGTACAGCAGTAAATTACGATTGGTGAAGGGTTTTGTTTCAAAAAAACACTGCCACTTTATGCTGTCATTCAACTTTTGCTTAATTCATTTACGGTGGTGTAGCAGACCTAATTGGTTTATGTTAACCAAAATCTGCCATTAAGTTATCACTCATGCTTATATGTATGTCATTTATTTCTTTTGGGATTGAACTTCGTTTTTAGTGGCTATTTTTTCATATTTACAAAAATGTTTTTCAAACCATGTAATGTAACCAAAAAAAATCACCCCACATTGCCTTAGTTCATTCAGCATTATAAATGAGTACCTGGCTACAGACAGAGATGGATATCTGAACGAATAGTCCTTGTGCAGTAATTGCAGCATGGCTGAAAGCTTTCAAGAGAAGTCGAAATGGCATTGGCATGGACAGGTCTGCCAGGGGGTGAAGTGTAAAGTGCTTTGAGCAGTCCAAATGACTGGATACCGCACTATATAAGAACATACCTTTTAATCGTTGCAGAATATTGCCAAACTTCTTTTACCTTGATTATAACTTACAATTTACTCATTATCTTTATATCTGCTATGTTACAAATTTTCTTGTAGAAATAATATTGGTACATTGTTGTATTTATAACCTAATGGTGTGGATCTAATTCATGAAAATATTACAATGTTTCACAAACGATACAAACTGGGATTTTATATCAAAATGAAGACTACAAGTTTTGTGTGTCATGGTAAGATTTTGTATATTACTGATACACTGCTTCTATATTTGGATGAAGACATCAAACATTTTTAGTTTTACAGTTGTATTCTGTATACCTACAAATGTTTGTTGCTGTAAAAGTCTGTGGTTTGACATTTTTGTGAGATTTAATTTTGCAGATTAATTCTACTAAAACATAACATGAACTAGGGTGATGCTATGTCAGAAAAAAGAGGAGCTTTGTGACAAAAAATTTTGAGTAAACTGTTC
This sequence comes from Lamellibrachia columna, assembly GCA_963662155.1. NCBI lineage: Eukaryota > Metazoa > Annelida > Polychaeta > Sabellida > Siboglinidae > Lamellibrachia > Lamellibrachia columna. Next base: position 18,907,664 of record OY759266.1, read on the forward strand.
ATGAACCTTTCCATACATACAGCAGACCGGATAGAAAGTTTTGTGCTATGTTGGAGTAGATAAATAAATGAACGGTTTCTTACAGGCAGTCGTCCATGCGTAGCAACCACAGTCGCCGGTCTATACGCGAGGTAGCCATGATCCAGGAGCCAACTGCAGTGACTGCAGTGTCAGTTAACGCTGCCAGAGGTGGCAAGGCCAACCTTCACTACGAGACAGAGCAACTGGCTCAGCAGGTGCTTATGGTCAGCGACCTTCACGACCCCAAAGTGGCCATCGCCACAGCAGCGGTAGTGTCCGAGGCACTTGATGAAGAAACCGTTGTGAAGAAGCGGTGGGTGATATAATGGTTGTAGATGATATTTTGTGCAGCTCTTATGTAAGTTGCATGAATGGTTTAATTCAAGCTGATTTTGGGAATATTTCTAATTGAATTTCTGACAAGTGATGTAAAAGGTCGGGTTTAGGGTACTATCTTGAAATGACCGATGGTGTTTTAGTGCTATACGCATCATCGTCAGTAATAGTGGAGCTCGAGTACTGCAGTTTGAATCATCTTGCTGCTGTTTGAAGCTTGGGCGATTTTGTTCACTCCACGTTGCTCCAGTTCACGCAGGTGTATAAATGTATATACATATATAGTTTTGATAATGTTACAATACTTTTGTGCAGCAATTGCAGTGTGGCTGATAACTTCCCAGATATGTCGAATTTCTGTTGAAATAGCCCGGTCTGTCTGGGGTTAAGTATGAAATGCTTTGAGCAGTCCTAAGGACTCGATAATGCTCTCTATGAAAACACACGTTAATTTTTTACTTGGTAGTAGACTCCATTGAGTTTAAAGATGGGTATTTGTACCATAATCTCCCCTGATTTTTTTTTTAAATTAACACAACTTTGAATTTCATTACTAGGCACCCCTCTGGACGGTCCTCCAAGGTCGAGGGTGGACCACAAGACCCCCTCACAGCCCCTGACACATCAACAGTTGTTGTCAGTGAAGTGGATGATGATGACCATGCCAATGATGCTGATGAGGACACCGCTGATGACACTGTGAGTGGTCATGAGTGTCACATAAACACAGAGACAGAATTAAATGAGGCTGCTGATGGTGATAAAAGTTGTAGAATTAAATGGGGCTGCTGATGGTGGTAAGAGTTGTAGAATTAAATGAGGCTGCTGATGGTGGCAAGAGTTTTAGAATTAAATGAGGCTGCTGATGGTGATAAAAGTTGTAGAATTAAATGAGGCTGCTGATGGTGGCAAGAGTTGTAGAATTAAATGAGGCTGCTGATGGTGGTAAAAGTTGTAGAATTAAATGAGTCTGCTGATGGTGGTAAGAGTTGTAGAATTAAATGAGGCTGCTGATGGTGATAAAAGTTGTAGAATTAAATGAGTCTGCTGATGGTGGTAAGAGTTGTAGAATTAAATGAGTGTGCTGATGGTGGTAAGAGTTTTAGAATTAAATGAGGCTGCTGATGGTGGCAAGAGTTGTAGAATTAAATGAGACTGCTGATGGTGGTAAAAGTTGTAGAATTAAATGAGTCTGCTGATGGTGGTAAGAGTTGTATAATTAAATGAGTGTGCTGATGGTGGTAAGAGTTTTAGAATTAAATGAGGCTGCTGATGGTGGCAAGAGTTGTAGAATTAAATGAGACTGCTGATGGTGGTAAGAGTTGTATAATTAAATGAGTGTGCTGATGGTGGTAAGAGTTTTAGAATTAAATGAGGCTGCTGATGGTGGCAAGAGTTGTAGAATTAAATGAGACTGCTGATGGTGGTAAGAGTTGTATAATTAAATGAGTGTGCTGATGGTGGTAAGAGTTTTAGAATTAAATGAGGCTGCTGATGGTGGCAAGAGTTGTAGAATTAAATGAGACTGCTGATGGTGGTAAGAGTTGTAGAATTAAATGAGGCTGCTGATGGTGGTAAAAGTTGTCGATTTTAATGATCTTTCCTCAGATCGATTTTCGTCTCATTTCAGGTTCATTTCATGAAAAATCTAACCTATCTTCTAGTATCAACTACGACATGCTAGCTGGTTTGTACAAATGGGCTGTTTAATTTTGATAAAATCTTCAAACAAGCTAATAAAAAGTACATCATTGTGGTCTGACTCAATGTACTATAGCATAAGGCCATTCACACTGCTGCAAGTTGTCCAATCTAACGATCATAGATAATTCTTTCTATGATTTGAACAAAAGGATGCACTCTTTTATATAAAACCGACTGCACTTATTAGCCTATTCACATACGACAGATTAATCACTTGAATGTGTCTATGGCAGGATGTGGGAGCAGGGGTTGCAGTGGGAGGCGGGGAGGAAGGAGCTGACCCTGGGGATCGGGATGGGAAGCAGCCAGCCAAAAGCGACTCGAGTGAAGGTGAGTGGTCTCATGACAACGTCTGCTGGCTGGGTGAATAGTAAGCATACTGTAGTAAGATAATGACTAATAATTATCTATGTATGTGTTTGCTCATGGTGTGGATGTAGTAAGCAACTAATGCTATTTTAGTAACTTGATGCAAAGCAATTGTTCAGAAAGTTGTTTTGAGGATAAAACTTAAGGTAGTGATGCTCAACACAATCGGTCACAGTTCACCGACCTTACTGGGAAGGCTTGTCATACGGTAACACCCATACAGCCAGCAATATGTGTAACTGTATGTTTGTTCCAGTTCCACATGTCGTTGCTTGGTGGATGGGTGGGTGGGAGGGTGGGTTACAATAAAACAATAATAATAAAGTGTGGTACTTTAGACACCACTCACTAACTTCTGAAACAGTTAGTGCAGTCACATGTCCTGAGCAAGATCCGTGTTTTTACAGAGGGCTCAGCCTTCAAGTCACCTCTTGGCCCGTTGCCCAATTCGCTCCACCTGGACGAGTTGGACGGAACACTTCTAGAGCCCCTCACCCTGCCTGGCACACCGCTCAGCACCAGTGCCGACGGATCCGGGGACAGCTACAGCAGCACCAGCAGCAACCGCGTCCTCCTACCCAGAGGTTCACACTCGCCAAAGAGCACCGCGAGCAGCGATGACAACGAAAACAAATCTGTTGTTTAGTCGTTTGGTCATCAAATGACTTGTGATTTTACAAAGAGGCGATGGTACTGTTCTTTGCATCAAGTTCGCATTTTCGGATTAAATGTACACAGTCTGGTTTTGTTATTATAAAACCATCTATCATCTGCCCAAATGTGACTCACTGAACCAGTTTTTTAATATAAATTTACCATTATCTGTTGACCAATGCAACGTAAACAGGATTCATTCAAACATTCAAATCAAACTGATAATGGTCAAATTATATTAAAACTTAGGTTCATTAATAATATATAACCTTATTTTACGATAAAAAAGGACCAGACCTTGTACCCTTAAAAATGTTTCGGTAAAATTCAGTGCTATTTCAGTAGGTAGATTGTGTCCATTTTAAGTTATGTCCATTTGAGTTTTAAGTTATGTCCATTTAAGTTGTACCCTGTAAGTTGTGTGAGAACTGGCTAGTGATAGAATAAAGGTGTGTGGTACGAGAAGAGGGTATGGCTGTCCCTTTGTATATAATTACTGTGTATATATAGTTAGTTATAAGGTCTATGTACAGTGTATTATATATATATATATATATATATATATATATATATATATATATATATATATATGTAGCAGTCTTTGTAAATTATTACTCATTGTGTTAACTGCCAGAAATGTTTGAGTTAGTAGATAATGCACAAGAAATAGTGTCATAATGTATTTATTCATTATAATTATATATCCCGGTACATCAGAAATGGTGTGAAATGGTGTTTAAAGGCAATGGTGATGTGACTAAATTATGGCATAAATGTAATTTGATCATGTCTTGTCATGTATAATTTTATGTGGGTTTACCAGAATGTGCAGTCTTTTTATTCGCACCGTTGCAAAAATATATTAGTGTGTATGTAGCAAGCAAGATAACATGCATTTAGCTTGTATTCACTATCCACTAGCAATCTTGTAAAAGCAATTTGTATATTGTACATACTACATAGCACTTAAATATCCTTATAAACGTCTTTTAGGTTAAATGTGAAATGTATGAACTATCTGTAGTACGATTAAAAGCTGACAACAGTTGGAAGTGTTGGCTTGTATTTTGATACACAATATGAATGGCAGACCAAACTTCTGTGTTATAAATTTGAAGGCTCTGATTATTCTGAATGTCAAGAGTTAAAAGAAACAAAAGAAAATTAATACCATTTATTGCAATTGTAAAATGGTATGCAAATAATAAAATGAAAAAATGTTAGCAAAACACGTCCCGAAGAGTGACTCTAGCGAATATTTTGGATGTGCGCCGTCTGTGAGATCCGGTCAATAGGTGTTTGCATGACAAGCTCTATGACAATTATATTGTCGTTGACTTTCGTAAATTATTGGTTAATTTAACTACTTAAAAAGAGCAACATCAGACAATAGTGTAGCGGTTTTCAGCTGGGACGTCCCGTCCGATGAAATCCCTATAGAAACTCTCGCGAATGTCGACGTACTGACGCCGCACAAAGGCGCTCTTCGATGCGACTCCACCGACGACAACGGAGAAGATGACGGCACCGAATATGACGAAGACGACAGTGGAATACGTGTGAAAGGCCGTCCACTCGCAACTCTGGCTCCTCGCACGCATCGCTGACACGTACAAATCTTGTTGCATGGCGCGATTCTCTTCCAGAAGAGTCGAGTTCCGATTAATTAGATTCCTGTAACCGGACACATGCACAGCTATATGCTGTGCTAATGGCATGATGTTTATTTTTAATTTCTAAAACTAATGTATATTTATTATCTGGAAAGGTAAAACAGTCCTGTCTAATTAAAGTTGCTTTAGGCGGAAATGGAACACGCGCTGCCTGCATGGCAAGCGATCATTGTTTCATCCGACTAGATTATCGTTTGGGCATGTATTCGTGTCGGTATTGACACAGCCGCGACAAACTCGCAACTCTGGCTCGCCGAACGTATTGATGACAATTACAACTCTTGTTGCATGGCGCGATTCTCTTCCAGAAGAGTCGAATTCCGACTTAAAATTATGGGAGTCTTGTCCAAATATCGAAAAACGTATGCGTTGGCCTGTTACAAGGGTACTAACACGCGGCGACACGCACGTCTGTCGAGAAAATGATCTTCTACAAGGCATTTCCTCATGCAATTTGTCGGATAACGAGAAATATTTGGTTAACGGGACTCACCTAAACGGCATCTCGAGGTAGTATTTACGCACTGCCTCCGACTGCTCGTGATACACGGACCTCGAGAGTCTGTTGGCTAGGTCCCAGCGTCCAATCTGCTTGAGACGCAATGCCAGATCCAAGAATGTCTTCCCGCGTCCCTCGTTGCGATCCCAGTTGAGCAGCAGATCGAGGCATGGAACATCCGACTCTGTCTTCCCTGTCAGAGGGTGTTCTGTCTGGTAGTGGGTCATGTGAAGCGCTTCGGATAAACGGCGACACCCGTCTTCCGTCAGATGGTCAGACACCATCATCAGTTGGTGAATGTTTATGTCAAACGTCGCGGATACTATCAATATCGTCTGCATTAGGTACAGTGCTGCAATCGGCTGATGTACAAAGCGTTTGTGAAGATGCATAATCGTTGGTTCAGTTTCTAAGAGATTTCGAATAGCATCGTTTTTTAAATAATACCGGTATAGATCTATGGCAGTGTTTTGACACCTTTGTCAGACTCTGTAGTTGGAGATTGATGCGTTGTTTGCGTAATTCATTGTGTGTATTTGTGTGACGTTGGTAACGCATTATGACGTCATAAAACAGTATTGTTGCGTTAATCCACCACCAATCTCTAACAACGCCCTCTACCGAAAATGTGCACAGCTGGCCATAGACCAATATTTCACACCCGCTGACGTGGCTGGCGAGGGTGACCACGAACAACGCGACCAACAGCCCTCGACAAAGATCTGCAGGATATCAACAAATGTCTTCGAAGCCAGCGTAGCGAGATCTAAATTGGCTGAGGTCATTTGACCGAAGCCAATGGAAGAAACAAAGAATTAGCGCTCCAAGCTCTAGGCCTAACTAAGCCACAGGCTAAGCAAAGAACATCCAGACAAACAATGTTCGAAATGAGGGGGGACCCCCCCCCCCAATAAGGCACGAGGGACCTCCCAAAAAAGAAAAAAATGTAGGCCCTAAGCTTGCGGGGTCCCACATTTTATCGTTGTACCGATGTAATTACCCTTCCGCTGTTGCCCCTGTTGCTGCGTGTGAGGCTACTCGTGAGGCTACTCGACGGTTTTGCAGAACTCGATCGATCTCGCAGCAAGAACTCGACGGTTTTCGCAGAACTCGATCGATCTCACAGCTAGAACTAGACGGTTTTCGCAGAACTCGACGGTTTTTGCAGAACTCGATATCATTATGTTGGTAGTTTAGATGGTTCATTCAGCTCACTCTATTGTTATTCTGTTAATTTCTGTTAAAAAACATCTGAAATCATTCCACTCATATCATTGATGAGTGTGTGTTCTGTGGTCAAGGGCGCCATCTGTTGGGTGTCTGTTGTGTCTAGTTGAAGCATATTTTACCTTGGCGTTTTACTTCTCAGAATTACAGAGCACTGTGTCTGCATTACTCCAGTAATAATAGTTTAGGCCACAATTTACAATTTAGTCATTTAGTAGACACTCTTATCCATAGCGACTTACAACAAGTTCATTCACCCTAAGTTGGTAAAATAACTACAGGTCGCTATGATAGCAAGCAAGTCTTTTCATACAAAAATAGACGCTAAGTGCCTGAAAAGAAGATTTTTTTAGGAGTGACCAATATTTTAAGGGGACCCCCAAGAGTCAGTGGTCATTTCGAACACTACTGACAACGGCACAAGCGAGACTGTCCCCACTACTTGCAGTGAGGCAGTGACCCGAAAGTGCGATCACACATCACGCACATAATCTAATACGCCTGAAATGTCTAAGTTACTTACTTAGTCCTCTTAGCTCAAGGTAGAGCACAGGGCCGAAACCAACGCACTATGTTATTTGCTGCTTTCTTAATTTCTTTCCAGGTGGTTCTATGTAACTTTACTTCCTCGGCTATTGATCTCCTCCAAGTAGTTTTTGGTCTGCCTGTTTTTTCTTTTTCCTTGTGAATTGCAGCCTATAAGGCCTGTCTTGTGACATTGTTGGTTCGTTTTCGGAAGGTGGTTTTATCTTGCCATTTGGTTTTCAGGATGTATCTAATGAATGTTTGTAGCGTTCAGGTTGTTGTCTTGGTTACTCTACATGTCTCAGAGTCATATAGCAGCACACTTAATTTTCAATTTGGTGTTGAAGATTCTGATCTTGTTTCGTGTTGAGAAAGATGATGTGTTCCACACTGTCTTTAAAATGCTGAATGCATGCCTGGCCTTTCCAATCCTGTTTTTGACATCTTCATCTGTTCCTCATTTGTATGTCACTACACTTCACAGATAGGTGAATTTGTTGTCCTCCTCTATATCTTTTCAGTCCAGCTGTACCTTAGCTTGTTGTGTGCTGTTCACCTTTAGTAGTTTTATGTTCTGTATGTTTATTTTCAAGCCTGACTTTTCCGCTTCCTGCGTCAATTTGCTGGACTTCTTTTGCATTTGTTTGTGTGTGTATATGATAGTAGGCAGATATGTAGTCTGCAAAATCTAGATCATCCAACTCTTTAGTGAATGCATGTCCACTGGATGCCATTTTGGCCCTGTTCAACAGTCTCTCTCATTGTTCAGTATATCACCATGATAAAAGTTAATGATGATAGGATGCACCCCTGTCTTACGTCAGTCTTTGCTTCAAATGTCTCAGACAGTTTTCCATTATGGATAACTTGGCAGGTGGAGTTTTCGTACATCTGCTGGATTAGCGTCAAACTTTGATGGTATTCCATAGTGATGCATCAACATCCAGATAACGTCTCTGTCTACACTATCAAAAGCTATCGGAGTCTATGAAATTAATATATAGGGGTGACTGCCATGTATAAGTATCGTAATTATAATGTCAAATCAAAAAAGAAACAGGCGGCAGTAAAACACCGCAAAAAAACGGAATGCTTTGTAGTGGTGACACCTAGTAGGAGATTGTGCAAAATAATTGCTTAATGTAACTACGACAGGTGGCGCTGTTTCTTTCCCATCAACCATCGCTCTTTTCCGCCATTGTCGTCTTGCATGTAGGTTTTGTTTAAGTTCGCGTGTTTAATCTGTCGGCATCGTTAGCATTGATCTACAAAAACTCTGTCATAACATTGCTTCCCAATAAACAATATACCCTTGTATCGTAATTATGACAAAATCAAAAAAATATACCACTCACTATCGGGAGTAGACGTATTTCATGCGGTGTTGCCTTATATGCAAGATGTGCATTTGTTGCAATAATTTTATATACATACGTCCTCATCAGCTGTTCTAAGCTAGTAGCCTTTTAACTGGTATTGGCTATTGTTTGTGCGGTGGGAAGTTGTCATTTTGTTCAAAACTAAGCGCACCAGAATTTGTCTAGTCTTGATTTGAATGTATTTAATGAGGGTGCTGAAACTATTATGTTACGTTTGAATGCTGAAGCCTAAACATGTCATAACTTTGCACACACTTTTCGTAATGTGTTTCCTACAACCAAGCGCCAAACTTGAAAATATTTAGTAACCGCTTAGGCCTAGCCTTAGTAATATCAACAAGCAACAAAAGCACAACAAGAACCAGAAGATCCAGGAACAAGCTAGAATCGGCTCGATAGTTCTTTCTAAGAATGTCTTCGATTAAATATTACAACTGTACAGCTGTGTAGTTTTTGTGTACTTGTTAATATTAACGTTTGTGTTCGTTTGTTTATAGTGGGTGTGTGGCCTGATCAAGAACTAAAATCATGGTAAGAAATGTGAGCTAAATTGTGAGAACAATTTCCGAGCTAAATGGTGCGAACATGATTTCTTCTGTAGAGGTACATAATTCAATGTGCTGTGACAGCACTCGATTGCAAATTATAATTTCACAACCTGAATAATGATAATCATGTAGATAAATGAAGGCAACAAATACATTTGTTGCAGACTACAAAATTAAAGGCCATGCCAACTGTCTCTAATTTTAACATTCAGACATATTTAAAGATGAAAATGTGGATTAGAGTACTGTTGTGTTTAATGAACAAACATGTTGTTTTACAAAAGAGAAATCTTCCCTCTTGCTATACAATATGTTTTTAATTCCAGCCGAAACAGATCATGGAGATCAAAGACTTCCTGCTAACAGCAAGGAGGAAAGATGCTAAATGTAAGACATTTCACATAGATTTAATGAAGCAGACGATGTTGATATTTACATGGAGAAGTTCTCTATCATTTGCATGCTATATGTTGCTATAACAGTGAATACAAACTAAAAAGGTAGTTTTCAAATGTGCCTGCGTATGATGATTTAAGTTTTGACACCTCTTATGCGAGTGTTGACTACGGTCGCACGCTGAATAGAGCTTGCTTACTTGAATGGCTGATGCAGGTTACAAGAAGTAATTTTATCCCCGCATTTGTATTGTGGGGCTCTGTTTAATTGATTTGCAACTATATAGGTTGAATATTACAAATGAGTACATATTAAATAAAATACAATGATAGTATAAAATTATTAGTACCACTTGGTTATTAACAAATAAAAGTAGTAGTCGTTGCTCTCAGGTATAGCTCGGTTTAACAAATATAAACATAAGTTGTTTACAAATACGCCTGCGTATGATGATTTAAGTTTTGACACCTCTTATGCGAGTGTTGACTACGGTCGCACGCTGAATAGAGCTTGCTTACTTGAATGGCTGATGCAGGTTACAAGAAGTAATTTTATCCCCGCATTTGTATTGTGGGGCTCTGTTTAATTGATTTGCAACTATAGAGGTTGAATATTACAAATGAGTACATATTAAATAAAATACAATGACAGATAATTCAATGATAGTATAAAATTATTAGTACCACTTGGTTATTAACAAATAAAAGTAGTAGTCGTTGCTCTCAGGTATAGCTCGGTTTAACAAATATAAACATAAGTTGTTTACAAATACGCCTGCGTATGATGATTTAAGTTTTGACACCTCTTATGCGAGTGTTGACTACGGTCGCACGCTGAATAGAGCTTGCTTACTTGAATGGCTGATGCAGGTTGCAGGAAGTAATTTTATCCTCACATTTGTCTTGTGCATGAAGCAGCCGAACAGCTGGAAATACAATGCATTTTACCTCCTCACATTTCACCTCCTCCGTTTATTTGATTTGCTACTATAGAGGTTGAATATTACAAGTGAGTACAAATAAAATAAAAATAACAACATTTAAAAAAAGGTCTGGACCTGTACGAACAAAATATAAAACACTAGGTTCAATTTTAAGAAACAGTACAGTGATAGTATAAAATGATTACTACCACTTGGTTCTTAGTGACATAGTGTTTAGATACAAGCAAGATCGTACATCTGTCAGTTCTGCATTGTTGTTGCATATATGCATCAGTTGTAATCTATGATGGCGTATGCATGGTGTGTATTACAGCTGTAAAAATCAAGAAGAACAAAGACAATGTGAAGTTCAAGGTCCGTTGCAGCCGCTATCTGTACACGCTTGTCATCCAAGACGTCGAGAAGGCCGAGAAACTGAAGCAGTCATTGCCCCCAGGTACAGCTCGATTTAACGAATATAAACTACAAAGGTAGTTTACAAATGTGCCTGCATATGATGATTTAAGTTTTGACACCTCTTATGCGAGTGTTGACTACGGTCACACGCTGAATAGAGCTTGCTTACTTGAATGGCTGATGCAGGTTACAAGAAGTAATGTTATCCTCACTTTTGTATTTTGGTACATGAACCAACTGAACAGCGGGAAATATACAGTTTAACTCTCCGCCCTCCCCAGTATGTCTTGATTTAACCAGAACTGTTGGAACTGTACGCAGTCAGTGCAGTTTTTGTTTCATTCAATTTCAAACTCGTCAGATGCAAATTACAGGATACACTTGACAAGTTCATTTGGATTTCTGACTTCCCGATTTGAGATTTTTTATAGTTTATATCAACCAAAACACAATGGTCAATGTTGCAAAAGGTTTTCTTTGGTATGTTTTATATCAAATATTTTTGTTAGTTGTGTTACGCAAAAACGAGCCATGCAAATGATGATTTAAGTTTTGACACCTCTTATGCGAGTGTATTCAATATGGATTACACGCTGAATAGAGCTTGCTTACTGGTAGCTGATGCAATGGCTTATAATAGTTTGCAGGTATATTATTGGGGAAGTTGGGAAACTGAATGTTGAATTTTTTTCTGAAAATGTATATGTGAATTACATCTGAAAAGGTTTATATATTATATAAATTATAATTAACCTTGGGGTCCCAAAGTATAGGAAATACTAGAATTATCACATTGGGTATGTCTCCTACATCTATCTGTTTTTAAAACCAGTTGCATATTTGTGATGTTCATGTTGCAACAGTTTTTTTTTGTTAGTTGCAGAGTATGGCTTTAATTGTGTTTAGTTAAAACAAGCCTTGCAGATGATGATTTAAGTTTTGACACCTCTTATGCGAGTGTATCCAATATGGATTACACGCTGAATAGAGCTTGCTTACTGGTAGCTGATGCAATGGCTTATTTTAGTTTGACTGAATTAATGACACTGAACTAAACAATGTTGTTCATGCAGAATGTTTGATTTGATGTGGCTGTATATATAATTGAAAATGAAACAATTTATCCGCTAAGTATGTTCAATGCATTAAATGACTTATGTTAGTTTGTAACAGATACTTGAGATTGTGTGATGCTAAATTTCACTACAAATTATGATGACTTAAAGCCAGCATAGGATGTTGTGATCAGGTTTGTTGAAGCCAGGTATGAAATGTTGGCCTCTGCATTTTATGTGTATGTTTGACATAAGCACGTCTTTAAATATGGATCTTTGTGATTTCAGGTCTGGGTGTTAAGGAACTGAAGTGAAGAACTCAGCGACATTTTATGTACAGTAACAATAAAGGTTGACCATGTGACCATGCAGATTGTTTATTCTTTTTTGATAGAGAAAGACATGCCCCTCTAGTAGTTTACTGTCTGTCAAACTTTGGCATGAGCCAGTAAACTGTGTAACCCTCTCTTGAGGCCCCAAATAAGCCCAATTACTATTTGTGAGTGTTGCAAGATTTGCAGTGGTGCTTGTAGTGGTGAAAACATCAGACTTGATACCAAGTATGAGCAGACTTGTTGAGTCGTAGGGGCTGACTGGAGTCACACAAAACAAAACCATGTTGTGACAAGCCACAGCAAATACAATAATTATTAAATACTTATTATGATTGGCTAATTTTGTTGTGGGGCAGCTTCCACATAAAAAAATTATCACAGACAAACCATGGCGATTGGTGAACCCTGATTCCTTGGGACTTGGCTCAGAATTTAGAGAGATGATAAGTCTGGAGTTTTGTGAGTGGACAGGAATTTGACGAGTTGTGTAATCCGTATATGGGTAGGGCATTTCTCACAATTCACGTGAAAGGTGAGAGTACGCTCATGGGGAAAGATTCGCCACAAAGTAGGTACCTTTCCTGAAATTAACCTAACTGCACGATGCTCCCACGTAGTCGTGACACAAATAGTTATCCTGTCGATCGCAACTTCGTCCACAAAAACGGTACATTCATTCGTAAAGAACATTAACGTTATTCAAGTGGCGCCCTCTTGTGAAAAAAATAGGATTAGTTACTATTTAGTTCGGGGTTATACTCGGTTATCCAGGCTCCGTGCGGTGGCGCCACCGTTTGTCGCACAGATTACCTGAATGTGGTGTACTTTTCATTGTGACGGAGTTTATGTATGCACCCAGATTCTGGCTAATTACGATGTCGTCCTTGCCTTTTGTTAATTCATAAAATTAAAGTTAACTTTTATCAGTTGATACGATGCAGTTCGAATTAATTTTAGACTGCATTGATACAAGTTAACAACTATCAAACTGAAAAGTTAAACTAAACAAATGTTAGTGTGTAATCTCAATAATGACGCTGATTGGCTGCTGGCGCTTCACGGGAACGCCTACACAACATGGAGTGGTGACAGTGGGTAACAACGAGACAACCTTCTGAGGCCAGGCTCTCTTCTCGACGAATTCACGAAGACGAGCCAGAGTCGCATAAGCGAGACTACTTCGGAGTTTAATTTCAATGTAACAAAAAATTAGGTAAAAAAATCTCAATTTTGTCCAGTACTTCTTGAATGTTTTCTGTGTTCTATAGAGATGAATAATAAATTAGTATTTTTGCCAACTTTTACTGAAACGACTCCTTGTGGGTCAATTTGGGGTTTTGAGAATGGCTTGGCATCCGTAATGCGAATGATGCTTCCGAATACCGTTAACCTTATCTACGTTAGACGAGACCGAACACGTATTCTGCTGGTGCACAGCTGAAAAACACGTGTGCTTCGTTCTAGGACTGGGAGACTCGCCAGTCGAGAACTATATGTCTCACTGTGGAGGCCCGCCCCACTTCTGTGGGAAGGTAATTCCATTTCACTGGGAATTCATGACATCCTGTATGAATCGGTTTTAGCACAGGGTTGAATATAGCTAAAGGGGTGTGTACGTCTGGAACAGCAAGTCACCGGGGTAGGTATTGCTTTAGTTTCGAACATACAAAAACGATACAACGTTGTTGATTATCTTGTGCATTAATATTAAGTTAAGACAGTGAGGCACATTCCAGTTGATGTAATACATCTGTCACACTCGAAGTGTTGTGGTGTAGGCCCAGAACCCACTTTGCTGATCTTCTGTATCATCTCAATCGCATGAATATTGCTGTTGGTATAAAGGTGCTAAAGCGAGGAGCTGCACTCGACCTGTGGTCTTACTAGGCCGTAGTGTGCCTGTTTCTTGATGTTGTGAGAATTTATATGAATACACCTTGTATTACGTTTATATTACGTTCCTAGTGCGCGATTTAGCATATCTTTCGAATCCAATCATCTAACATTTTTTGGGTGTAATTCCATCTGCCGTTCTTGTTTGCAGTCGTACGTTTGATGTTACAGTATCGGGGAGGTCGTGTAAACAAGAAAGCTGATCTGGCCAATGAATTAGTCATGTAGTACCATGAGGTTACTGGAGATTTCTGAGTTGATTGCCTATATACAGTTACTCTCTGTTTCCGGTCAATCAAGAAGTCTTCAATCCAGTTTTAGCATAAGTTTGTTGATTTCATAATGTTGTTGTCCTGCAGCGTTTTTATTGTTGCCATGAACACGACTCTGTTGGTGGTGGAATTATGGTGATATATAATAACATCCTGGAGGCGCAAATGGTTGAGGCTCAGCACGCCTGCAAATTCAAAGAACTGCTGGGTCGTGCCCAACCATTGACGTAAGAACTGCTGGGTCCTGCCCAACCATTGACGTAAGTTTTCACATCGGAAGTGGAGTCATTATATATCGGAATTGGCATCAATTTTAAGCGAAAACGTCACGGTTTTGTTGTTGTCATTTGGTCGTGACGTTTCTTCTAGTTTTCCCGACGAGGTAAAATGCATTTTCTTTTGGCTCCCTTCCAATTAATTCAATTGGGGGTAACACAGTGTTTGTGATACCAAATGCGGGCTTATATTTATAGTTACTATATCCCGATTAAACAAAAGTGTAAGTTTCTGGAAATTACGATTATTTTGCCTGAATTATATAATATTTTAGTATGTTATAACCGCTTGGTTAGAGTTTCTTGCCGTTCCCAATCCCAGGAGGGTTGGATTGTTGGGCGGCGATCCTGCCCCGTAAAAAAGAATAGTTGCGGGAACAAGAGTCAAAACTGCATCGCGAGGAAGAAGAGAAGAAGACCCGACAGCTCGGTCAGTGGAGGACGAGGAACAGACCCGGCAGCTCGGTCAGTGGAGGACGAGGAACAGACCCGGCAGCTCAGTCAGTGGAGGACGAGGAACAGACCCGGCAGCTCGGTCAGTGGAGGACGGGGAACAGACCCGGCAGCTCGGTCAGTGGAAGACGGGGAACAGACCCGGCAGCTCGGTCAGTGGAGGACGGGGAACAGACCCGGCAGCTCGGTCAGTGGAGGACGGGGAACAGACCCGGCAGCTCGGTCAGTGGAGGACGAGGAACAGACCCGGCAGCTCGGTCAGTGGATGATGGGGAACAGACCCGACAGCTCGGTCAGTGGAGGATGAGGAACAGACCCGGCAGCTCGGTCAGTGGAGGACGGGGAACAGACCCGGCAGCTCGGTCAGTGGAGGACGAGGAACAGACCCGGCAGCTCGGTCAGTGGAGGACGGGGAACAGACCCGGCAGCTCGGTCAGTGGAGGACGAGGAACAGACCCGGCAGCTCGGGCAGTGGAGGACGAGGAACAGACCCGGCAGCTCGGGCAGTGGAGGACGGGGAACAGACCCGGCAGCTCGGGCAGTGGAGGACGAGGAACAGACCCGGCAGCTCGGGCAGTGGAGGACGGGGAACAGACCCGGCAGCTCGGGCAGTGGAGGACGAGGAACAGACCCGACAGCTCGGTCAGTGGAGGACGGGGAACAGACCCGCACGGAAGTCTTCACCCCGACAACGGATCTCCTTAGCACCAAACTCCACGATCAGTGAGAACTCTGTATCCGACAGGAAGACTGGCGAAATGCACTAGTACATGACTCGCTTTCTGAACTTCTATGCCTGAAGTCCAGATGGACCGGAACTGATAAAAGAGCATTAATTAAGCCAAAGGGGGCATAGCCCAATGACCCCCCTCCCTAAATACACCACTGTTTCTAGGATAGTCTTCAATCGAAATACCTCTTCAATCGAATTTGAAATACATCACCAAACATGATGCGCTTATGGTAGACTTCAAGATACGCTAAGGAAGCGACAACACTGCCACGGAGATGATCGTGGAAAACACGGAACAGGCAGGATGCGCTTTGTTTCTTGACTTGACTTACTTAGGTTAAACGCATAGACCATACTGACCCATGGCTGTCCTCCGTGACGTTGCACCCATGGCTGTCCTCCGGAACGTTGCACCCATGGTTGTCCTCCGGAACGTTGCACCCATGGCTGTCCTCCGGAACGTTACACCCCTGGCTGTCCTCCTGGAGGTTACACCCCTGGCCGCATAGACCATACTGACCCATGGCTGTCCTCCGGGACGTTGCACCCATGGTTGTCCTCCGGAACGTTGCACCCATGGCTGTCCTCCGGGACGTTGCACCCATGGCTGTCCTCCGGAACGTTACACCCCTGGCTGTCCTCCTGGAGGTTACACCCCTGGCTGTTATCCAGGAGGTGGCCCCCTGGCTGTCCTCCTGGAGGTTGTTCCCCTCCATCCTGCTCTATTTGCCGTATCCCGCTCTGACGCCAACAGCGGAAGCCACGTGCCACTTCTGATCTGGTCACTCCGCCTCTTCAGTTGCCTTCCTCTCTTCAGTTGCCTTCCTCTCTTCAGTTGCCTTCCTCTCTTCTGTTGTCTTCTGAAATCTTGCTTGAATGTTTGATTGACTGAGTTATCTTTTGGCGTACGTCAAACGTGCTCAAACCACCGGGGTCTTCTTGTGCACGATGGCATTTGTGATGGAATCAGGGTGAAATGTGAACTTTCTGATCTATCTCCTTGGTAACACCTTTTTATAGACCGCAGGCAACGCATGTCACATACATCAAGAGACTGTGTGTTGTTTTTGTTGTTTTTGTTGGCAGTGACTAATTAAAAGTGCAAACAAAATTATAGTAACGAAAGTCAAATTAAATATATTTCAAATTATTTTATTTCTAAGAAGAAACAAACGAATAAAAGAACAACTTTGAAACAACAAATTTTCTGCCAAATCCTAAGCATTGCTAGCATTCCATTAGCACGATTAACAAACTAGGAAATCTTATTACTAAACGAAGTGTTACATATACAGGGCCTACATATTCCACAACAGTTTTTGCATGTCTCAACCACCTTGGCAGAAGCCAATTGTAAACTTTCTACAGACAACCACCCGTGCATCGTAGGAAACCGCTGGATTTGCAGAACGACGTGCGTAAATAGGTGGCTATGTTTTTTTACGTCTACGCGCAGGGTTATGTGTTGTCACGTAACATATGGGAAGTGCTCATTGATTGGTTATGTTTCAACCTTATGGATAGTCTTTCCTAGAAGTATCTATCGCGTGCGAGCGATACTGATTATCGTGTTTGCTCCGTCTCCACGGCTTAAGCGATAGGCTCGATGAAAATTTAATAAGAAAATTAGCAGATAAATTACGAACAGTTAGTAGACCTACATTTGTCGCATTTTATGCATAAGTAAATCGAACAAGTCGTTCTGCGTGTACATATGGCTAATTATAAGAATTTATAGCAGTATTGGGTCATTCATAGTTAGAGTTTGCGATATTCGACGATTATTTGGAAGGCGCATGCGCGATGAGGACCGGACACTTGCTGTGGTGTAGCACATGGTCACTAACGCTGCCCATGATGGTGCGTCTCACAGCGCCCAATCCGCGAGTCCCCATGATTACCAGGTCAGCCGTGACGTCGTTCATGACGTCAACGATGACGTGACCGGGTTTCAAGCCTCGTTCTATTCGGGTTGTGATGTCAGAAGAGGGTATCTGGAACAGAACCGACGTAAGGGCTAATATTATGAATATAATTTGGCACGTTGTCACTGATTTTATTGGAAATGCCAGGAGGGAATAATGAAACATTTAGAAAAAATAAGGCCCGATGATGACATTGTTTGACTATCTACAGCCACGTTTCATATAAAATGTAAAATGACGCGACGAATCTAATAATTTGTATTATGTGCACTGTCTACAGCTGTGGTAGGAGCTGGATGGAAATAAGGAGATTGTTAAAAAAGGAGGAAAAGCAGGACATATGACATAATTGACAAAGAAGAAAGACATCTCTTTCCCAATGCGGGAAACTTGGGATCACTGGGACCGTGACGCCAGCATGTCCTGGCTGCCTGATCGATCTGCTGACTTGATCGTGATGCACTTTCACAAACTCGCAGCAGCTGTGACACGATTCTTTAAGTAAATTAAGAACGGTATAAGTAATTTTATATTATAAACCAAGTAATTGTTAATATGTTACATATTTTTATGGCGTAAACATGTCATACTATATACGTATTGTGCTAACTTGAAATCATTGCACAGTTGATCGTTCTGATTGATCTGCAATTAATTAGGCATAAGCGCCGCATTTTGATCCCAAAAAATTAAAGGCATCCTTAGCGGTTCCTGTCTAGTCAACTTGTCTGAGTGAACTAAGGCAACATGCAGTAAACGAAATTGTCCAAGTTTCGAACGTCAGCAAGTGGATTCGAAGCCCGGAAGTAGAACATATGTCTGCAGAGAGAGGTTAGGACCTACTTCAAATGGTGTCACGCTGTGTTAATGTTACAATCGCTCTTCTTGTTGTCAAAGGTGTTTTATGACACCTGATCACAATGGTGATGCTTACCTGTCCGAGAACTGTCCACTTAAAGAAGATCCTCCGTATCGTTTTACGTTGTTTATGCATTGAATACTCACGCCATTCTCGGTGAATACTCACGATGAATACTCACGGTGAATACTCTCATTGAATACTCACGCCATTCTCGGTGAGAAACGATACAATCTTCCTTTCGAGGACTTGACTCTTGCTCTCTTCCTTTCTCCACGTCTCCTCCAGGATAGCGGGAGACTT
Source organism: Lamellibrachia columna (assembly GCA_963662155.1). Taxonomy (NCBI): domain Eukaryota; kingdom Metazoa; phylum Annelida; class Polychaeta; order Sabellida; family Siboglinidae; genus Lamellibrachia; species Lamellibrachia columna. The sequence continues at coordinate 18,926,437 of OY759266.1, forward strand.
CAGAGCGTCACCTGCCGGCGACACCAGCACATTATGGGGAATTTACGATTTGATTGGTTAACTGATCGATTGTTTTATGGACATTGTAAAACTGAGTTTATTTTTCCTTTATGAAAATTATGTTCATATTTTAGAAAATGCACGATTTGGCGGCGGAATAAAAAAATACCATTTTACTACACAAATAGAGATCGCTGCGCGGCAATAAAAGACTTCGCGTTTGAAGGTGAAATATCACGTTTTACCTCGCGTGATTTATTGATCTGTAAAACTCCCGTTTTATACATTTTCTAACAGTAAATATAGTAGAGCAGTAAAGACTAAAACATGAATTATTTTGATGAACTTTGTGAAAAAAGAATTGGGGCATTTAACAGGTTTGAGTAGACATATTATGGCGGTCATGTACTGACGCCACGTTTGGTAAAGGGTGGATAAACAAAGCACGGGTGAAACATTGTCGTGGCGATACTATCGCTACGTCAACTACATACGTGGATGCACTTGTTCTGGCAGCTCGACGCAGTGGGATATCACGACTTTGTTGCCAGGTCTGTGTATGTTCTGTACGTAATCTGGAACACACGCACCATGATTGTAGTTCGCAGATTCTCCACACAGACGCATATGCGCGCTTTATGTGTCTGCACCAGTGAAGTGTTTAACGGAGCCTGCAGAAAGTGAATAATTCACACTGACGAGAACAACACACGTGTAACGAGGACAACAATCGCGTGACGATGACAGCACGCTTGTAATGAGGACAACACACACATGAAGAGGACAACACACGTGCGACGGCAACAAAACACATCATTGTGCGTGCGTGCGTGCGTGCGTGCGTGCGTGCGTGCGTGCGTGCGTGCGTGCGTGCGTGCGTGCGTGCGTGCGTGCGTGCGTGCGTGCGTGCGTGCGTGCGTGCGTGCGTGCCACAGTTTCTGAAACAATTTACTGGCCTACTATTCAGAAAAAGTAATGTGCTAGTCTGCATGGCAGTCAATTCCGTTTTAACCAAATGGGTTTTTACGTGACATAATTTACTGAGTGATCACTAGCAGTAAACCTTTAGTGATGCTTACAGTTGACGGCATAGTGGCTCGGCTTGCTGTCGTCCACTGACAGAAGCACTACACTTGCTCTATTGTCAGCCATGTCTATCTGAAACAGCAAAGCTTTAAATCATTGGTCATATGTATGTGTGTATTTTTATGTTTTTGTGTGAATGTTTGTGTGAGTGTTTGCGTGAGTGAGTGAGTGAGTGAGTGAGTGAGTGGGTGAGTGAGTGAGTTAGTGAGTTAGTGAGTGAGTGCGTCCGTGCGTTCATGCGTTCGTACGTGTGCGTGTGCGTATGTGGTTGTTTGTACATGTTTGTACATGTAGGCCAGTTGTTAGGCAGTACAAATGACTGGAATCATCGTACGGCCAATAATTAGCAAGGACACACCAACCGACCAGTGGTATCCATGACACACGTGAATACATAATATGTATCTCGGGTGGCAACAATCGAGGTCGCCGAATGAATAATAACTTCACCTGAAAACTTCTACCGCAATACACGTACCACGTCACATCACGTCTGAATTCCAGAATTAAACACGATTATCATAGCTGTGTTCTACATTTGGACACACGGGGACTGTACAAGTAACGCAATTTTGGAATAACGTTCACAGTAGACAGTGTAAAGTGTATTGAGAGTACACAACGAAGAATTATGTAGGTTTAAGCTTAAGAAGTCCGGGGTAATAGCACAAGACTGTGCATCTCCTACCTGGAGCAGACGATAATGGTCGTGCAATCAAGCGAAGGTAGCGCAATATATGACAGCAACACTTCCAGCTGGTACAACGAACTAGGACAACTCGACGTAGCGTGGTTGCAGCGACGACAGCGTGATGCGTCCACAGAGTGTGCCCTTTGCACACAGTTAGGTCTGTGAACAGGTGACCCAGTCGCTATGTGTGGTTGAACAACTGTGACGCTGCGCTAAGCGTTGATTCGTGTAACGACCGACTAAATTACCATTCGGATGCCGGGTGCCACGCCCGCTATGCCGGGTGCTACGCCCGCTTGGTTGCAAATGGTCGTCGTGAAGTGTGTGTGTGTGGGGGGGGGGGGTTAACGAACATTCATAAATAATGACCCTGTTACATTTGTTTCGTTTGTGGATAAATTCAGATACCTACGTAAATGACCATAGACGAATCATACGATTAAAGAACTCTCACAATGTTCTCTTTTCCAACAGTGTAATACGTAATCACTGTCCAGGATATATCCAACCTTCGTTGGTATTGTCAGTTTATATCTTAGAATGACGTATGTTGGATTTTAGTTGATATTCACCTACTGTCATATTTATAATGTGAAGACTAGTATTTGATGCCCACATATTTAGGCGAAAAAGTTGCTCGAAGATGAGGTGGGACGGTTTGACGGTGGTGCTGCACAACGAGTCTCATTGTTTGACGGTGGTCCAGTACAACGAGTCTCATTGTTTGACGGAGGTGCAGTACAACGAGTCTCATTGTTTGACGGTGGTCCAGTACAACGAGTCTCATTGTTTGACGGAGGTCCAGTACAACGAGTCTCATTGTTTGACGGTGGTCCAGTACAACGAGTCTCATTGTTTGACGGAGGTCCAGTACAACGAGTCTCATTGTTTGACGGTGGTCCAGTACAACGAGTCTCATTGTTTGACGGAGGTCCAGTACAACGAGTCTCATTGTTTGACGGTGGTCCAGTACAATGAGTCTCATTGTTTGACGGAGGTCCAGTACAACGAGTCTCATTGTTTGACGGAGGTGCAGTACAACGAGTCTCATTGTTTGACGGTGGTCCAGTACAACGAGTCTCATTGTTTGACGGAGGTCCAGTACAACGAGTCTCATTGTTTGACGGTGGTCCAGTACAACGAGTCTCATTGTTTGACGGTGGTCCAGTACAACGAGTCTCATTGTTTGACGGAGGTGCAGTACAACGAGTCTCATTGTTTGACGGTGGTGCTGCACAACGAGTCGCATTGTTTGACGGAGGTCCAGTACAACGAGTCTCATTGTTTGACGGAGGTGCAGTACAACGAGTCTCATTGTTTGACGGTGGTGCTGCACAACGAGTCTCATTGTTTGACGGAGGTCCAGTACAACGAGTCTCATTGTTTGACGGTGGTGCTGCACAACGAGTCTCATTGTTTGACGGAGGTCCAGTACAACGAGTCTCATTGTTTGACGGAGGTCCAGTACAACGAGTCTCATTGTTTGACGGTGGTCCAGTACAACGAGTCTCATTGTTTGACGGTGGTCCAGTACAACGAGTCTCATTGTTTGACGGAGGTGCAGTACAACGAGTCTCATTGTTTGACGGTGGTGCTGCACAACGAGTCTCATTGTTTGACGGAGGTCCAGTACAACGAGTCTCATTGTTTGACGGAGGTGCAGTACAACGAGTCTCATTGTTTGACGGTGGTGCTGCACAACGAGTCTCATTGTTTGACGGAGGTCCAGTACAACGAGTCTCATTGTTTGACGGTGGTGCTGCACAACGAGTCTCATTGTTTGACGGTGGTCCAGTACAACGAGTCTCATTGTTTGACGGAGGTCCAGTATAACGAGTCTCATTGTTTGACGGAGGTCCAGTATAACGAGTCTCACTGTTTGACGGAGGTCCAGTATAACGAGTCTCATTGTTTGACGGAGGTCCAGTACAACGAGTCTCATTGTTTGACGGAGGTCCAGTACAATGAGTCTCATTGTTTGACGGAGGTGCAGTACAACGAGTCTCATTGTTTGACAGAGGTCCAGTATAACGAGTATCATTGTTTGACGGAGGTCCAGTATAACGAGTCTCATTGTTTGACGGAGGTCCAGTACAATGAGTCTCATTGTTTGACGGAGGTGCAGTACAATGAGTCTCATTGTTTGACGGAGGTCCAGTACAACGAGTCCCATTGTTTGACGGAGGTCCAGTATAACGAGTCTCATTGTTTGTCGGAGGTCCAGTACAATGAGTCTCATTGTTTGACGGAGGTGCAGTACAATGAGTCTCATTGTTTGACGGAGGTCCAGTACAACGAGTCTCATTGTTTGACGGAGGTCCAGTATAACGAGTCTCATTGTTTGACGGAGGTCCAGTATAACGAGTCTCACTGTTTGACGGAGGTCCAGTATAACGAGTCTCACTGTTTGACGGAGGTCCAGTACAACGAGTCTCATTGTTTGACGGAGGTCCAGTACAACGAGTCTCATTGTTTGACGGAGGTCCAGTATAACGAGTCTCATTGTTTGACGGAGGTGCAGTACAACGAGTCTCATTGTTTGACGGAGGTGCAGTACAATGAGTCTCATTGTTTGACGGAGGTCCAGTACAACGAGTCCCATTGTTTGACGGAGGTCCAGTATAACGAGTCTCATTGTTTGTCGGAGGTCCAGTATAACGAGTCTCATTGTTTGACGGAGGTGCAGTACAATGAGTCTCATTGTTTGACGGAGGTCCAGTACAACGAGTCTCATTGTTTGACGGAGGTCCAGTATAACGAGTCTCATTGTTTGACGGAGGTCCAGTATAACGAGTCTCACTGTTTGACGGAGGTCCAGTATAACGAGTCTCACTGTTTGACGGAGGTCCAGTACAACGAGTCTCATTGTTTGACGGAGGTCCAGTACAACGAGTCTCATTGTTTGACGGAGGTCCAGTATAACGAGTCTCATTGTTTGACGGAGGTCCAGTATAACGAGTCTCACTGTTTGACGGAGGTCCAGTATAACGAGTCTCATTGTTTGACGGAGGTCCAGTATAACGAGTCTCATTGTTTGACGGAGGTGCAGTACAACGAGTCTCACTGTTTGACGGAGGTCCAGTATAACGAGTCTCATTGTTTGACGGAGGTGCAGTACAACGAGTCTCATTGTTTGACGGAGGTCCAGTACAACGAGTCTCATTGTTTGACGGAGGTCCAGTATAACGAGTCTCATTGTTTGACGGAGGTGCAGTACAACGAATCTCATTGTTTGACGGAGGTCCAGTATAACGAGTCTCATTGTTTGACGGAGGTCCAGTACAACGAGACTCATTGTTTGACGGAGGTGCAGTACAATGAGTCTCATTGTTTGACGGAGATGCAGTACAACGAGTCTCATTGTTTGACGGAAGTGCAGTATAACGAGTCTCATTGTTTGACGCGGTAACGGGAACAAAGTTCAATTCCAGATTAGTTCATATATGGATCTACCAGATGGCAGTATCATCACTGATACCCGATTACGCTCAACAACAGCAGTGAAGAGGAATGATTCGGAATATCAGATACTGGGTAAACCTGATCTCGTGACACCGCACCCAATATCTATATAGCTCAACCTCTAATTACCTATCCAGGGGGTGTCCATCAGGTGCCTGGGAACCCCCTTTATGTTGGCCGAATTTTTTTCATCAAGTCAAAAATAGTTGTCGAGACGCAGCGACGTGGCCCCCCGGACTTGTTCCTCAGTTGAGGACATTTCTAACAATCAAAGTAGGGGCATTGCCCCCCTCCCCAGTACTGCCATTTGTCCCCGGTTGTTTTGATTTACTTCCACATTCAGTTTGGCTTTCATACCAATGTGAGAGACAATCGCCTTAAGCTACAGCCCATATATACGCTTACAGGGCGTTATACTGTTGTGTCGCCAAATGTTTCTCCATAACCACATCGCCGTGATTCTCACCAGTGTTGAGTACCGCGAGGTCGTGAGGGTGGCTGTCCGTGAAAAGCAGAATATCGCCTTGAGAAGCCACCCTAACGACCTCGCCGTACTCGACAGAATATCGCCTTGACAAGCCACCCTAACGACCTCGCCGTACTCGACAGAATATCGCCTTGACAAGCCACCCTAACGACCTCGCCGTACTCGACAGAATATCGCCTTGACAAGCCACCCTAACGACCTCGCCGTACTCGACAGAATATCGCCTTGAGAAGCCACCCTAACGACCTCGCCGTACTCGACAGAATATCGCCTTGACAAGCCACCCTAACGACCTCGCCGTACTCGACAGAATATCGCCTTGACAAGCCACCCTAACGACCTCGCCGTACTCGACAGAATATCGCCTTGACAAGCCACCCTAACGACCTCGCCGTACTCGACAGAATATCGCCTTGACAAGCCACCCTAACGACCTCACCGTACTCGACAGAATATCGCCTTGACAAGCCACCCTCACGACCTCGCCGTACTCGACAGAATATCGCCTTGACAAGCCACCCTCACGACCTCACCGTACTCGACAGAATATCGCCTTGACAAGCCACCCTAACGACCTCGCCGTACTCGACAGAATATCGCCTTGACAAGCCACCCTAACGACCTCACCGTACTCGACAGAATATCGCCTTGACAAGCCACCCTAACGACCTCACCGTACTCGACAGAATATCGCCTTGACAAGCCACCCTAACGACCTCGCCGTACTCGACAGAATATCGCCTTGACAAGCCACCCTAACGACCTCGCCGTACTCGACAGAATATCGCCTTGACAAGCCACCCTCACGACCTCACCGTACTCGACAGAATATCGCCTTGACAAGCCACCCTAACGACCTCGTCGTACTCGACAGAATATCGCCTTGACAAGCCACCCTAACGACCTCACCGTACTCGACAGAATATCGCCTTGACAAGCCACCCTCACGACCTCACCGTACTCGACAGAATATCGCCTTGACAAGCCACCCTAACGACCTCGCCGTACTCGACAGAATATCGCCTTGACAAGCCACCCTAACGACCTCGCCGTACTCGACAGAATATCGCCTTGACAAGCCACCCTCACGACCTCGCCGTACTCGACAGAATATCGCCTTGACAAGCCACCCTAACGACCTCGCCGTACTCGACAGAATATCGCCTTGACAAGCCACCCTAACGACCTCACCGTACTCGACAGAATATCGCCTTGACAAGCCACCCTAACGACCTCGCCGTACTCGACAGAATATCGCCTTGACAAGCCACCCTCACGACCTCGCCGTACTCGACAGAATATCGCCTTGACAAGCCACCCTCACGACCTCACCGTACTCGACAGAATATCGCCTTGACAAGCCACCCTAACGACCTCGCCGTACTCGACAGAATATCGCCTTGACAAGCCACCCTCACGACCTCGCCGTACTCGACAGAATATCGCCTTGACAAGCCACCCTAACGACCTCGCCGTACTCGACAGAATATCGCCTTGACAAGCCACCCTAACGACCTCGCCGTACTCGACAGAATATCGCCTTGACAAGCCACCCTCACGACCTCACCGTACTCGACAGAATATCGCCTTGACAAGCCACCCTAACGACCTCGCCGTACTCGACAGAATATCGCCTTGACAAGCCACCCTAACGACCTCACCGTACTCGACAGAATATCGCCTTGACAAGCCACCCTCACGACCTCACCGTACTCGACAGAATATCGCCTTGACAAGCCACCCTAACGACCTCACCGTACTCGACAGAATATCGCCTTGACAAGCCACACTCACGACCTCACCTACTCGACAGAATATCGCCTTGACAAGCCACCCTAACGACCTCGCCGTACTCGACAGAATATCGCCTTGACAAGCCACCCTAACGACCTCGCCGTACTCGACAGAATATCGCCTTGACAAGCCACCCTCACGACCTCGCCGTACTCGACAGAATATCGCCTTGACAAGCCACCCTAACGACCTCACCGTACTCGACAGAATATCGCCTTGACAAGCCACCCTCACGACCTCACCGTACTCGACACTGGTGAGAATCACGGCTGTGTGGTTATGGAGAAACATTTGGCGACACAACAGTATAACGTCCTGTAAACCTCGCGGGTTTACGAAATAAATAGACATCACTTAACTGCAAATAAAAGTCCAATAAATGTTCACTTTTGACTGTGAAACAGAACTGATGGTTTATTAGTCAGCCAAATTCCAGCTTAATGAAATTTATGGGTAAATATACTGTAGCAGTAGGCGGATCCAGACTCTGAAAAAGGGCATCCCACGTTTAAAAAAGATACCAGCCGACAGGACGCACGCACGCACGCACGCACGCACGCACGCACGCACGCACGCACGCACGCACGCACGCACGCACGCACGCACGCACGCACGCACGCACGCACGCACGCACGCACGCACGCACGCACGCACGCACGCACGCACGCACGCACGCACACATACGCCCACACATTATATTTTATGAGGAGGAATTATCATGGAAAAGCCTTATTTCTGCATGACAAGATGGCCTCTGTTGAGAGGTTGGCCTGCATAGTGGTATGGGCCTTATATACCTTTGTATATATAAACTACACTAGAGTGTGTATTGTTTATGAGTTATGCCATGTTTATGCGATCACTCATTGTCTTGAAAATTCAATCAATTATATAGTTTGTACTTGTGTGGTCTTACACCTCAATCTACATCATCAGGTAGTGTTGTACGAACACATCCTGTGCATCACTAGTTGCTTCCTGCAAAGATCCATAAACTTGGTGCTACTGGCCTCAGACACCAATTATGTTATACGTTTGAGCTTCCCTTGTCACTTCGGCGGAAATATAATCAAATAAGTTCACCACTGCTATGACTAATGATATCAAGGTAGAGACAGAACTACATCACTACGCATATGCGTTCGCGACACACACGTTCAGTACACGACTGTTTACAGCGCTTTTTGGGGTTATTTGTCAGCAAGAAAGCAGCTACACTATTCGTCTTCCCGGCCATATTTACAGCACCGTCGTAAGTTTGGTCCTGCATCAGTCGAAACACCAAACCGAGCTGTTCGACCTTTTCAGTGATTTCTGCACATGTAACTCAGGAGTATCACGTGAAAAACTCCAAGAATTCCTCAGGGATCTTCTGCTTTTCAGGAAAAAAATTTACTGTAACCTCTGTTGTACTGTTGGAATAAAAACACATTTCGCATTTCGGGCATCTTTCGCGGTTATGGCAACATTTCCGTTCTGTATTAGCTTCAATGCGTTCTTGGTTTGTGTCGCTTTGTGCGTTTCCAAAGCCACCGGAATCAACCAAGAAGTTGACGAGAAGATTAACATTTCCGTGGCGTCGTGGCGTCGTGGCGTCGTGGCGTCGTGGCGTCGTGGCGTCGTGGCGGTGATTTCTTAGGGCGATATTCTCTCCGCCCATGGTAGCAATACAAATTAAACCGTCTTTACTGTGGACTGCAACTTAAGGCGATTGTCTCTCACATTGGTTTGCAAGCCTGATAACAGCTGCTGACCAGTGGAAATAAAAAATGCACTGACAACAACATCCATTTGCGTTTACTAATTAGTACTACAAGGATAAGGCAGGATGGGTGGGGGAGGCAAATCAGAACTGGGTGGCAAATGGCGGTACTTGTGGGAATGTCCCAAGTGTGCGTGTGCGTGTGCGTGTGCGTGTGCGTGTGCGTGTGCGTGTGCGTGTGCGTGTGCGTGTGCGTGTGCGTGTGCGTGTGCGTGTGCGTGCGCGTGCGCGTGCGCGTGCGCGTGCGCGTGCGCGTGCGCGTGCGCGTGCGCGTGCGCGTGCGCGTGCGCGTGCGCGTGTGTGTGGAACAGGTACAGGAGAGCGGTGTCTCGACAACTAGTTATGATTTGATGAAAACAAATCCGGCCGAAATAACGGGGGGGGGGCACCTGACGGACACCCCCTCGATCAGCCCATGGTAGCAATAAAGAAAAAAAACATGATGTATAACATCGTTAATTTATATTTACTTTGAGAACCAAAATGCAGGGAACGTTGTTATTTTTATGATACGAAACCCCGAACTAGTTGCGTATCAGTTAACCAATGAAAATCATCGTTCATTCTCTTTTTCAATGCCGGTCAGCTGTGTGTGTGGGGGGGGGGCAAAGGAGTTAAGAAAAGGAAATTGTAGGTAACTCTAGCCTACATCCGAACCTTAGAGGTACATTTTTACTGAACTAATTTTTTCCAACTTAATAGTTTTGGATTTCACATTATACATGTATAATAGAAATGTAATTTCGTAACACTAACTTGTGTGAGCTTAGAAAGGGTTTCCGGAAACGAAGGTGCTCACGTGCTACTCTAACACAACCACACAATAGCTGGCACGGGGTGACACGCAGTCGTTGGTGTACGCTTTGCTCTAGTTACAGCATTCAGTCAACCGTGTCGCGTACTTAGCTCATTCCGTGTTTTGTCAAATGTCAATTACGATCCACTCGGCGGCTGACTCACTGCAGGTTAGCTGTGGGGAAGCCTAGCCCCAATTGTAGGGTTTGTATCGTTGGCAGCGTACGTATAGATAATGATTATTATTGTCATAAACAGCGATATTTTATCCGCGAGTTGACCTGCGCAAGATGCAGCCATTGCTGAGCCCCGGTGTTCTACTTGTACTACTTGGCCAATGGGAAGTGACAACAAGTAAGTAACATCGCTGCTACCCAACTGTCATACAGCTGTCATACAACTGTCATACAACTGCTTTAACCAGCCAGTTTCCATAATGTTGCGTGCCTATGTGAAAACTGCAACGTTGATCGATTTCACCTTACAACACGGAAGTGGTTGGCCCCTATATAAAGTACAGCGCCTGTTTAAGTTATGACTCATACCCACCTGTATTATTAGTCTTTGTGATGTTGTTGACCGACAGGGCCACGAAAGTTTAAGTTATGACTCATACCACCTGTATTATTACTCTTTGTGATGTGGCTGACCGATAGGGCCACGAATGGGTGTCCACAAATGCGTGCCATACGTGTCAAATGTTTAAAAAATGTATTAGTTACGCGTTGAATTATGAAGCACTGAACATTCATTTTAGTTTCACGTCAAATCATTAGCGATAAGAGCTGTACACGCGAAATGATGTACTCATAGAAAGCAATCATAAAATATATTGATAAATGTTTTAATAGCGTATCCAATACAACCTTTTGTGTAACCTGACTACACGACCGCCATTCATCTTGCCGATATTCAACAGGATATTGACAGTTTTATATGGGATTAGGCAAACATATTTCATTAATATGCATTGAAACCGAAGACAAACCATTTGAGCATTATAATGGAGTTGCAGAAGTTAGAATTGTACTCGCTTAGTGCCTACATATCGTCAAATGCTTATATTGAACTATATAGATGCGGTAAACATCCATATGTTAATACATGCATGTCCGTGACCTGAGATCTATAAACAATTGCAAATATTTATTTTTATTTTTTATATATAGCCCTATACATTATGTGACGCGTCATTAAAACAAGTTTTCGTTGGTGCACAATCTGTGTATGGTGCTCGGATGATGCTCGCTGTTAAGCATAGACATGAGATCTAAAGTATACATTCGGTTCTTAATGATATAGACGATATAGTTAAAAGGAATGCATTAATATGCAATACACTAGCGCAATGTAATATAGGCCCCTATAATCTGTCCGCGTCCAGGTGCCGCTGTCGACAGGTGTCCCGCCGGTTGGGTGAACTGGTCCAACTACTGCTACTATTTCTCTTCCTATGCCAAATCAATTGGAGATAGTGAAGTGGCGTGCAACAGAATGTCATCGCATTTAGTTAGTATACACAGTCGGGAGGAAAACGCGTTTGTGACGTAAGTGTTTTCGGAATGGCACATTACTCTAGTCCAGGCAAGCACATTTTTAAGCATTCGTTAAATTTGTTCTAACACTATATGCATTTAATAAACTAAATATTTTACTGATAAACGTGCAGCGGAATGTCGGCACATTTAGCAAGTATTCACAGTCTGGAGGAAAATATATTTGTGGCGTAAGTGTAATCTACATGACAATTTACTCAGGCAAGAACATTTAAGGTTTTTATATACTGTGCTATATTCAAATTATCTTTGGATACTTATATTTACATATGTTTTCTACTGTCAGCCTATGTTAGAACACACGCGCACGCGCACGCGCGCGCGCACACGCACACGCACGCACGCCCACCCACCCACCCACCCACACACACACACACACACACACACACACACACACACACACACACACACACACACACACACACACACACACACACACACACACACACACACACACACACACACAAACACCCACACCCACCCACGCACACACGCACGCACGCACGCACGCACACACAGGGAGCTACTATTCCACACAAGGCGTTTTCCTGTTGTAAGAAACATTTGCTCTTGTATAGGGTAAATTCGGATTGTCTCGCGCAGACAATCCGAATTTACCCTATACGAGTACCAGTGTTGTCTTTTTGGTGCGTACATTAAATTAAATACTTATAAACGCTTAGATGTATCTAGATATACTAACATGTCACGTACTTATACGTAATGTTCAATATGTGTCTATACATTTACATTGTCACTATAATTATTCTAGGAAGGCAGCAGCAGATTACGATCATTGGATAGGAATTGATAGGAAGACGGGCAGAGACGGAACACTGTTGTTTAAACGGGAAGACTGGCACTGGAAAGACAAAACTAGTTTTGATTTCTACTACTGGCCCGAAAATGAACCAAGTTCCAATGCCCCATGTGCACTGATCGTAAAGACATCAGACTTCTGGGACGAAAGGGCATGTCGTGATCTTCACCGCTTCATATGCAAGAAAGGTGCGTACTTCTTGTTGTAGCGAATTATGTTATATACATTCTATGTGTTCGTATTATAGTCTTCCGTAGAGTGTGGTATCCCTACAAATATCCAGGTACACACATTGCAAGCTATAACTGTGCTCTTATAAACATCCATGTATCAAATTAACTAAAATGGCAACGACAGTAGCTACTAGTTCAGTGGGTGAGTGTGGTCGTACAGCCACTACATATTGTGCTGCCCATTTATATTTGTGAACCGGGCCAATAGTTTGTTGGCTAACTTAATCAATATATCGGGTGTGTGTTCTAAAAACTTAATTTGATGAAAGTCGGTATCGGTGTTATATTGGAGTAGCATCGGACATCGCATCTTCACGAGAATTGGTCAGGAAAAGTACATAGAAACAATAGTTGTACTATTTGCTTTGTCATTTCTTTTTGAAGTTGTTTTAATGATATATCTGCCCACTTATCTTTGTGTCGACGCAATCTATCTGCAACATACGACGATGACAACAACGACCACAACATCGACATCTACAGCGGGTTAGTTAAATTATACATTAAACATGAAATGAATTTTGGATTACGCGATAAATAAATAGTGCGCATTTTAAAATAGGCTTACTACGTTTAATTTAGTGCGCGCATCAAAAAACCGCCACTCCCCGCGGTTGGTTGGAATTGTGAATGTCTGAAGTTAATAGGATCGCCCTCGCGACAAAGAGCTAGTGGTGTCTCAGTGCTCACATACAACTGCTTCACCCAGCTAACTTTCGTAATGTTGCACGCCAAAGTGAAAACTAACTGCATCGTTGACCAAGCTCACGTAAGTGCGAGACAAAGCAGAGCGCATGTCTACGTTGTTCCAACTTATTCCCACTTGTGGTGTTATTAGTCTTTGACTCTTTGTGATATAGCTGATCGAATAAAATGCACGAACCTTTTGTAGGGGAGACCGGGGCTAGTTGCATACATGGGCAAAGTGTTACAGAGTTGTTTTACGAAAACATTGCACACATGGAGATACCATCGACAGTAGTTGGTTGGAAGTTCACCAGCAGACATATATTCCAAAAATCGGCAGTTAACAAGACAACATTTTTTTAACCACCTAAAACTGTTTTGGGCATGTCCCAACTTGAAACATGTCTACTTTATAGTATAAGGGGTTATGCCAAGTAGAAGTTAAACTGAAATTAAGGATTTGTTATCGTCCAAGTGTGTTCAACTGCAAAAACTGCTTTGTTACAATTGCATTGGGGCAAGTTGTTACAACTGTGACACCGCTCTGGCGGCTCGTATTGATGGCTCAGTCAGCGAGTTGTGTGCTGACAATGACTGAAGGAACACAATTTGTTTAACTACGACGTGTGAGCGCTTTATTTCACTTGTGATGCCTATCGTACTGGTTTATAACCAGTACTGTAAATGGAAGCAGCGTCAAACAAAATTGACAAATATCTCAGAAGGACTGGCTACACATAGATAAAAAATTATTGTACTCTCGATAAGTCAATGGTTTCCTTGTCCACTTGCCATCTGCATGTTTTGTCTTGGATGCCAATCTTGTTAAATCTTGTAATTGTTTATGGCACAGCCCTATTTGAGCAATTAATCGATATTGCACGAATCATTGAAATGTTGTTGTACGTGTGCGTAAATCAAGTAGAAGTCGCATTACATATATATTGCCATTCACTATTTCATACTCCATTCAATAATTTATATTCTATTCACAATTGATTGCTGTGTAGGAATCCAGGGAATTAAAGCCCTTTGGTAACTAAACATTTAAAACTTAATATATGAAGCTGTGAACACCTACATTGTTATGGACACTGTGTATGAGATGTATAAGTGTGTATAACCAAACTATTGTAATAACAGTAACATGTACTAGTGACACTTGCTTTGCGATCCACACGTTCTTTGCTGTAACAACGTGCCTCGTATGATGTAACAACTTGCCCCGCTTACGGGGCTTGTCGTTACAGTCGACGGCGTCTGGGAAACTTCAATTATCTACCTAACTACAATGCGGAATATCAATTGTATGGTATATTTTATTAACACGAATAATAATTTTAATGTATACGTTGACAGAAATAACGCATGTAACATACTTTTTCACAAAAAGTGACTTTAACTGAAAATTGCAAACAACTAGCCCAGGTCTCTCCTTATTAAGCAGACAATGTCTGTTTTAACCGTAGCACTGTTAACAACAACAACAACAACAACAACAACAACAACAACAACAACAACAACAACAACAACAACAACAACTAAGTAAACAAATGTAACACTTTCGGTCGTTTCAATCATCGCATTGTGTCCAGCGCCTTACAAGTGTCCAGACGGGTGGAGTACTTGGACCGACCAATGCTACTATTATTCGTCTACTGAAAAGATGTTGGGAGATGCAGTCATCGCCTGTAGCGGAATGTCGGCACATCTCGTCAGCGTCCACAGTCTGGAGGAAAACGCCTTTGTAATGTCGTAAGTATCAATATAACATGACTGTCCAGTAAGTGTAATAGTCCGGATTTTAGGGAAATGTACGTCTTCCAATATTCAACGGATTTCTTAAATATGCTAGGTGGCATTTTCAAAATAAGCTACTAATTGGTGGAGACTACAGCTGGCCTATGTACACTGTGGGAGTGAATTTTGGAAAAGTTTTTGGGGAAAGTATAAGTCTTTTTTTACGTTCAATGGCATAACGCAGCGTTTAGCACGGCGAGGCGGCGAAGATGCTCGAAGGCATTTTTCTGTGGACATAGATGACCAAGACCAAGATACTCGGCATCGGTCGACGTTATCACTGACTTTGTCGCTGGCACATGACCATATTATGCCAGGCCGTGACTTATTCATGCATGACTATTATCATGTTGCATTATAATTATTATTATGGTATGGTGTGGTATGTTATGTTACACTACGTTACCTGACATAACATTACGTTGCATTATATTCGGGGCAGAACAATGTTTGGCTAGGAATGTATAGAAACATGAACAGAAAAGGAACATTTCTTTTCCTTTTTGCGTTTTCGTTGCTTGCATTAGCCAGCATGCGTTTGATCAAATATGTCCATACTGCTAGAGCAGCCCAGTTCTCTATTAGCTGCCAAGAATCAGGCCCAGGACCTGCCTGAGATCGCATGCTTGTTTAAATCGAGCGTAACAGATATCGTAATTTATGGAGGCGAGAGCCCCGAAAACACCTTAGCAAAAATGTGCACATGCCAATGTGGCTTTTGTTTGCATAACTTCTGAATTGTTCCGCAAATGTCTAATTATAAGTGGTTATGTGGTTGTAATTATCATAGGAGTGGAGCGGCGAGTTACGACCATTGGTTGGGAATGGCGAGAAACACAAGCAGAGAAGGAACACTCGCCTTCAAACGAGAAGACTGGCATTGGCTCGATGGAACCTGGTTCGACTTCTACTATTGGGCCAACTTGCAGCCGGATAAAGTCGTTGCCTGCGCTATGATGACCAAAAAGACAGGATTTTGGGAAGGCACGGAATGTACTAAACGTCACAGATTCATATGCAAGAAAGGTGCGTAAACTCTAATTTATATTCATAACTGATTACATTATTCTTGGTCGCTTATGTTCATGATGAGTTTATATTTGTTATTCTAACTGAAATAAACACACCGCCCAGAACATCGCCATAACAACACCACCCGCAATGCAAAACAAAGCACCTGTCACAATGTGAATGTTTTATGTAAGTTTGGTTGTTGTTCTATTTTAGTTGGACGTAACATGTAACCTGCAAATATACTAATTATAACAAACATTATCTCCTGAATAATAAGTCCATCATATGCTAATGCAACAACGCCTTACAGCAACAATCGGTAGAGATATTTGATTAAGCCAGGATAGCAGATTATCACCAGTTGGATTTAAAAAAATCTTTCTGGTTTGGGAACCATGTCTCGACAAATGATCTAGTCGTGTTTTATAAGCTTGTTCTAAAATGTACGAACCTTTTGTGTATTGAGTAAACAATGTCAGTTGCAGGTAGTGTACTATCCACAACGACAAAAATGATGACCAAAAGAACAACTACAATGAAGCAAGCAACTACAACCAAGTCGATTGGTTCAATTGTCACAACGTCTCAGGCCCCTCACGAATGTCCGGAAGGATGGATCAAAGCAACCGAGTACTGTTATTTCTTCTCACCAAATTTTGCGCCGATTTTAGATGCTGAACTCGAATGTACGAGAATGTCGGCTCACCTAGCAAGCATACACAACCTCGCGGAAAACACATTAGCTATGAACTCGTAAGTTGTATTTGAAAAACCTTGGTCACGATCATTTTTAGCCCTTAATCACTAGCCTGAACATTCTATAATTAGAGGGTTGTGTGCTGAACGCAGCAACTGTTTGTGAAGTGGATAGTGCATTGTACTTTTCTAAGCATTCAGTGTCTTGTGCCCGGAATTCTTGTTTGAAAAACCTTTGTTCTCTCGCTATCATCCACATAGGGGTCTCACCATATCTCCTACCACCTGTTTTGTGGCCAACCTCCTCCATTTTTGAGAGTGCGCCTCCCAAAAATACCACCTCCCACTTATTGTTGAGGCCACCTTCTCAACTCCCACCAATGTTTATGACTAACCTCCCATCCCCCACTTCCCGCCAGAAATAACTGTGTAGCAGATTACGTCTCATTAAACGACGGAAAATGAACGTCAGTAATGTTCGATGTATATCGTACGTCGTTTTATCGATTACCGCTGTAATTAAACAGGAAAGTAACACAGGATTACAGCCATTGGATTGGAATACAGAGGAACACAAGCAGAGAAGGAACACTCGCCTTCAAACGACAAGACTGGCATTGGTTCGACGGGACCAGGTTTGACTTCCACTACTGGGCCGACCTACAGCCGACTACCAAATTTCAGTGCGCAGTGATTAACAACAGAGGATTCTGGGAGGACACAAACTGTCGTCAACCTTACAGATTCATATGCAAGAAAGGTGTGTGCATACAGTCGCATAGACATGGAGATATCACTGTTATGGTAAAGCAGAATTATTAAGAAATGTTTCCCTATTTATGACAACATTAATCCCACCTTCTTGGGGTATCTCACCGTGCATATTTGTTTCTCTATCCGTACATCTTTCTGTCTGACGTTGTATCATCATTTTCTTGCTGTGCGTCTCTGTGTATCCCATTCCAAAAACGAATTATATATTTTATTCAGTCGTTCCTAATTACAATAATACTATCCCATTATATAATAATGCAATACTTTTTTAGAGCCGTCAGAGCTGACGACTCGGCAGTCCAACAACATTGTCATATCAGAGCCCCTGCCTAGTGAACTGTCTCCTACCCCAGCCAAGGACACAGAAGACAAGAACAACAACACAGGTCTGTAAACGAAATGATTGTTTAGGGATTTAGTTCTGAATGTATTGTATTGAAGACATCGTTGTGCCTAGTTTCACATTGTCATCTAATAAAAACAATATGCGTGTGCGTATTCATCTAATGTAACAACATCTGTCAATCTCTATTAGTTCAAAATGTCAATAAACAGTGAAACAATAGTACAAACAAACCGCACATACACACACCCACGTACACACGCACGCACGCACGCACGCACGCACGCACGCACGCACGCACGCACGCACGCACGCACACACACACACACACACACAGTGCATTATATTAAGATTATTGTTAGTTTATCATCTGCAGGTATCACAATAGGCATTCCTACTGGGATAGCCGTCGTGTTGGTGGCTGTTGTTGTGGTGGCTGGACTCATCTACAGACGGTATGTCGTTTCGAGGAAATGTTCTCCATAAATGTAATGTTGTTCAGCCAAACGTCCTTAACATTAGCGGGAAAAAGAATATATAGATATGCTAAATGTTGAATTACGTTAATGGGTATTAAAATAACATTTGGTTAAATCACGTAGATTATACTACAACTGTGAGATGTATAGATAGTGTATGTAAATAACATATACTTTCAATGTGTATATCTTAATGCGATGATTGTAAATATTTCTTGGATTACGAAATATATGGTTAGCATGAGCTGTCGTTTGTATTCTACATCCGAAGACGACTTCGAAAACGACTGTTTCTCGTGTAGAACTCGTACACATCTGTTTCAGGCGAATTATTCCAAACTCGGCCAGTAATAGAGACACACGGACCAGAACAACTAGTCCTGCATCAGGCGGTCGTGATCCAGAAGTAAGCTACGTGACCAACAGCTCGAACCGCAGGGAACCGGCGACTTACGAGAATACTGGAGTGACTGGTGGTCAAGACTCCATTACGTCGCTGCAGACACAATCAAACACTGTCGAATCTCACCAGACTGTCAACTATGAAGTGCTGGCGCCACCAACGGCGCAGTACGAAAATGTCGACACATCAGGACGTATTCCTGCCTTGCACAATGAGTATGCTTCACTGGCGGGCCCTAGGAATAACAATAACCATGTCTATGAAGCAGTGGACAATGACGCCATATTATCTGCCAATGTTGCACGCTGAAAGGAATGTATGCTGACATAATTGTAAATATTTGTTCTGGTGTGGAAATTTGTTGATAGAATATTAGAATAAGTTGTGGTTATGGTTATGATTATTTAATATATGTTATATCTTCGGTGTGGGTTTGGCTCATACTGTCTAATACGAAGTGTTGGCTTCTCCAACTGCACACAATGAGTATGCTTCACTAACCGGCTCTAGGTATAATGACAATCACGACAACGAAGCGGCGCGCAATGACCACCCCAGCCAACGTTGCACGATCTTCCTCTTTGTTTTTCTGTGCGTTACTCTACGAAGAGATATTTCGCATATGCTGACATATTGTGAATACGGGAAGATTGTTGATGTAATTGTAGCGCAGTGGTTATGGAATCGATTATTGATGTGGGTTTGCACGTACAGAAGCAAGTTAACATAGTTAACATGTAGTACAGCTATGTCATAACTAACTGCTTGTTATAGTTTTACATGTCAGCGCATTGGTTACTAATTTTAGCTTTATCAATAGTTATGCAGCTGTTCCCGGTCTTTGCTTCGACCCACGTATGTAGCCTCTATCAATGACTGACCATAGACTGACCTGCACGTATGTAGCCTCTATCAATGACTGACCATAGACTGTCCTGCACGTATGTAGCCTCTAACAATGACTGACCATAGACTGACCTGCACGTATGTAGCCTCTAACAATGACTGACCATAGACTGTCCTGCACGTATGTAGCCTCTAACAATGACTGACCATAGACTGACCTGCACGTATGTAGCCTCTATCAATGACTGATCATAGACTGACCTGCACGTATGTAGCCTCTATCAATGACTGACCATAGACTGACCTGCACGTATGTAGCCTCTATCAATGACTGACCATAGACTGACCTGCACGTATGTAGCCTCTATCAATGACTGACCATAGACTGACCTGCACGTATGTAGCCTCTATCAATGACTGACCATAGACTGACCTGCACGTATGTAGCCTCTATCAATGACTGACCATAGACTGACCTGCACGTATGTAGCCTCTAACAATGACTGACCATAGACTGACCTGCACGTATGTAGCCTCTATCAATGACTGACCATAGACTGACCTGCACGTATGTAGCCTCTATCAATGACTGACCATAGACTGACCTGCACGTATGTAGCCTCTAACAATGACTGAACATAGACTGACCTGCACGTATGTAGCCTCTATCAATGACTGATCATAGACTGACCTGCACGTATGTAGCCTCTATCAATGACTGACCATAGACTGACCTGCACGTATGTAGCCTCTATCAATGACTGATCATAGACTGACCTTCACGTATGTAGCCTCTATCAATGACTGACCATAGACTGACCTGCACGTATGTAGCCTCTATCAATGACTTACCATAGACTGACCTGCACGTATGTAGCCTCTATCAATGACTGATCATAGACTGACCTGCACGTATGTAGCCTCTATCAATGACTGACCATAGACTGACCTTCACGTATGTAGCCTCTATCAATGACTGACCATAGACTGACCTGCACGTATGTAGCCTCTATCAATGACTGATCATAGACTGACCTGCACGTATGTAGCCTCTATCAATGACTGACCATAGACTGACCTTCACGTATGTAGCCTCTATCAATGACTGACCATAGACTGACCTGCACGTATGTAGCCTCTAACAATGACTGACCATAGACTGACCTGCACGTATGTAGCCTCTATCAATGACTGACCATAGACTGACCTGCACGTATGTAGCCTCTATCAATGACTGACCATAGACTGACCTGCACGTATGTAGCCTCTATCAATGACTGACCATAGACTGTCTTGCACATATGTAGCCTCTATCAATGACTGACCATAGACTGTCCTGCACGTATGTAGCCTCTATCAATGACTGACCATAGACTGACCTGCACGTACGTAGCCTCTATCAATGACTGACCATAGACTGACCGGCACGTATGTAGCCGCTATCAATGACTGACCATAGACTGACCTGCACGTATGTAGCCTCTATCAATGACTGACCATAGACTGACCTGCACGTATGTAGCCTCTATCAATGACTGATCATAGACTGACCTGCACGTATGTAGCCTCTATCAATGACTGACCATAGACTGACCGGCACGTAGTATATCTATGTTCTGACACTGCTAGTGTCTCGAAACGATTACTTTCTAACCGACACCCATATCATGGATAGATATGGGCGTATTAATGTGCTGATGATATACGATTACTAAGCATTTATTAAAACTCATGGTTATGTTTGTGCACCGTCGAGTCTGGAACTTTGAATATAAAGTTGAGGATATTAAAAACACAAGTAAAAATACTTTGTTTTTCTCCAATATACTCGGCTAGCGTTGACGGCGACCTACGATTCTGATCAGAATTTAAAATGTGCATCTTGTAAGATATAATTAAAACTGAAAATACACTACCTTGGAACCATTCATAAGTATATATTGTATATATGATATCACTATAAAAGTGTGCTCTCACGAATATTTCAGCTGTACGCAGTCAGCCTCGGGATATCCAACCAATACATCCCAGTTTGCCCGGCGTATTCCCTTTGAGCATGTGAGGTTTAATGGGTTTCTGTTACCAGTTTTCTAGGTGTGCAGCACTCAAGGTTAGCATAGTTCCTTGTCACCTTGTCAGACAATGTGCTGTTCGGCTATGTTTAAGATTGCAATCCGGATTGGTGACTTTGACAAAACGGTTCCATAAATGTTGCAAGTCCGCACAGGTGCAGTAATTCCAATTTAGAACGTTCAAGAGTACACAGGGCGAAACACTCGTTGACGACTATAGATATTTCAGGACAGTCGTAGTGCTGTGATTAAGTGATGCAGAGTATTATCCACAACGTGGCGCCACTCTACTAATGTTAACACGAACACGGATACTATCGATAACCTAGCTTTACATGGTTGTAATTACATAGGTGACAACCATATTCAGTATACGTGTATTTACATATATATTCGTGCATGCCAGCATAAATATGTAATGCATTATTTGTCGCAGGGAAAGAGGTCGGAATGCCTCATGAGTGCATCAGAACTAGGTGTTAAAACCTTTGGAAATTACTTATTGTCTAATAAAGTCCACACAGAGCTGCTGACCAGGATATGCACATACCTCGTAGAGGTCCTGTGTTATGAAACATTACAAATGTCAAATCATTCGTCACGTATGTGGACCCATTGACACAGCGATCGACAGAGCGAGTCCAACTTCCTGTTTTAACCTTTTGACAAGCGTGGGAACATTCATAACTTGTGGCTGCCGCTCTTCGTGTGCCAACTAACATTTCGTGGTTACAAAGAACGAACCTCGTGTGCGATATAAATCGCTTCAGGCGAAACATGCGAACCAGCTGTATGCCAGCAATGGATCGTTAGCTCACACAAGAACCCAGATGTTACATTTCTACAGGGTAGCCTGTCCTTAGTGAAATTTACATTTCATATGTCTTTTGGGTTAGCTAATCAATGCTGATACCTAGCGTTTACATGTTTATTAATTAACTGTACAGTGTCAAACATCGATATTTCATAAGATATTCATGCATACATCAATTACTTGATATTCTCTCGAAAATGTATCTAATCGGTAACTCACTATTGTAAGTTTTTATTGTTGCTCTACTTGTCAACCAACGCCTTGTTAGGGTTTCAGTAAACCGCAACACGTGAATGGGCATTTATCGGAACATCTGACCGTAATCTACCGCAACGAGTCACCCTATTTGTAACTGTAATCTTTAAAGGGAACCACTCTAAACTCTAATTGCCGAACATAACCGATTCAAACTGACATGTTGCAAAGTTGGTTGGTCGTTGAATGGTGCGAGTTCGTTGAGCCGTGGTCGTCCCATTGACTCAGGTAGCAGTTGCAGCGATTGCAGCGATGATTGGCTCATCGCTGGCGTTTCGTCGATTTGATTAGCTGCTTTAGAAACAATCCCTGAAATAGTAAGGGCGAGGTTTCAAATTGAATGTGTTTTGCGATGGGTTGTGATACTACTCATATTTTAATGACATCGTTGAGGTAATGATGGACGTATAATTTTGACATTAAAAACTGAAACTGCCTCTCAAAAACATTCACGTCGAATGTGGGTGAGATACAGGGAAACAGAGGAACTGAAGGAAAAGCGAAATGTCTTGTATTTAGACGAGAAGACGGGCGTGCATGAAAGCACGCGTACGATAGTGCGTGCATGCGTGCGTTGTGTCGCTGCATGGAAGACGTTTACGGTAATCCTATATCGTTGACCGTAATGTGTGTGTATTGACAACCTCCACTCACGGTACAAGAACCGAAATGAAGCCTATACATCGCACAACACTGATAGCGCCGATGACATAGACAAGGTCCGGTTTTACTAAACGCATTCATTAATACTGCCTAACAGCTTAGCACCAGCGAGACAAACGCTCTACAAGTCAGTGATAAATCTAAGTTCTAACTTTTCCTTGTTAATTAACAGACGTGGGAAAGTTCGAACGTTGCAGCCACCGCTCTGTGTTTGCCAGTCGAAGCGTGACACATGATAAAGTCGCGTCGTTTGTGGTACACGCCGCTTCAAACAAAATATTATGCGTGACCAACGATGGAGTGACCAAATACATGTCGATGACTGTATTCTTGGCTTCAATTAGGTAGGCCTTACACGCGCCTTCGTCGCTGCTGGTAGGAAATATCAGATTCTGACAGCCAATATACAACACATACACGTGTTTGGATTTATTTATATGCCATGCCGTTATGCCCTACGGCAGTCAGCGGCATTGAAAGTGTTTACATTGAAAGACCCGACAGGCGCAAGAGGCGTGACTTCACTAGTATGCACTAGACGCGACACTGCGCTGGACGTATGCGAGTGGACATGTTGGTAGTGGTGGGCGCCGTGGTTTTGTTCATTCACTGCTGGACAGTGACAGCAGGTAAGTGCCACCAATGACAGTTGACCAGAGAACACATATAACTATGATTAGTCAAATAACTTTACATGAACGTGGAGATAAACTCACGAAACTTGTTTAAAAAATACTGCTCTTTGGCATAACCACTCTCATCACGGAATCGTGAAACCTGCCATTTATCGCCGAGTGTTGAATGAGTGTATGACAATCCGGGTAAATGGAGGAGTTACACGAAGCCGGACTGATTGTTTTGATTGTTATGTCCCACCAATTAGTACAGCATAGTACAACAACACTGTTTCCATGCTTTTATACTTCCAGGACACTTAATACCTGGTCATTCATTAACTAGCTATCTTTTTATGTCTTTGCTGTTTTATCATTGCATCTGTATGCGTTTTTTCCTATTGGACTATTGACTTGGACCGAAACCATCACAATGTCACTGGTATTATGTGTCTACGGGTCGACTTGTCATTTTACACCCGCAAAAGCAAATACTTGGGAATGTAACAGAAAACAAAACGAATGTTTCCTATTACGGGAACATTGTCAATTCTTTGTTTATCCATGACCTAACAAGTTATTTAAATTACTGAGGAGATATTTTGTCGGGAATCAGTGTCTTCGGATTTTTTATCACTTGTGTTATTATGCGTGATTTCGGAACTTCAGTAAAATCGGGAGCATTTATGATCCTTGTAATGCGCCAGTCGTGTCGGCAGGAGCCAGTCGTGTCGGCAGGAGCCAGTCGTGTCGGTAGGAGCCAGTCGCGTCGGCAGGAGCCAGTCGTGTTGGCAGGAACCCCTTTGTACACGAGGAGTCAAACTGAACTGAGAATTTATTAATTCTGTCTTTTGTCACAACGCGTACTGAATCAGCGTGTATATTTATTAGGAGTCATTGGTGTTGTACATATGACAGGATCACCTCTGAATGGAAAAGCTGCCCTAGGATGAACGTTCGTGAATTGTTGAATTCAAACATGGCAGTCACATCACAGTGCAATCCAACTCCGAGCATGCTTTGTATTTCGCTGAATATGTCACTGTCTGGTGTTATTGTCACTGGTGATATTTGGGGTGGTACTACGCTGTCACAATTGTTTTTTCTGTAATTAAATTATTTTATTCAGACACAAATACACATATGCTGATATATATATATATATATATATATATATATATATATATATATATATATATATATATATATATATATATATATATATATATATATATATATATATATATATATATATATATATATATATATATATATAATCAGCTAACAAAATAATGTAAAAAAACATACATACAGTATGATTACACAAGGTCATTATGTATAATGACTTTACAAATTGTCTCCTTATCCTTGATTTCCATTTGATGTCAGTACCAAGTACCGCAATTTATCACATTGTTTCCGCGCCATGTCGTGAATAACTGACTTATTTTTACCAAGTTTCATGATGGGAAAAGTGAGCAATGCCAAAAAACAGCGATTCTATCAATCTTGATGGACTTAGTTATATATGGATTTTGGTGACTTCTCGAAGAATCGAAATATGTTGTGTGCCATTTTGAATATTTCCATTTCTTGCTCTGTTAGCCATGTTGATACATAATTTACCCAAGAAGCTATGTGCGGGGAAAATCCCCGCACATAGCTTCTTGGGTAATGTATTCATACGCAGACATGAATGCATCGATCAGGGGTCTAAGACTACTGTTGGATTGTCCTCTGAAAGAAGTTGTATGCTATTAATACTGATTACCATGTGCTTCCTAGCATCCGATGGAATAAAAAAATCGAGATCTGGCCTTGAAAATGAATTTTAGCCGAGTATGTTATTAAAATTTTTTTTTATACGACACGCTGCCCATAAAATAGACCATTGCATGAGTGTATATATATATATATATATATATATATATATATATATATATATATATATATATATATATATATATATATATATATACAGATAGATACATATCATTATATATATGTATATATATATATATATATACATATAATTATATATATATATATATATAGATATATATATATATACATATAATTATATATATATATATATATATATATATATATATATATATATATATATATATATATATATATATATATATATATATATATATATATGGACAAACTATACCAGCTTGTACGTATCGAGATGATATATATATATATATATATATATATATATATATATATATACCATCCCGATACATACAAGTTGGTATAGTTTGTCCTTAACACCAGTGACAAAAGTGAGATGACGCATGACTAATATAACCCTGAAATTACACGAATCTGCCAGATTAATCTCTGCCCACTCAGTGTATCTTTGTCTAATAGGTGCGCATTCATCTTAGCCACAGCATGATGTTTTCCGACTGTGTCGCCTCTGCCAAAATGTCTAAAGGGTAGCTATATGGAGAGTGACCCACCTACGAAAGTTAGAGAGAAATCTACTCTTCCCAAAGAATATTTTTAATACAAATACTGCACGAGGCATTGCACAACGGCTTAATATTTGCAGGTGTCACTGACAATTGTCCAAGTGGATGGGTCAGGATGGCCAACTACTGCTATTATTTCTCTACCACTGCCGAGACACTGGGTATTGGTGAAAGAGAATGCCACAAAATGTCAGCGAAATTGGCAAGCGTACACAGCATGGAGGAAAATACATTCATGACGAACACGTTAGTGACATTTTACACACATTTTGAATATTAAATTAACTGATCCATTTATTCATATTTTGGTATTACAGTAATTATTATTGTTTTTACAAACTTATATTTACACATACACGTCTTTTCACTAAACCACGCACATGCCTTATTTCTCTACAGACAGGATCAAGAAATTATCTGTTATATGTGGTAGGTAACCCCTCACCTTTGATGTTATATAGATTATATTTTTATATTGATTTTTCATTGTGACCAGCAATAAGTATTTTTTTGCCTGTGTACCTAATTCATCATATATGTTTACTAGTACGCTTGAAGTGCAAACAAGTTGGCAATAAAATATGCTCATTGGCTATTACCAACCTTTATACGTTTAGCCATCGTTTCCTTAACACTGCATCAAACAAGCTGAGACCACGTAAAGCTCTATTATAATAGTTTGCATACTATGTGGGAGAAATCATGGATATACCCACACACCTTTGTGGTCATAACAGTTGAATCGATGGCGATAATCAATCAAGAATATTTGCACATTGTAACTGTTGCTCACCATTGTGTTGTTATAGATCGCGTAGGTACAGCCACTGGATAGGAATGCAGAGGAATTCAAGCATGAACGGATCATTAACATGGAAAAGAAAAAATTGGCACTGGTACGACGGAACCAGTCTTGACTTCGCCAACTGGGATGAACTGCAGCCGAACAGCGCCACCACTTTTTGCGCAGTAATTAAACACAATGATGGATTTTGGGATGACAGACCGTGTAGTGATCTCAACAGGTTTATATGCAAGAAAGGTACGTACGTACTGTTATAACCAAAGTAAGAGTTTCCCTCTTATGGGTTTATTCTCACCTTTCTAAATTAAAGTAATGCCCAGTATTCGTGGTGATTTAAATTGTGTTCTGAAAGAACTACCAGTATTTATCAAGGTTATTTTTGTTTTCAAATGTAGGCCTAGTCCTTTCCTTGTGGGCTCCATGCAATTGTATCGTGACAGTTATGCGCCCCGGTAATGTTGCTTGTTCCTATAATAGTGTAGGTCATGTCGCCAACGTAACATATTTATATGCAAGAGAGTGTTATAATCGAAGTAGGCTTATTTTGACACATTCACCTCCGTCCAATTTATGTTGTCATCCACAACCGAATTTAAGTTGTAGTTTGAATTTATTCAACACTGGGTGGCGTCACTGTCAAGGCAATTATGCAGCCAGAACAATGTGATGTCTAAACATAATAAGATTAAATACAACTAATTTGCAAAACATTCAACATATCGGAAGGAAGTAACATAACTGTTTCCTGGTTACAACATTAAAAACCCGATCCCTTGTGAATGGAAATAAAATCTACCACTACTAAACTAATGTATTCTACATTCATTTCTCAGCTTTAGCACAACATACACCAACCACAGGAGAGGTTATACCTATCACAAGATCGACTGAATCAACAACCACAGGAGAGGTTATACCTATCACAAGATCGACTGAATCAACAACCCCTAAAACGAAACTGCCTTCAACACGTTCAACACGTCCTGGTACAAACACTATACTGACCATTCCAGATGTCTCTATCATCGCACCTGACAGGACGACAACAGACACACACATGTCCAGTCGTAGAATGGTCTCACGTCCGTCGGAGATTACCACTCAGCAGTCATACAACGCCACCACGTCAACTTCCATGTCTAGTGACTTAGCAACTACAACAGCTATAAGCGGCGAACAAACGGAGAAAGGGGGAATAAAATCAGGTTTGTCAATGAGACAATACAATAGTATACTACTTGTTTCTGTTGGATAATTTGAAATATGTTCCACAACACATTGTCCTAATAATAATATAAAGTAAGTAAAATATGTGCACAAAATGCATTTGTTCTAGTACGACATATAAAATATAACAACCGTATATGAAGCAGCAGGATTGTGTGTTGTAGACTTGGGTCTCTACCTCGGTGTGGGCGCCGCGGTTGTTGTCGTCGTCGCCGCTGTGCTGGTGATCGGAATCATTCTTTGTAGAAGGTACGTAATGATCAAATGACAATACGCAACATTACATGTCCAACTGCGCCATGTATTGATTAACACTGGCTACAAACGGGAGCTTTCCAAGATAATATATTATCACCATTAGCAAGTACGGCCTGCTGAGGACCGATTTACACTTTACTGTAGTACTCAGTTTCACCACATTTGTTCAACATTTATGTATTTATTATATATTATATATATTATTATTATCATTGTTTTATTTGAATGACTATGATATAGTATGTGTGAATGTGGTACTATGATAGCTACTCAGTATAGAGTCGCCTTCTTTTTGGCAAATAAATGCGGTTTGTTGCTCAATCAACGGTTAATTGTTTAGTATTTGCACCATAAACCATGATTTCGGCTTAAGCCCTCCGAATACTCATAACTCCACTAATCATGTTTGTAATTGTAGGAGGAACTCAAAGCCAAACAATTCGAGCATGATGTCAAAATCCTGCGTACAGGCGGAAAGCGACTTCGTTTTCGTGCAGAACAACGTATCAAGTCCACAAGAAGTCTGCGTTGCAAAACAGTTCCCGCGAAGACAGGGCAACACACAACATCACCAATACGACAACGTAGACATCAATGAGCTTCGCACGTTCAAACACGATGCACGTAATTTAGATGGACAATCAAGTGGCGTGACACCGCCGCCCGCCGCCATATTTGATGCTACTATTCTGCGGATGGCAAACTCCGACCAAGACATTGAGGTTCTGTATGCGAAACCCACGATAAAGCGCAACCGATCAAACGCACCAACTGTTGAAACTATGTCAACGGATAGAACAGATATAAAACACCGGGAAAACTATCCATACCAGAGTGAAACCATGGGCGATGATATGGTGGTTGTCGAGAACGATCTATATGACCGATCGGCTTTTATGACTTGAGAGGAAACACATCGCCATGCAGCAAACAAGTGCGTGCGTGCGTTCGTGCGTGCGTGCGAGCGGGCGGGCGGGCGGGCGGGCGGGTGGATAGTGAGTGTCTTTGTGTTTGTTTATTCTATCAACTGTCATATAACACTCGTTGTGGTCTCGTATATGTGGAATATTAAGTGGAAAATTCCGAATTCCAGACAGATAATATACACAAGAAGTGAGTGAATGTATGCTCTCACACGAAATAAACAAAACATTGCACGAACGTGACGTATATATTAAAAACTGGCCTTGTTACAAAATCGACAGCTAGACGACGAGATAAGTTAAACCTACTTTAGCATGGATGGCTCGTGTTGGCGCTGGTTCAATTGTAACTAATAAACATTCTAAGTGCCGTTTGTTGGACTTCTTCCTCTTCCAAAGTGGTTTGGTGATCTTCTCTCAAAGGAATAACAATAAGGCACTGGCTAAAATGCTTTTTTGGTGTGTGCACAACGTTTAATATTGTATGTACGATATGCCAATAGACAAATGTAAAATAAAAATATTTATAGGCAAAATTGGATGTTTAATGCGTCTAACTCGTAAAGTGCGCGTAAAATTCGAAGTTAATGAAATGAGCAATCAATTGGTTTTGTGACGTCACTGATGACATGGGTTTGCTCAGTGTTTTAAATGCAATGCTTCAGCATAGTTACACTCGCGTTACTCTGTGTGTGTGTGTGCGTGCGTGCGTGCGTGCGTGCGTGCGTGCGTGCGTGCGTGCGTGCGGGTGTGTGTGGGTGGGCGTGTGTGTGTGGTGTGTGTGGTGTGGGTGTTCCGAAAGTTATCCAGTTGCCAAATACAGGGGTTTACCACATCTGGAATGATGCGTATATATATTTTTAACCATATATGACACATTTACCCGCGTGTACATTTCCACAACGTACACCATAATGATTGCAGTATTCTAGAGCCTGTCGTGTTCGAAGGTGGTTGTTGGAAAGGTCTGTCGACGTTTGTATTGAGAGCGCCTTCCACATGGCGATCACTCAACCGGCTGCGCACAGGAGTCGGCCGAGCATAGACGACCGTGAGGAGGTGGCGCCACAATGACGATACGCAGTCAACTAAATGCGACTGAGGGAAAACCAGACAATATCGCAACTCCTCTGCTGCCGACTCCTGGACGGTCCGTGTACCGTCACGGACAGAAAATGGCAATATATCTTGTGAAAGACACGACAAGAAGAGGAATATATTCGATGATTCGCAGTAGGGAGACGTTGCCATGCAAAAACGCCACAATACGTTCATACGTTCATATTTGGTGTGGGCAAGAACCGAACAGGACATTTTCAATATGGCAGTATCATCACTGGCGACCCCTCGAAACGAGGATGGCGTCTGCCGATGGATCGATCGTGGGCCCTGAGATGACCCAGAACCTCGATTCGTGATCAACAGGTCTTATAATAATGGTGGCAGGAGGTTCCAGGTGGAAGTGAGGCTTGATCTCGGTCTCTCTTTCTTGTTCTCTTTCTTCTCTGTCGTTTTTCCGCCTCATTCAATAGGCGGTCTGTCTGTGTCGACGTTGACCGTTTTCTGGTTGATTGTTGCACGCCAAAGTGGACGGTCGGCGGCGTGGTCGTCCCCGGTTGTGAGATTGTCAAAATGGCGCTACAACGATGATGATCATGACGTGCATCCATAGCCTCAGTTAGGCCATTGGCGTCTCATTGCAATCTATCTAACCAACTTTGAGTTCACTATCTGTCCAATGCATAACATTGTCATCCATCCCATTTTCTTCTACATCTTTGGTTTTTACAACTTCGTCTACGCTGCTATGTTTCAGACTCTCGGGTTTTCTTTTGCAATGGCCGTACTTACCCAGCTTTGTTCTCCTGATTGAACAGAGCAGACCTTGTTGTTCCATTACCTCAACTTTAAATCTGACCCGATAAAATATACAACTTTTTAAAACGAAATAATGAGATACAATTAGTGGGACAATGAAACGTTGCCACGTTGGAGAAATCTACAATAGGCACGCTGAGCATGCATTTGTTCTGTCTTGCTACATCTGGTTAAGTCCTGTTAAATAGTGCCAACTCTACTCCGTAAAGTGAATTACGTTACGCTATAGGGAATTGTAATGTTCGCACCCAACGTTAGATACATTGTCATTTCAATTTCAAACTTAACACAACTCGCAGCTCCTCTGAGGAAACTTCATGAAAAGGAAATCGCGCTTTCTTGGCTACGCAAGCGAAAACGCAACCAGTGCAGTATTGTAATGCTACAGACAGTGTTGTTAGCGATACAATCCGATTGTGATAATCATATGTGTCGGTGGGTTTCTTTTACGATATTTATTAGTTTGACTGTTGAGCTCTGCAATGTTTGTGTCCAGACCTTACATAGCCAACGGCAAGTTCGGAAACAACAATGAAGACATCCTCAAGTTATACAACACTCACGCCTACGACGACAACAGAAGCAACAACAACACTCAAACCACATACAACAACACGAAGTACAACCATCACGCCGACGGCATATGCGACAACAACACTCACGCCAGCGACAACAACATAGGGTACAACCCTGTCACACACGACAACAACACTAACACCAGCGACAACAACATAGGGTACAACCCTGTCACACACGACAACAACACTAACACCAGCGACAAGTACATAGGGTACAACCCTGACACACACGACAACAACACTCACACCAGCAACAACAACATAGGGTACAACCCTGACACACACGACAACAACACTCACACCAGCGACAACAACATAGGGTACAACCCTGACACACACGACAACAACACTAACACCAGCGACAACAACATAGGGTACAACCCTGTCACACACGACAACAACACTAACACCAGCGACAACAACATAGGGTACAACCCTGTCACACACGACAACAACACTAACACCAGCGACAACAACATAGGGTACAACCCTGACACACACGACAACAACACTCACACCAGCGACAACAACATAGGGTACAACCCTGACACACACGACAACAACACTAACACCAGCGACAACAACATAGGGTACAACCCTGACACACACGACAACAACACTAACACCAGCGACAACAACATAGGGTACAACCCTGACACACACGACAACAACACTAACACCAGCGACAACAACATAGGGTACAACCCTGACACACACGACAACAACACTCACACCAGCAACAACAACATAGGGTACAACCCTGACACACACGACAACAACACTCACACCAGCGACAACAACATAGGGTACAACCCTGACACACACGACAACAACACTAACACCAGCGACAACAACATAGGGTACAACCGTGTCACACACGACAACAACACTAACACCAGCGACAACAACATAGGGTACAACCCTGTCACACACGACAACAACACTAACACCAGCGACAACAACATAGGGTACAACCCTGACACACACGACAACAACACTAACACCAGCGACAACAACATAGGGTACAACCCTGACACACACGACAACAACACTAACACCAGCGACAACAACATAGGGTACAACCCTGACACACACGACAACAACACTAACACCAGCGACAACAACATAGGGTACAACCCTGACACACACGACAACAACACTAACACCAGCGACAACAACATAGGGTACAACCCTGACACACACGACAACAACAGGAGCGACAATTACACTCAAACCACCGACTACAACACAGGGTACAATCGTCACTCTAATTGAGTCAACGACGAGTGCAGCAGCAGCAACAACAACAACAACAACAACAACAACAACAACAACAATAGCAGCTACAATAAAATACACAACTCTCGTTCAACCGAATGGTTCGAATGCAAAATCGCAGATCCATAAGGGGTCAGTGAATGCCGGTACTTCTCCACCCTTCTTCTCCATGAATAGCTTATCTCATGTCTCAGCTCGTACACGTGGCACAGCATGGCAACCCAACCTAGTCTCATGTCTCAGCTCGTACACGTGGTACAACATGGCAACCCAACCTAGTCTCATGTCTCAGCTCGTACACGTGGCACAGCATGGCAGCCCAACCTAGTCTCATGTCTCAGCTCGTACACGTGACACAGCATGGCAGCCCAACCTAGTCTCATGTCTCAGCTCGTACACGTGGCACAGCATGGCAACCCAACCTAGTCTCATGTCTCAGCTCGTACACGTGGCACAGCATGGCAGCCCAACCTAGTCTCATGTCTCAGCTCGTACACGTGGCACAGCATGGCAGCCCAACCTAGTCTCATGTCTCAGCTCGTACACGTGGCACAGCATGGCAACCCAACCTAGTCTCATGTCTCAGCTCGTACACGTGGCACAGCATGGCAACCCAACCTAGTCTCATGTCTCAGCTCGTACACGTGGCACAGCATGGCAGCCCAACCTAGTCTCATGTCTCAGCTCGTACACGTGGCACAGCATGGCAGCCCAACCTAGTCTCATGTCTCAGCTCGTACACGTGGCACAGCATGGCAGCCCAACCTAGTCTCATGTCTCAGCTCGTACACGTGGCACAGCATGGCAGCCCAACCTAGTCTCATGTCTCGGCTCGTACACGTGGCACAGCATGGCAACCCAACCTAGCCAGGGCACTTCGGTTTAGTGCAGGAATTGTTAATATAGCACATTCATCTGGGACGGAAGGTGTTGGAACTGCCAGTGATTTAACGAGTGTTGACGAGTGTTATTCAAAACAACACATTATCACTCAAACACAAAAAGATAGAAAATTCATGTCTGCATGTTGGCAAAAATGAATTAATTAAAGTTTTAAGAAAGTGAGAAATGTTTTATATGTTCATCGCGTGGAAATGGTATTACCGAGTTGCATTATGTGATATGTCTCGCCTAGACGTCTCGTCTAGAATTTAGTTTAGATAAGACGTACTATTTTTATTTTATATATCAATATTGCGGGCGCGGGCCCCGTCACGCATAATCTCGCTATCAGTCCGCGGGTTGCAGGTTGCCGACCCCTGGACGTAAGTGATGTGATGTGATGAATTCGTATGCTGTCCATTATTATCGCTGCACCCACATTAGGATTGGACCAATGAAGTACGACTACTGGCTAGGAATACGGAGGAACACAAGCAAAGAAGGAACACTCGCCTACACACGAGAAGACTGGCATTGGCTCGACGGAACCAAGTTTAATTTTCGATACTGGGGCGACCTACAACCGAACACCAACGCCCAATGTGCAGTGCTCACCAATACTGGGTATTGGGAGGACAGGAATTGTGGTCAACAACCTTACAGATACGTATGCAAGAAAGGTGCGTGCATGCCGTGACATAGGCTGACAAACAGACATATAGATAGAGAGATAGAAGGACAGACACACAGACAGACAGAGGGGCGGACAGACAGACATATAAACAGGCAGGCAGACATACATACAGATACACAGATAGACATATAGATAGAGAGATAGAAGGACATACAGACAGGCAGGCGGACAGACAGACAGACATACATGCATGCATGCATGCATGCATGCATACATACATACATACATACATACATACATACATACATACATACGTACATACATATGTACGTACATACGTACATACGTACATACGTACATACGTACATACGTACGTACATACATACATACATACATACATACATACATAAAAACAGAAAGACAGACAGACAGACATATATATAGATATGTAGGTAGGTAGGTAGGTGGGTGGGTGGATGGATGGATGGATGGATGGATGGATGGATGGATGGATGGATGGATGGATGGATGGATGGATGGATGGATAGATAGATAGATAGATAGATAGATAGATAGATAGATAGATAGATAGATAGATAGATAGATAGATAGATATATATAGGTGGATTTATGCCAACTTTGTGTGTGTGTTCGTAACAACCTGCCTGCGTGTCTGTCCACCTACGTGCATGTCTGCCCACGTAACAGATGCACTCACCACCTATGTGATACACTTTCTCATCGACCCAGAATCGACCGAGGGTGTGACCCGGCAGTCCAACATAACTGCCAACGTCAGACGTTCTGCCAACCGGCCTGTATCCTACAACAAGGCACGTTGAAGAAGACGAAAGGGCAGTTGGTCTGTATACGAAAACATTTAGTGTTTCGTATTTTTAACATAACATATAGTTTAAATAAAGTATAGTTTAAATAAAGTAATGTATCCAACTTATCAGGTGCCATGTCATATGCTCTTGACGATCATGGCCTTCCACACAACTGTCATTTGTAGTTGTCATTGTCAGGATGTCATTCGTTGGTCCGTCTAGCCATTTGTTTAGATTATTGATGTAGGTAATTCTTCATCTGCATCTGGCCTTCAGTCACCCAACAAAACCGTGTAATGTCTGATTCCTTAACATTTCAATCAGGCAAACTATGGTTTATCACTGCCAAATTGCATTTGTCCAATGTTTACCATGTAGCGTATACGGCTTGCCTTATTTTCAGGTATCACAATAAGCATATCCCTGGGGATTCTTGTCATTGTGACAGCAAGTGTTGTCACTGCGTTGTTTTACCGAAGGTATGTAATACAAAGATGGTTCGTTTGTTTGGTTAATTATATGTCATTTTATGCAGGTTATTTTATGCAGTTAAATCATCAAGATATGTATCAAGATGGCCTGCTGTGAAGCAGCATTTGACTAATGTGTCTAATAATATTCATTCGGCTAGAACCGGAAATGTATACCCTTTAGTATGACGACATGTATCTAATCTACGCAATAAAGGTTTATTGCAATATGCGTGGTAAACACACGGTGGAAATGCGATTTGTGTAGATCCGAATAATTATGTATTGGAATATATGCGTAGCATATACAGTGGATTATACCAATTTGGAAATTTGGGAATAACAAAAGTGCAAATGTCACAAAATGGACAGATGCATATCGATGATATTTTGGAATCAGCCATGCTGACCAGTTCCGAACCCTCATTTAAAAATGTATAAGTTTTAGCAATACCAACAGGCCTAAATTATAAATTATATATATATATACTTGATTAATATTGAATAATGCATACCAATGTTGAATTTA
The DNA here is from genome assembly GCA_963662155.1 of Lamellibrachia columna. Lineage (NCBI taxonomy): Eukaryota > Metazoa > Annelida > Polychaeta > Sabellida > Siboglinidae > Lamellibrachia > Lamellibrachia columna. The sequence continues at coordinate 18,963,358 of OY759266.1, forward strand.
GAGAAAGTGGACCGCTTGCTGGACGTGTGTGTCGGGGAATGTTTACAGAAGGAAGTCTGCCGGCAACACAGAAACAGGAACAATTCACGAACCAGAAGAAACCGGCGCGTACAGCTACGCGAAGAAGACGAGTTGTCCAGAACCTGCTGTCTGTATGGACGTTGACGATGCAGATGGAACCGATCAACTAAACAACATCGATAGCGGCAGCAGTGGCACCATCGCTCCTACACATTACGACTATGTGCATGTGTCCAAGCTTGATAATCAATTAATTACTGAGCAAACAAGAGAAACTGTCGAATATGAAGTGATGACTCCGCCGAAGGGTCAATATGAGAACGTTGAACCAACTGGGTCTGCCGTGAAATACGAGTACACATCAGTGTCGGATGCGGCGTATACCGATGACCACCCGTACGAAACTATTGACGACGACATCCCACGGGCTGTTGACTTACGATGATCCGATGATCTGATAGACAATATGTTTGACGCTCCGCCAAGCGGACTTATCGAGACTCTCTGGCGATCACGTTGTTTTGCCTTATCGCCCGTCTCACAGTTACATTTCTTGCTTGAGTTGTTTCGCTTACTGCACGCTTATTGACAAAGCGTCGTTGGAATATTATTGAATGTAAATCGGCAGTGTGGCCATTGTATCATAGTGACACAGTACGACCACCTTAATGTATGTTTGAATAGGTTTAAGCAATATTCTTCTTCTGTTGATATCTATTAAACAGCACGTTGTCAGAATTGTTGCTTAAGACATAATATGTGTTATATAATAATAATAATTATTATTATAACACCGTACCGGCTTTCATATTGGATACACCAACGTCTAGTCAACGAATAAAAATAGATGCAGAATAAAACACTCTGGCACATCTTCCTACGAACAGCAGGTATTTATATCCAACAATATTATTTTCGGTACTGTCTTAGAGTTGCATATTGAAATGTTAACATCGTAAAAAAGGTTTAATCTCTTTTCAGCGACAGTTCATGACGATCCCAGATAATACACCAGTTCCTATAACCTTTTCCTCGAATTCATCTTCTTAGCACACATTACCCTATACAACTTTTCCCCATTGGTTCTAAAATATCGACGTCTCATGAAGAGATTACTGGAGGGATTTCCAAATATGTACATTCCAGATCGTCACGTTTTGACTCGCTAATGCTGTTTCAATAGCAAACTACGTGTTGTGTGTAAATGTGATACTTCCTCGAGGGTGCAACGTTGTAACTCAAGTTATACTGTCTGTGAGATTTTGGTTCGCAATCACAGGGCCATTGAAATCGACTTTATGTTGTATTTATAAATAGACTGAGCGTATCAACTTCCTTGTTCGCACGACAGTGATCGAGTGCCGTTATTCAGCATTTAACCAACATATGGGGCTAATACGTATGTGTCACTTCGGCCTCTGGTGTTTGTGTGTGTGTATGTGTGTGTGTGTGTGTGTGTGTGTGTGTGTGTGTGTGTGTGTGTGTGTGTGTGTGTGTGTGTGTGTGTGTGTGTGTGTGTGTGTGTGTGTGTGTGTGTGTGTGTGTGTGTCTGTGTGTGTGTGTGTGTGTGTGTGTGTGTGTGTGAGCGTGCGTGCGTGCGTGCGTGCGTGCGTGCGTGTGTGTGTGTGTGTGTGTGTGCGTGCGTGCGTGTGTGCGTGCTTGCGTGCGTGCATGCGTGCGTGCGCGTGTGAGCGTGTGTGCGTGTGTGAGTGTGAGCGTGTGTGCGTGTGTGAGTGCGTGCGCGCGTGTGTATTTGACAAGCGTGGGAACGTTACGAAGTCGTTGCAGACCCTCTATGTTTGCCTGCCGAGGCGTGACTTGTTCAAAGATAGGGCATTGGTCGTTGGCAGCAGCTCCCCCGGCTACTACTAGCTGGGGGTAACTTTAGGGGTTATATCAACATGTGAACTCCATTCAACGCCAATTAATATCCACGACAGTAATTTGTGACCTAGCTGCGTTAGTAGGCTATCAACTGCTTTAAAAGCCGGATATTATGACGCTATATTGGGGCGAGCACATGAAATAGCTGAGGTGCACTGCTTCGAATACGCACGACAATTTTAAGATATCGGTTTGAAAGGCGATGTGACGGAGTGCGGAAGTAAACATTTCCTTGTCACGATGAGCGTTGTTAATGTTGAACACGACATATTACAATGTTGCGGTTGGACATAGGCGAGTAAGCATGATGCTTGTATTGTGTGCTGCCATGTTACTGCTCGACAGCTGGACACTGTCCGCAGGTAAGTGACTGTGGGGCGGTCTAGTATATCACTGGTGTTGTTAGACGGTCAGCACCGATATTTGTAGTGGAATGAGATGCGTGTACATTTGTAGTGGAATGAGATGCGTGTACATTTGTAGTGGAATGAGATGCGTGTACATTTGTAGTGGAATGAGATGCGTGTACATTTGTAGTGGAATGAGATGCGTGTACATTTGTAGTGGAATGAGTTGCGTGTACATTTGTAGTGGAATGAGATGCGTGTACATTTGTAGTGGAATGAGATGCGCGTACATTTGTAGTGGAATGAGATTCGTGTACATTTGCTCTAAGGACATTTGTAAAATTGTAGCTTTAATGAAAGCAAATATATAAATAATACTTGAAATATACTCAGTTGGCTGACATTCCACGAAGTTAAGATAATGTTTACATATGTTGTCCACAAGGAGGTCTCCCAGCCAAGTTAAAGATATCGTTATCGGGGCGAAGAAGATATTGATGTGTGTCAATATGCTTAAAACAGACTCTGACAAGGGCAGGGCGGGCTACATATAAATGACACATTGTTGCCTCCTGATACTCCGGTGACATCCTTCTCTGCAGCAATTAGGCCAATGTTCAATCCTACGTCTGTACGCGTAGATCCACTATGGTTGATAACATTGTTACTACCTGTTCACGATGATGCCAAATTCTTACATTTTCTTCTACCCAGGTGCCACTGTCGCCAAGTGTCCCATCGGTTGGGTGAACTGGTCCAACTACTGCTACTATTTCTCTTCCTATGCCAAATCATTTGGAGATAGTGAAGTGGCGTGCAGCAGAATGTCGTCGCATTTAGTTAGTATACACAGTCGGGAGGAAAACGCGTTTGTGACGTAAGTCTTTTCGGCAGTGCACATTACTCTAGGCCAGGCAAGCACATTACTCTAGGCCAGGCAAGCACATTACTCTAGTCAAGGCAAGCACATTACTCTAGGCCAGGCAAGCACATTACTCTAGGCCAGGCAAGCACATTACTCTAGGCCAGGCAAGCACATTACTCTAGGCCAGGCAAGCACATTACTCTAGTCCAGGCAAGCACATTACTCTAGTCCAGGCAAGCACATTACTCTAGGCCATGCAAGCACATTACTCTAGGCCAGGCAAGCACATTACTCTAGGCCAGGCAAGCACATTACTCTAGGCCAGGCAAGCACATTACTCTAGGCCAGGCAAGCACATTACTCTAGGCCAGGCAAGCACATTACTCTAGGCCAGGCAAGCACATTACTCTAGGCCAGGCAAGCACATTACTCTAGGCCAGGCAAGCACATTACTCTAGGCCAGGCAAGCACATTACTCTAGGCCAGGCAAGCACATTACTCTAGGCCAGGCAAGCACATTACTCTAGGCCAGGCAAGCACATTACTCTAGGCCAGGCAAGCACATTACTCGAGGCCAGGCAAGCACATTACTCTAGGCCAGGCAAGCACATTACTCTAGGCCAGGCAAGCACATTACTCTAGGCCAGGCAAGCACATTACTCTAGGCCAGGCAAGCACATTACTCTAGGCCAGGCAAGCACATTACTCTAGGCCAGGCAAGCACATTACTCTAGGCCAGGCAAGCACATTACTCTAGGCCAGGCAAGCACATTACTCTAGGCCAGGCAAGCACATTACTCTAGGCCAGGCAAGCACATTACTCTAGGCCAGGCAAGCACATTACTCTAGGCCAGGCAAGCACATTACTCTAGGCCAGGCAAGCATATTTTCAAGCATACGTTACGTTTGTTCTAACACTATATGCATTTAATAAATATTTTACTGATAAACTGTAAATAAATCAAGGACAGTTCTTCGATGTGCCAATATCTAGCTTAAGCCGATCACTGTGCTTACAAACTAAAAGTCTACTAAAATAGATAAATAATTAGATAAAACGTCATCACATAAAAGCATCACAATCCTCTGTGACAATGGTTAGTCCATAAAAAGTATACTACACATTGCCATATGCACCTTCAGGTGGCGCTTAGATCAATGAAGGCGCATCAAAGTGCGGGGTCGCTTGTTCCAAATCCGCGTCTGCCGATGGACTTAGGCACCGATGGGAGAGCTAGTTGTAAATGGTCGTTTAGTTGCCGCAGCGATTGTCTACCACTACCTGAATATGTCTTTGTTAATACATAAGCCTTTATTACAATGTAGTTTTGTATCTAATGAATTATCATGTTAACGTAGTCTTTGCTCAATCTTCAGTGTGTCTCGTTAGTTAGACCTTGATAACCATATTTGTATTCATATCTTTATGTCACGGATCGGCGGAGTTTCCGCTCATTAGATTGGTTCGGGTCTAGTTGGGATGCCCAATTTCTATAATTCAACGCTCGTGAATGATGATTACACAAGTGAACAAGACAACAGAGACAAGAGAAAGAAAAATAAACATTTAATACACGATAGTTACTAAGTAATTTACAAGGAAACAGGTAGACGCTGGGGTCTATGTAATATAATCTAATCTTCCGATTTTCTGACAATCGGACCGGGGTTAATCACCTAGTGTTATCGCAGAAGCTTCTAGCTACTAGACAATTCTAACACAAAAATACTATTCCAACATAAACTCAAACTAAGACATACCTCATCAATACTCCCGCAGGGAGATCTACCACATTGGAGTGTAGGCTTATCTCACGTGACTAGTCCTACAACCGCCTCCCTGTGCCTACAGCTACACAGTTGATTCTAAGGCATCTAATGCCTAAGGCACCACGACACGGTGTAACCGAGCCGACCTCATCCTACGAGGAAACGGATACGATGAAATCGAGCCGTACGCCTCGGACAAATAGACACACATAGCGTGTGTCATCCCATACGATTCTCTCGGATACGAGTCGCTCGTACGATTCCGAGTTTAGGACGTGTTGTAAATGTGCTCTGATTCTATCGGACGAGCAGTGGGATTGACCAGTCAGAGCGCCGACCTCCCTGAGAAAAAGTGGCGGAAGGTTCGATTCGTCTGTCGACCTCACAGCATCAGAGAGCAGCAATATCTCTTCCTCTTCGCTTTCGTCGGATCTAAACTGATGTCATGTTGGGTCCCGCCATTTTTTCGACGCTTTTGTTAATTTAACTGTTTTCAGACATTTGAGGGGTCGTTGATCACACTGTGCAACAAAGCTTTGGCCATACAAGTACAAGTTAAATTTCTGGAGTCCCCACACAATTCCCAAATATTTTATCTCTGCTACGGAGTATCTCCGTTGGGCGAGGGAGAGTTTCTTGCTAGTAAAAGCTATGGGAAACAACGTTGCGTTCCCTTCCTGGAGCAACATCGCTCCCAGTCCAGTCCCAGACGCGTCTGTGCGTAAGATAAAAGGCTTATTCATGTCGGGCAACTTAAGTATGTGTGCGTTACACAGGGCCTGCTTTAGTTGGTTGAACAAATTGTTCGTTTCCTCACTCCAACTCATCTTGTTATATTGTTTCGCCCTCGTGAGATCTGTCAATGGTGCCGCGATCTTGGAATACCCATTTACAAACTTACGGTAACAGTCCGCTGTGCCTAGGAAGGATCTTACCTGTTTCTTGGTGGTAGGAATGGGAGCATTCCTTATGTGATCCACTCTATCTTCCTGGGTCTTTACCTCATCCTGCCCTATTTGATGACCCACAAAATCGAGACACCCATATCCAAGGTAACACTTCGTCGGCTTTATTGTAAGACCGGCTTGCCTCACCCGAACGAACAATGCCCGAAAGATCGCCAAATGCTCCACCATGTGCAGGTGGCTCAGTTATATTCACAATACAATAATCGCTTATCATTGTCATTGCTTTGTATTTGATTTAATTAAGCAAATTTGTGGAGAGAATTTCAACTGATGAAGGGTAACACATGAAAATCCGAAATAGAAAAAAAGATATTATTATAACTGTAATTTTATTTATTTGAGTTATTCAACTGTATATAATATCATCGTTTTTGGTGTAATATATTATATGATATTCATTTTAAGGATACACCGAATTGTATAAGTTTTAATGATCGTCTCGCTGACTGCCTGTTAAAATTAAGCAAATTTGCTCCCATTCCCACTGCGGCAACTACACTGGCTGCCCATTAAGAGAAGGATTGAGTATAAGATACTCGTCCTTGTGCACAAGGCACTCTACGGAGGCACACCAGAGTACCTTGCCGCACTGCTGCACCGGTACGCACCAAGACGTGGCCTACGCTCTGCCGGCGGGCTACTTCTCGACGTGCCACGAGTCAACCTAGAACGTTTCGGCCGCCGAGCATTTACCTGCGCTGGCCCCACGCTGTGGAATAAACTGCCTGCCAACATACGTGGAAACGGCAAACACCCGTAATTCAAGAAGCTACTAAAGACATTTCTTTTTTCCACTTAATGGGTTTTACCGCCTTGATATTGCATTTTTAATGATCTTATTACATATTATCAATCCTATTTATGTTCTGTATTATTGATGATATTAGCGTTTTATTTCCTATTTGAGATTTATCTTTTATATACAAATGCCATGTAATCAGTATACTTTTTCTTAAAATAATTTTACACACGCGAACATTCTGCATAGTTTTTAACATTTTATACAGCGTATGTATTATTGTTATTATCACTATCTACATACAAGTATGTATCGTGTGAACTGATGCCTGTACACACCCTTGAACGGGGCAGTAGCCCCGGATTTGATGGTGTCAAAATAAAGTTTTTTTATTATTATTATTAAAATGGTAAAACATAGTGCCACATTTGTATTTTATTTCGTTATAATGTGGAACTAAATCACCTAACAAACGAGAGAATATATGCTTTATCCACAGTAAGACACACGTTAAGCTTCATGTGCTCGGTACACAATCGTTTGGGCCGAGATCACTATGCCCGTTGTGCTATTAGGCCGGAGTTGCCAGAATTGCGGGCCGAAGTTTCTAAAGAATGCTTACCGAATTCACCGTGGGTCGACATCACCTGTATCCGCCCTGACAGCTCGATCTGAAGTGTACCGTGGTTGACGTTTCCTGTGTCGCTGCTTGTGTTCTACGGGTTGATGGCATCAACATATGGCTTCCACTGGGAATAATGTTGGCACAACATCCTCTTACAAAGAGATTTTAGCACCAGTATAACTCAGGGTTGCCTTCTTCTCTGATCCGGATCGCAGTCGAAGCAAATTTTCTCGAGGCAAACAAAGCCGGCTGTGCTTCGGCAGCTTGAAGTTTGCATTTTTAAGACAACGTTGGCTCCGTAGGGAACTTAAGCCAACTAAGAGCACTTGGTGTCGATGAGATGCGTGTGGATATGGCAATGGCAGCGGGGGAGAGTGGAATCAGCTGGGGACAACTGATGGGATGTTTGCATTAAGACAGCTGGTAGAGAAGAGGTTGGAGATGCAAGGGAGAATGGCAGTGGGACAGAATATGTCTTCTACATACTTTAATATTATACCATCTACTCGGACATAGCCAAAGCCTATGCAGGGACATTGAACATAGTTATGTTTACATATGTATGCTGTTTGATTTTGCACTGGAGAGGACTTTCCATTTAACACACATACAAGAGCAGTTAGACCCATGTTTAAACATTAACGCAAACTTAAATATTGATAAACGTTTAGATGTATTTAAATATACTAACATAGCTTCTCATAACCTTGTCTCGTACATATACGTAATGTTCAATATGTGTCTATACATTTACATTGTCACTCTAATTACACTAGGAAGGCAGCAGTAGATTACGACCATTGGATAGGAATTGATAGGAAGACGGACAAAGACGGAACACTGTCGTTTAAACGGGAAGACTGGCACTGGAAAGACAAAACTAGTTTTGATTTCTACTACTGGCCCGAAAATGAACCAAGTTCCAATGCCCCATGTGCATTGATCATAAAGAAATCAGACTTCTGGGACGAAAGGGCATGTAGTGATCTTCACCGGTTCATATGCAAAAAAGGTGCGTGTGTTTTATTATAACGAATAATGTTATATATTTTTATTTTATTTTTTGTCTTTCGCGGTGTACGGTAACCTTGAAAATACCAGTTTCTATCATGAACCCATGTACGCATAATATTAGCATGTTACAAATATGTTCTTATATACGTCGGAGTGTGTATTTTGTGCACGCTAACCAGGTCTTTAAGTGGCTGCTGTAGATTAGTGTGTATAACGATGCTGACATCTTCAACATAATATGGATAATGCCTATTTGCAGATGCAATATTGCCTACATCAACAGCTGCAACAACAAATGCAAGGATAAGTTCAACGACAGCAGCAGCAATAACCAAAACAGGCAGGCAAACAACGACAAATACAGCTAAACTAACGTCAACAACTTTGCCGCCGATAGCAACGACAACAACAACACGAGCGTCTACAAACACGGCACTGACAACACATGTCACTGGTTCAATAATACCAGGACTGACCAGTCCAGAACAGTCGAGAGTAGACGGAACAGCTACTTACAACAACAGTAACTCCACGTCAGACCCCCACTTGAGCGGCATGTCTCCTACTACACCCAGGCAAGCAGGGCATGCTGATACCGGGCGCGGGAAGTCAGGTTTGTGGACGATGCAAAGATAGTATAGGAAATACGCCAAGGGTGATTTGAACAGTCCCAATGACCGGGTACAGCTATATAAGAACTTACCTTTTTAGCTTTTTAATTAGTTTGAAGGGAACTCATCGAAGAGGCCTCTTATGTTATTTACACCTTCGGGAAAGCCAGAAGTAACTTCACGACCAACACCAAAGACAATAATAAAGCTGTGACGTATTCGCTTAAGAGTGACGTCACTTCCGATATAACGACGACGCTTCCGATATAATGATGCCACTTCTATCCGTCTGGAAAACACTCTGATCCCTTCGCTCTTAATAAGTGCTCATTTGACTTCCATAATTATGTCATCAGAATTCCACCGACAACATGTTCATATGAACATTAAAAACGCAACGTTCCGTCTCCGACACTCCCTCTCCGGATAACAGAAACACCTGAACGCTCCGTTAGGTGGCGGTGCTATTTGAGTCAAATTCTCACTAGGTGACGAATCATTCTCCTGAACAGCCTCTCACTTTTCCCGGAAATTGTGTGAGAAATGTAGGCGTGTGGGATTAATTTTCGTAGCTCAACTTTAAGCATAACGCCATCGGCGCAGGTCTGCCGGGGGATAATGTGTAAAGCGTTTTGAGCGGGCCTAAGGGCTGGGTATAGCGCCATGGAAAACTTACCTTTGTTTACAAGAGCGACGGCCTCTTGCATCCCCAGCGGAAACTTATGATAACATAACACACGTATATTGTCACTCTATAACGACAGTTTTCTTTAAGTTTTAAATATACTAAGTACACGACGCACAACACCAGTAACTGTTGACAAAGACCACTCTATCCGAAATTGTATAGAAGTCCTGTACGGCGATGTATAACCGTAAGTTAGGGCTATTTATTACTGCTATATTCCTTTCACTGGAATAAATGTCCCCTGTTTCCAATTACCAATGGCATATCAGACACGCTATGGCTGACCTGTTACATCATGAAAGCAGGCCGTATCGTTACATTCGATGCGCTGGTCTGCACCAATTTCGCCACAGTTATACTGCACACACCACACCATACCTGGTATTTACACGCGATATATGTCTATGGCCATTGTGTTGTAGGTTTCGGTCTTTACATCGGTGTGGCCGCTGGCTGCGTCGTCGTCCTCTTCGCCGCGGTGGTGGCTGGCGTAATTCTGTACAGAAGGTAGGGTTTTGTCAGTCATCAGTAACAATTAATGCGCGGAAGTCTATAAACGACACATAGTGATGCGCTTTATGAGCAGCAGCATAGGCATCTGCAGCAGCAGCAGCAGCAGCAGCAGCAGCAGCAGCAGCAGCAGCAGCAGCAGCAGCAGCAGCAGCAGCAGCAGCAGCAGCAGCAGCAGCAGCAGCAGCAGCATTAATGTTGTTGTTGTTGCGCAACGGAGAACGATGCATTCAAACTTGTAATTTCAGGAAGAAGTCAAAGACAGATGACCCGGACGGAATGTTCAAGCGTTACGTCGCACCTGATGCAGACTTCGTCTATACGAGGAACGAGATTCCGGACACAGTCGAAGTGAGTGCAGCGGACAACGTCCGGAGACGACCCGGCAACAGATCACGCACTCCATACGAATCGATACACATCGAGGACTTCACAGACGACAGCGTCAATTCGGGTGGGCAATCATTTGACGCAACACCATCGGTCGCCATCTTGAACGCCGGCCAACAACGGCCGCCAGCGTCAAACACAGACCAAGACGTTGCAGACTTGTACGCTGTACCAATAAAGAAGAAAAAGAGGTCAGAAGAAGCGCCGACCCCAGCCAGGCGACAACACAGAGATTGAACACGTGGAAAACGACCTCTATCAGAGTGCAGGCTATGACAATGTGCACATCTTGGACGGCGAAGTTATTGTCGTGGAGAACGATCTGTATGACCAAGCCAGTGTCGTGCTTTAATATGTAAATAGTACTTTAAAGACAACTATTTATCCCAGAAGTCACTGAAAATGTATATACTTGTTATATGTGTTATATAACTTCTGAGAAATGCGAATGAAATCGGAGAGAAAGTAAAAGCGATTAACGTTGGCGTTGGAGCCAGCAAATGTATTGTTGAGAACATGTGTCCCTGGTTTGAGGGGGTTTTAAAATTGTCAGACGGTGAGAATGGATTAAAATAATGTTTGCAACAATATTCTATATATCTGGTATATAGAGTTTATTTGAAAAGAACCGGTAAGCATTTTGTGTGTAATTATTTTAGGACGAACTATCGAATTCGTTGTCGTCGTATTCCACAATGTGTTCTCAACACAAGATATTAAACGGAAGGAACATTATGTTGATGGCATTATCATTGCACGTATCGGTTTTATTTCATAGTCCCGTGAATACACTAGTTCGAGCTTAATCATGGATAACGGCAGCAACGTGTACGAAGCTGTGCACGGCGTTGTCGGATGGGATGAAGACGTTAAGATCACAGAGTTGGTCTTCTCAACTACACGATGATGTTTTGTTGTACTCCATGTTTCTTGGATTTTACAGTACCTGACATAATGGGGCAAAGTGCATCACCATAGTAACATTCACGTGTAACTTATGTTATCGTTGTCTACTACATCACACTATCGCCACCTGGAAGAGTTGGTGTGAACTATTAATGTTATTATACTCCGCAACAACATAATGAGATCTAACTTGTGTTTCTTTTCAGTAAGTATTAGCAATATGATATGATACTTGGTGTTGTGTTTATTACGACACTGACGCGACGTTTTAACGACCATCGGTCGCTTTCTTCTGTGCTTGTTGAACATGTTCACAAATGGCATGTATTGTAGATATATTTCTCCAAAAACTGACGATTTGATGGCGCTGTGGTCAGCAAAACGAAGCGTCACGTTGTTCATCTCCAGTCATTGGACGGAACTGTCTTGTTTCACTAACTCCTTGTTCTTTTCTTAATGTTCTCCTTCTCATGTTGCTGCCCTGTATGTGTCTGTCTGTCTGTCTGCGTGCGTGCATGCGTGCCTGACTGTCTTCTGTATGTCTCCCTCCCTCCATTCCCTCTCTTCTCCTCCCCCTCCCCTCTCTCTCTCTCTCTCTCTCCTCTCTCCCCCCCCTCACCCTCCCCCTCTCTCTCTCTCTCTCTCCCCCCCTCTCTCTCTCTCTCTCTCTCTCTCTCTCTCCTCTATCTCTCTCCCTCTCTCTCTCTTTCTCTCTCTCTCTCCCTTCCCCCCCATCTCTCTCTCTCTCTCCCTCCCTCTCTCTCTCTCTCTCTCTCTCTCTCTCTCTCACTCTCTCTCTCTCTCTCTCTTCTCTCTCCCTCCCTCCCACTCTCTCTCTCCTCTCTCTCTCTCTCTCTCTCTCTCTCTCTCTCTCTCTCTCTCTCTCGCTCTCTCTCTTCTACAATACAGTAATTGTAGACTATAGGTTATATGCAGACCGTGACAAGGGCGGAGACGTATGGAAGTTATGGAACTGGCTCTCTGTGTGTTTGTCAACTGAGGAGTGACGTCGGATAACGGGAGGTCTCGCCAGCACAACATTGTATGAACGACGAGTTGCGGTTAGATTAGGGGTGCTGTCAATACACCGTCATGACTACCAGCTATGACTTCAAGATAGTTTCACTACAATGTTGTATTAAGAACAACGTGAGGTACTATTTTACTGATTCAGTGACTGTTGACTTAAATCTTGCAACAGAAGTTGTAAATAATCTAAGGATGTTCTTGTATTTATTTAAACTGTTTATGTTTTAACGAATAAAGTGAACATTTACAGTAATTCATTGTATGACACTATTTTGCAGAAACGTTTTAAATATTGCAGATTGGTGGTAGTATCTAACAATAATATGGCAATAACGGATGGTTGCTGAAACATTTGCACGAAGCGTGTTTTGACGACGTTATATAAGACCCCTAAATTGAGTCAACTGTGAAGGCATTGAAGAAATGGTTGTCGCTAGGTCACGTGAAAAAGGTGTCGGCAGGTCACGTAAAATGGATGTACCGTAAAATACGTGTCGGTACGTCTTTTGAAAAAATTGACGGAACAGACATGAGTCACGAAGGAAGCAACCACTGGCGTCATGCTTTGTTTACGGACCATGCGCACTGAGAGTCGGCGGAGTTCACCTACGTAAGTTATAATATACGGCGTCAACTAGGAAGTGATTATTCTGCGGCGTGTTCCTAGTTCTGCCGGTCGGCGACTGCTGCGGACACAGGCGAGTCACCATGCTTCTGCAGCTGATAACGGGCGCCGCCGTCTTGTTGACACTGGCAAAGGGTACGTACATTTACAAATGACGTTCAACACGGAGCACAACAGTGATACGTTCAGTGACGTCAGATCAGTGATACATTCAGTGACGTCACAGCAGTGATACAATCAGTGACGTTACAGCGGTGACACGCTCAGTAACGTAATAGCAGTGATACGTTCAGTGACGTCATAGCAGTGACACGTTCAGTAAGGCATGACAAAACGTGTAGACAAATCGACGTAATTCAAACCTTCATTAACGCAATAACAAGTGAGAGCGTGTGTGTGTGTGTGTGTGTGTGTGTGTGTGTGTGTGTGTGTGTGTGTGTGTGTGTGTGTGTGTGTGTGTGTGTGTGTGTGTGTGTGTGTGTGTGTGTGTGTGTGTGTGTGTGTGTGTGTGTGTGTGTGTGTGTGTGTGTGTGTGTGTGTGTGTGTGTGTGTGTGTGTGTGTGTGTGTGTGTGTGTGTGTGTGTGTGTGTGTGTGTGTGTGTGTGTGTGTGTGTGTGTGTGTGTGTGTGTGTGTGTGTGTGTGTGTGTGTGTGTGTGTGTGTGTGTGTGTGTGTGTGTGCCTGCGTGTGTGTGTGTATTTGCGTTCCAGCGTGTCTATGTTCGTGCGGTATGTATGTTTGAGGAGTCAAGACCTGAGCTCATGTTTCCATTGGTGTTTCGTTAATCTCACCATAATAAAACCGCCAACCAGCATCATAATGTTCCATCTCACTGACAAAGAACCGACTATTAGACAAACTGAACTTGCTGAATAACTACTGTGTGTCTACATAATGCAGAATACAAATCACTAAACTTGTCTTACTACTATTTGGGCATGGGAGTATACAAGTGGACCAACTTGAATTCAATCGAATGAACAACTACATTATGCCAAACCAAGAAGTAAAGCGTTTTATCAACTGCAAGCGAACGAGTCTCGAACAAAATATAATTGATGAGTAAATATATTGGTAGAATAATAGTTTACAACCTAACTCTGTTCAATAGCATGGAGTGGAGACTTCTCGTACTGAACACTTATTTTATCTGTGAACACAATAACATGCATATAAATTAATTGACGCGGTGCGTAATTAAATATATGTCTTCCATTTGTAGATGTCTCAGCAGTCCAATGTCCTGAAGGATGGATGAATTGGTCCAACTACTGCTATTATTTTTCATCTCAAATTGCGACATTTGAGAATGCTAAATTGTCTTGCGAGGAAATGTCGGCACACCTAGTCAGCATACACAGTAGTGAAGAAAACACGTTTGTGACAAGGTAAGTGCTATCGTGTTATAAATATATGTAACAATCACTGCAGTTCGAGTGTCCCAGGATTAAAATACTGTCATTATTATCCAAGAATGTCAACTGAAATGTCAATATTTGTAAATGTGTTCTTTCAGATTGGCATTACTTTCCATAAAGGTGTATCAACAAACGTCGTAATTATGTCAACCTCACTCATTCACTCACTCATTCAATCAATCACTCATTCACCTACTCACTCACTCACTCACTCACTCACTCACTCACTCACTCACTCATTCATTCACTCATTCATTCATAAGGCACCAACAAATCTTCTACAGCCTCCATTATGTCAACCATGTCTATGTAATTACGTCAAATTGTCGCTGTAACTGCATCAAGACTGCAGCAAATATCCACTAGATGGGTGTGCAGAGGAACATTGGATAGAGAATAAATGGACCCAGTCTCGACTTCCATAACGGGAACGACGTAGAACTGTAAATACGTGTAACTTTAACTACAGTTCAGGCTCCCGGGAGTAAGATGCATCTCGTTATTATCCTATATTTATTTTAACAAGATTTAACAAGATTTGCCATCCAAGCCAAAGGCCCAGATGGCAAGTGGACAAGGAAGCCATTGGCTTATCGAGAGTCCAACAATGTTCACCTACTTATAACCCGCCCTCCTGATATATGTGTCAACCTTGTTTTTAAACATATTCACGCTGCTAGCAGTTACACAATCTGTAGACAGTTTGTTCCATTCATTTATTGTCCTCTGTGAGAACGAGTGCTTCCTAATGTCCAATCTGCATTGATCCTTTACTAATTTTACCTCATGTCCTCTAGTTCTGCTATCCTTCTTGAGTGAGAAAAACATATTTCTATCAATATTTTCATACCCATTCAATATCTTAAAAACTTCAATCTGATCTCCTCTTAACCTCCTTGTCTCTAGAGTTGTTAAACCACATTCTTTCAGGCGTTCTTCATAACTAAGGTCTCTAAGTTCTGGAATCATTTTAGTTGCTCTCCTTTGTATGCGTTCAAGCGTATCTATATCCTTCTTACGATATGGTCTCCATGCTTGTATACAGTATTCTAAATGAGGTCTAACTATTGCTTTATAAAGAGGTATAATTAACTTTTTTCCCTTATATGTTATGTTTCTTCTAATCAATCCAAGAATTTGATTACCCTTTGAAGCTGCAATACCACACTGCTCTGAAACTTTCATATCAGCGCTTATTGTAACTCCTAAGTCCTTTTCTTTTACAGTAGTACCAAGAACAGTAGCTCCCATTTTATAGTTTACATTCAAGTTCCCATGTCCTGTATGTAGGCATTTACATTTCCCAAAATTGAACAGCATCTGCCATTTCTCAGACCATTTCACTAATCTGTCTAGATCGTTTTGTAAATGTTGTTTATCACCATCAGTATTAACCTTTCTAAACAGTTTTGTGTCGTCCGCAAATTTCAGTACGTTACTTGTTATACTCTCGTCCAAGTCATTGATATAAATTAAGAATAATATAGGTCCTAATACTGATCCTTGAGGTACCCCACTCAAAACCGATTTCCAATTTGAAACTTCTCCATCTACTACAACTCGTTGTCTTCTGTCAGTCAGCCATTGTTCTATCCAGTCAGTTATGCTATCCCCGATACCATGGGCTTTTAATTTAAGTAGCAATCTTTGATGTGGCACTTTGTCAAAAGCTTTCTGAAAATCTAAGTAGATAATATCTACTGGCGATCCCATGTCTATCCACTTAGTGATTTCTTCCAAAAAACATAACATATTTGTTAAGCATGACCTCGCTTTAAGGAATCCATGTTGAGATGAATTTAATAATTTATGCTTAACGAGGAAGTCCACCATATGGTCTTTAATTAACCTTTCTAATAATTTACAAATCACTGACGTTAAACTCACTGGTCTGTAATTCTCTGACTTATTTCTCGAACCCTTTTTAAATAATGGTATGATGTTTGCTTCTTTCCATTCAAACGGAACAACTCCCTCTTTTAATGACAAGTTGAATACTCTTGCAAGTGGTATACTGATTTGATCTACTGTTTCCATTAGTAATTTTGGAGGAATCCCATCCACTCCCGGTGATTTGTTATCCTTCATTGCCTTTATTTTCCTAGCTACCAATTCTGGAGTTACAACTAACGGTCCTAAATAGTCAGATTTAGCCCCCTGAAATTTAGCATCAGCAACTGGTAATGAACTAATATCTTCTTTTGTAAACACTGAACTGAAGTAACCATTTAGGTCTTCCGCCATTAAAAACCCCTGTGATATTATATTTCCAGCACTGTCTTCTAGAGGTCCAACCTTGTCTTGTACATTTTGTTTACTCCTGACATATGCATAAAAACTCTTGCTGTCAGTTTTTATGTTACATGCCAGTTTTTGCTCATAGCTTCTTTTAGATTGTCTGATTTCAGTTGTAGCTGCATTAAGTGCCTCTTTGTATTTTGCATAGTCTTCTTCCTTTCTGGTACGCCTATAAACCCTCCACATAGTTTGTTTTAGCATTATTTTTCTAATTGCCTCTTTTGACAAGTGTTTCTTTCTACACCGTTTTCCTTGTTTTCGGAAGGGAACAAATTTATCAATGATACTCTCAATTTCATATTTTAGAATATTCCAACATTCAATTGCAGTCTTATCCATCAGCATGTTATTCCAATCTAGCTGTGCTAAGTATTTTCTCATATCTTTGTAGTTACCTTTGTGGAAGTTTCTCTTATACGTTTTCTTATTTTTACTTTCTGATTTTACATTGATGTCAAAATGTATTTGATTATGGTCACTATTACCCAATGGTTCAAATATTTTTACATTGTCCACTAATTCTTGTTGTGATGACAAAACTATATCTAATACATTTTCTCCCCTGGTTGGTTCTAGTACGTGCTGAGTAAGAAAGCTATCCTGGATTAAACATAGAAATTGTTGATCCTCAATCCCTGTGCTCTCTAGAGAATTCCATTGTATGTGTCCATGGTTAAAATCTCCCATTATGATACATTCCCCTTTACTAACTTCCTTTATAGCGTTTTTTATTTTTGTGTTGTCCTCTTCGTTTATGTTTGGACTTCGGTAAACTAATCCAATAGTTAATTTTGAATTTCCTGAAACAATTTTGCACCAAACAGCTTCATCGCAATCTGCTTCCCTTTCTAGTTTTATTTCATAAGCCTGAATAGATTCTTTAACATATAAAATAACTGCCCCGCCCCTTCTTCCTATTCGATCTTTCCTAAACATTACGTATCCTGTCAGTCCTAATTCAGCATCTGTTATATCTATGTTAGCCCATGATTCAGTTATACCAATTATGTGAGGGTCAATATCTTCTACCATAATGTTTAATTCGTTTTTCTTATTTACTATGCTCCTTGCATTTAAACATACGCATCTATAACCTTTTTCAGAGATGATTTTCGGATGATTTGATATTGGTTTATCTGTGCTAGTGGCCTCTTGTTCTGCTTGAGACACCTCTAGGTAACCCCCCTGCACTTCTAGTTTAAAGAATGTTTACTTCCAAAAATATTTGTCATTGTACCCAAGTCGCTATCTACTGCTGCTGAAAGTTTGTCCGCGAATACTGCCGCCCCCTTTCCACTTAAATGAAGCCCATCCTTCATGTACATATCAGCCCTCCCAACAAAACTTCCCCATAAATCCACAAATCCAATTTCCTCTTCCCTACACAGCCTCTGGACTAACATGTTAATTGCCATCCCCCGACAATTTCGATATTTATGACCCCTCCTGCCCATTACAGGTAAAATCCCTGACAGTATTACCTGCTCAACCCGCGTCTGTTTTAGTGTTCTGACCAACTGCCTATATTTCCTAACTATGGCAGTTGTACCCTCCCTCTCTACGTTATTTGTCCCTACATGTACTAAAACAGATCCACCCTTACCCGAGCCTACGATGTTTTTTACCCTCTCAGTTATCGCCTCTATTTTGGCTCCAGGCAAGCAGACCACCACATCATCTCCCTTGTTTAAGACTCTGTCGGTCTTCCTAACTATCGAATCCCCCACAAACACCCTCGCTCTCTTCCTCACCCCCTCTATCACTGCTGCAGAATAACTCTTCCTTTCGATCCCCTCCATCACATTCTGTCCTGACCCCTTCCCTTCCGTCTCCCCCACTCCCTTCTCCTTCCCTCCTGTCTCCCCTACTCCCCTCTCCTTCACTCCGGTTGTTTTCCCTCCCGTCTCCCCCACTCCCTTCTCCTTCCCTCCTGTCTCCGCTACTCCCCTCTCCTTCACTCCGGTTGTCTTCCCTCCCGTCTCCCCCACTCCCTTCTCCTTCCCTCCTGTCTCCGCTACTCCCCTCTCCTTCACCCCGGTTGTCTTCCCTCCCGTCTCCCCCACTCCCTTCTCCTTCCCTCCTGTCTCCCCTACTCCCCTCTCCTTCACCCCGGTTGTCTTCCCTCCCGTTCCTTTCCTTCCCGTCTCCTTACGTCCTGTCTCCCTATGACCTGTCACCTTCCCTCCTCTCAGCTTCCTCCCAGGCTGAGGTGAGCTCTCCCTAGCATCTCTTGTGTCTTTCCCCACTTTATCGTCTACTGTTCCCTCACCGGAACTACCGGCACAACTCCCCTGTTCCCTTCCCACCATTGCCACAACGAGCAGCCTCAGCTCTTCCAACTCCACCTCTAGTTCCTTCATCCCCTACACTCAAAACTAAAACTATCTGCCTGGACCTCAGCCCAGGACTTCTCGCACCCAGACTTGACGAAATCTACCCAGTTACTACAACTGCCACAAATTAAGTGCCTTGTGGCCTTTAACTGCCGTTTGCACGGCGCCATCATACAATTTAGTTTTAATTAGTTTGCTACGTTAGCCTTGAATAAGGCTGTTTTTGTGATCAAAAGAACACTTTAGGCTAAAAATCCTGCCACCTAGCGAATACGGAGAACACTGTGTAACAAAACAACGAAGTCAGTGTGTACTAATTTACGCTAAAATCCTGCTGTTAATTCCTTTTTACCGAAAACGTTGACTACCACTATGTCAGATATTACCTTATGTATGTAATTTAAGTAAATAAATCACTTTATCTTATATATATATTAGCTAATGTAAACGATAGCTCGATGCACGGGTTGAATGACCTGTAAACAAACTCCCTTTTATCACTCGTTGAGTTTGAATCCGGGAAAAAAAAATACTACCTCTGTTAGCAACAACGGTTTCTTAATATATGTCTACAAGAAGTTGGTGAACAATATATGTATAATACTAATACTTATTCTAACCAATATTCACTGTTACTGACTATTCACTATGTTATCTAAATTTTCGAATTGTAAACACCCCTATTAACGCTCGCTGAATTCCCTGACAGAATCCGAAACTAACTTACTCTAAAATACTCCCTCTGACTAATAATTAACAAAACCTGTTTCCTAATATATGTCTACAATACGTTTGTGTATAATATATTTGTGTATAATATATATGCAATTTGGAGTAAACAAAGTATTCGCAAAGGTTTTCTGTTTTCTTCTCACCCCACGGGGCCACTCAATACACTGCCAGTATAACACCCTTGAGAATGTATCTAGCTGAGCTCCCCAACGCACGTTTGAGATACCCTTTCACGTTGAGCGGATTGAAAGATACACCATTTTCATCGGACAGGAGTCATTTTCCATAAGTTACGTAAAAGTATACCTTTTTCAAGTTGATGGAGTAAAACCAAATACACGCCCTTTAACGTGTAAACTATGTGTTGTTTCATGATATGTGATATATATATATTATATTAATTCACTAACATATATAATTCATAGATTAATGTGAATTAAAGTATGATATGTCAATATATATACCATTATTTACACAATAAGTGTTATTTTAGACCCTAAACGCGGTATGTGCGTAAACGTGCGTTGGACAGAGTAAACGTACCCGTAAAACGTAGAATTTGTCTCAAGGATGGTCTACTGGCAACGTATGGCCCCGTTCATTCATTTATATCCAGAAACTACTGAATAGTTCGTGTATTTGCCCATATGTGTAATCTTGTCAAATCATCGATGTACCTACACTAGGAGTGGAAACATTACACACGACCACTGGTTGGGAATACGGAGGAACTCGACCAGAGAGTTAACCATCGCCGAGAAACGGGAAGACTGGCATTGGCTCGACGGAACCAGTCTCAACTTCCACAACTGGACGACGGGAGAACCAAGTACCAACGCGCAATGTGCAGTGATCACAAAGACGACACGATCATGGGACGAAGAATATTGCAGTCAAAGTCACAAGTTCATATGTAAGAAAGGTGTGTAGCATAAGTAATAACGAATACCATATGATATTATCGTAAATGTAATATGTTGGTCACATCATTGTTCGAGCGTGATAATAAGTATTATTATTATTATTTCAGAGAAGCAGTTTAATTTACCGTACACGCGTGTACAGGGGGCATACAAGAAAACAATCGAATACCTGCTTAGGGTGGGTTAAGCATACGTGGGAAGGACGGAAGTGATACTATGTTAACAATGAAAGATTTTGAATAACACACTGACTTCCCAGTCCTCTTGTGGCAGTAAAAGGCACAAGTTCATATGCAAGAAATGTGTGTGTCATCATTAATTATTAACGCCATGCTATATCACGAATGCTTAGAAATAACCTGTTGTCCTTGGATTAATATTTTCGAGAAATATTATAGTGGCGGTGTAAACAGGAATAATAAATATAAAAAAATCTGCTCAGTGTGGGTTACCTATACATAGGAAGTAAGTGATATGTCTATAGACTAGGACATAATCATTCCCTATTCCCGCTGTATTCAAATATGCCGCTTAAGTGAAGCAACCGCTTAAGTTTCGGCCGGAGTGATTCTATTAAACGGAGTCCACCGTAAATGATTTTCTGTTCAGAACTGTGCTTTTAATGGAATCGTTTCGGTTGCAAGGCGTTAACAGTGTTCAAGTAGAAAATACACGTTCACGGCAAGCTTTACTGTTTCGTTTAGAAGTAATGTGTACTCACTTGCGCACGGGCAACTTGCATGCATGGGTGAGTGTTCGTGTGCGTTCAAGCGTGCATGCGTGGCGTCGGATCGTGTGCGTGGAGGATGTGCAACTGTGTGCATCAGTTATGTCGACGCTGACGTTGAGTAACTATAATTGATAACATTTATGCGAATAATTGCTATTTTCAGTTATATCGCAACATACAACAACGACAACAATCTTAGCACCCACCACCACCACCTACACTACAACCACTACCCCCATCACCACCATAGCCACCACCACCACTACTGCCACTACCACAACTACCACTACAGAAATGGTCAGTCCACGGATGACCACAGGACCACCAGGAAGTGACTGGACGATCCGGCAGGACAAGGTCACATCATCAGACCCCCCACAGAGCAGCATACTTCCCATTACAGTCAGGCAGGATGGACATATTGGAAAAGTCAAGTCAGGTTTGTAAGCTACAAGCTCAGTGGAGCTAACATATCAGATGTGTGGCTTTAGAAAACACCTAAATGTCTAATAATAAAGTAGCTCGGCTCGGCCAACGACGGACAAGGCATTCAGGGGAATGTCATGCACCGTTGCATATGGATTAATAAAGCGAAAACCCTGGTGAAGGAAACTGGTTGAAATGGGTCAGTGGGGCACACAGTTAAATACAAAGTCTTGTATTCAGTGTCCTTAATCACAGTTGCGCAATATCCGCCGTCTCAGGCAAACAGTTTCTGTCACACAAAACACTGGTCTAAGATTTCTCAAAATAATTTGTGTATCGTATCAGCCAGCATGAAACCACTATCAGTTGTCGGTGGCGCTGTTGTTGCTGATAATAGTATAATAGTTATCATTGTCGTTGTCGTTGTTGTTGATGTTGTTGTTTTTGTTGTTGTTGATGATGATGATGATGTTGTTGTTCTTGTTGTTGTTGTTAACAATTGTCCCTCTCTATTCTGGGAGTGGATGCTGACACCAGGCACCAAAGGAAACGTTGACTTTCTTTCTAACATCTTCTCTGTCCTTGCTGTTAACTATTTCCGTCATGTGGCATGTGCATTGATTATATAATGTACAAAGCAACATCGATTTCCTAATACTATTCAATATGTTCCCTAATTGACACTTTAAAACTACTGTAAATAGAAATCATACTTCCCATGTCGTGTAGTTTCTAACCAAAGTCCGATGTACGTTGTGTTGTACGTTGTGTTGCAGGTGTCGGTCTCTACATCGGCGTGACGGCCGCCTGTGTTGTCGTTGTCCTCGCAGCGGTCGCGGCTGGCCTGGTTCTCTATAGAAGGTACGACCGCTCAATCAGCAGTATTGCTTTTAAATGCTGACGGTAGTCGTTTGAATGCAGCACAGTGTATGCCTCTGCCCCATTCTTTTAGGCACTTTCCCTGTTGTTTAACCGTGCTATTTTTTTCTCTCGTCACTCCCGTTGTGTCATCATACCGCTCAATCTCATATATTTGCATTTTACAGAATTTAGACTTGTCTTGATATAGTTCAAAAGCGATTGTTCTAAATAGTGGTGGATTTAGGGGGGGGGGCATTCGGCCATTCATCTCCTTGGTTTTGTTTCGGGATATGAATATTGCCGTGAATAAACTGTTGCGCTACTACATGAAAGCATGACAAATTAATGGGTGATAAAGTTCGTGCCTAAAAGTTCGTGCCTAAATACACAATTGAATACAACACTGGTTGTTAAATATATATCTACCGATTAGACATCAATAAATAAACAACGCACATTCAGGATTTTCGTAAATTCCCACGTATTGTGTCTGCAGGAGGCACTCGACGAAATCCACACAGAACAGAGACACACCTCTACCTTCTATTACGTCCCCTCCTGCCGCGGGGCATGAGCTGAACACACATGAACCGGAAGGAGTCGACGAATATTCTTACGTAAACACGACGAGCCACGACGAACCTGTTGGTTATGTGAACACGGCCAACGTTGACGGGGCTACTTACGTGAACACACGCGATGTCGGTGGAGCTGGCTACGTGAACACTGCTGACCGTGGCGGGACTGGCTATGTGAACACGAACGTCACAAATGATCCGTCACATTACGAGCACGTGGCCGTCTCTCAACACCAAGGTCAGTCCAGTGCTGTTGAATCTTTTCGGCAAACGACTGCTGAATATGAAACAATGACGTCACCAACGACACCGTACGAAAATATCGAGATAACAGGTGTTGTCGTACCTGGCGAATATGAATCGCTACAAAGTACGAGGGATGTCGACAACCACGTGTATGAAGCTGCCAACAGCCAGGCCACATAAGTTAAATATGTGTAACGAACACTGTAACGGACACTACAAAGGATACTGTGCTACAGCAGCCGTTCGTTGGGACTGCAACGAACAGCCAAGTTCTAAATAGTCCTACTATAATAACATTCCTGGTCCCCTCGGTCTTACCGTAGGGGCCTACTTCGGTCTTACCGTAGGGGCCTACTTCGGTCTTACCGTAAGGGCATACTTCGGTCTTACCGTAGGGGCCTACTTCGGTCTTACCGTAGGGGCCTACTTCGGTCTTACCGTAGGGGCCTACTTCGGTCTTACCGTAGGGGCCTACTTCGGTCTTACCGTAGGAACCTACTTCGGTCTTACCGTAGGGACCTACTTCGGTCTTACCGTAGGGGCCTACCTCGGTCTTACCGTAGGGACCTACTTCGGTCTTACCGTAGGGGCCTACTTCGGTCTTACCGTAGGGACCTACTTCGGTCTTACCGTAGGGGCCTACTTCGGTCTTACCGTAGGGGCCTACTTCGGTCTTACCGTAGGGGCTTACTTCGGTCTTACCGTAGGAACCTACTTCGGTCTTACCGTAGGGACCTACTTCGGTCTTACCGTAGGGGCCTACCTCGGTCTTACCGTAGGGACCTACTTCGGTCTTACCGTAGGGACCTACTTCGGTCTTACCGTAGGGGCCTACTTCGGTCTTACCGTAGGGGCCTACTTCGGTCTTACCGTAGGGGCCTACTTCGGTCTTACCGTAGGGACCTACTTCGGTCTTACCGTAGGGACCTACTTCGGTCTTACCGTAGGGGCCTACTTCGGTCTTACCGTAGGAACCTACTTCGGTCTTACCGTAGGGACCTACTTCGGTCTTATCGTAGGGGCCTACTTCGGTCTTACCGTAGGGGCCTACTTCGGTCTTACCGTAGGGGCCTACTTCGGTCTTACCGTAGGGACCTACTTCGGTCTTACCGTAGGGACCTACTTAGTCGAATACAGACAAAGCTAAGATGTAGTGGACTTGAGATTACACGGCTGTGAGAGATTTCATTTGTTCAAGCAATGTTTATAATTATGTTGGCGGTGTCTATTACAACATAAGCAATATCAACACACAACTGTTTGAATTTACTTACTCAACGTTTCGGCAACCGTCGGTAGCTTTCATCGGTAACTGAATTCTGTGACGATTAGTTCTTCTTCTGCTCGCCAGTTGGCATGGCAAACAGCCCGTCCCATACGTGGCTGAGTCGTTATCCCCCTCGTGATGAAGGCTGCCGACGGTAGCCGAAACGTTGAGTAAATAAAGACGCCCTGGGAAGTCCCCTACTCTATATTCATCTTGTCTCACTGTTCGTCTGTCCATACTGCTGTTCTCTCATAGCATGATATAATTGCATTACTAGTATGGTGGAGTATGATAGTTGCTGTGTTCGTTCTGTGTGTGGTTGTTAACTGAGGCGTGACGCCGGATAAAGGCGAGGTCTCGCCAGTTGCTACTTCAGGCAAAGACTGCTTTGGGCAAAGTTAGGGGTGATCTCAAAACGTCAAAGCAGCAAACGTTTGTATAACTTCAAGTTATTATCAGGACTTTATGTAGCCAAACACCACTTGAACTAAAAGGAACCGGTGGCTAACAACATTACTCGGGACGTCGTGTCAAGAGAGATTTTATGCTAACAAACTGTTCGGCGTATTCTGTTGCATTAGTACCGCTTTGTATTTAAAAGCATGTGTTGCGTACAATGATAAAATGTACCATTATATTAAATGACTGTGTGGCACAATTTTTTGCTAAATTGATAAACCAGTATCAGTAAAGACACCCGCAATGGACGCCAGGAGCGTGCACTGATAACCTCACACGGTCCCTAAGTTGGGTTGAATATAAAGGCTTTAACAAATCAGTGTCTGTAGGTCTAAATATATTACTCAGTGAAATGAAACGCCCTGAGACCTAACGCAGTGTCACGAATGACCTAACGCAGAGTCACGAATGACCTAACGCAGAGTCACGAATGACCTAACGCAGAGTCACGAATGACCTAACGCAGTGTCACGAATGACCTAACGCAGAGTCACGAATGACCTAACGCAGAGTCACGAATGACCTAACGCAGAGTCACGAATGACCTAACGCAGAGTCACGAATGAGCTAACGCAGAGTCACGAATGACCTAACGCAAAGTCACGAATGACCTAACGCAGAGTCACGAATCAAATACAGGCGTAAGTTCCGTAACGCATTAGTTACGTGCCATTCGCATTGACGATCTGTGAGGATTCTCCTGCCTAAGCGTTGCTACACTGCGTCAACTAGGAAGTGATTATTCCTAGTTCAGTCGGTCGGCGACTGCTGCGGGCATAGGCAAGTCGCCATGCTGCTGCTAACGGGCGCCGTCGTCTTGTTGACACTGGCAAAAGGTACGAACACGTACTAATGCAGCGCAGCAGTGAAACGTTCAGTTACGTCACAGTAATGGTGAGATAAGCTACGTCACAGCAGTCATGCGTTCAGTTACGTCACAGCAGTGATACTTCAATGACGTCACAGCAGTGATGCGTTCAGTGACGTCACAGCAGTAACGCGTTCGCGTCGGAAAGATGTGTAGACATATCAACGTAATTCAAAGCTCCGTTAACGCAATTACGACTGAAAGATCGTACACCCGCGTTTCCGCTTAGGCCTTGTCATACGCGCTGGTGTGTGTTTGTGTGCGGAACACTCATGCATGATGCCTTAAAGTACAAGCGTTTCGTTATATCAAAACTGGCCATGAACAATGGAGGCTATTTTTATATGTCTGATGATTCATGACATCTATATAATGCTAACGTGCGCGACAATACCCTCTCTTGATGTACACTTTAATTAGTTGAACTATTTAACTTAATCCGCAGAAGTGAAACAACATTACATCGTTCCTTTCGTTTAGCTGATTGTCTTTTGTTGCTGATAGTTTTCGTCTCGGTTCACATTGTTTGCTGCCACACTTACACATTTAAGCCTTCATTCATTGCTAATAACACATGTGTCTACCATTTGTAGATGCCGCTGCCGTCCAATGTCCCGGTGGATGGGTGAATTGGCACAACTACTGCTACAATTTTCCATCTGAATCTAAGACATTTAAGAATGCAAAAAGTTCTTGCGAAGCATTAACAGCACACTTGGTCAGCATACATAGTTGGGGAGAAACAGCGGTTGTGACAACGTAAGTGTCACCATGTCCTAGACACACACAACAACCACAGCCGTCAGCTCGGGCCGCACGGGTGTCAGATGAGCCTCGTTGTTACCCTATCTTTGTCTGTAGAAAACATATATTTATTTTCAGATTGACATCACTTCTTCTGGCATCGTTACTTTTTGTTTTCTTCTTCCGACACTGATTCCGTTTCATTGCCCTCTCCGCCACCCGTCTCCCCCAACCGTCGCCAACACCACCCGTCTCCACCACCACCCGTCTCCATCACCCGTCTTCCCAACCCGTCTCCCTCACCCGTCTCCCCCACCCGTCTCCCCCACCCGTCTCCACCACCCGTCTCCACCACCCGTCTACATCACCCGTCTCCACCACCCGTCTCCACCACCCGTCTCCCCCACCCGTCTCCACCACCCGTCTCCACCACCCGTCTACACCACCAGTCTCCACCACCCGTCTCCATCACCCATCTACATCACCCGTCTACATCACCCGTCTCCACCACCCGTCTCCACAACCCGTCTCCACCACCCGTCTACACCACCCGTCTACATCACCCGTCTCCACCGCCCGTCTCCACCACCCGTCTCCACCACCCGTCTACACCACCCGTCTACATCACCCGTCTCCACCACCCGTCTACACCACCCGTCTACATCACCCGTCTCCACCACCCGTCTCCACCACCCGTCCCCACCACCCGTCCCCATCACCCGTCTCCACCACCCGTCCCCATCACCCGTCTCCACCACCCGTCTACACCACCCGACTACATCACCCGTCTACACCACCCGTCTCCACCACCCTTCTCCACCACCCGTCTCCACAACCCGTCTCCACCACCCGTCTCCACCACCCGTCTACACCACCCGTCTACATCACCCGTCTACACCACCCGTCTCCACCAACCGTCTCCACCACCCGTCTCCACCACCCGTCTCCACCACCCGTCTACACTACCCGTCTCCACCACCCGTCTACATCACCCGTCTCCACCAACCGTCTCTACCACCCGTCTCCACCACCCGTCTCCACCACCCGTCTCCACCACCCGTCTCCACCACCCGTCTCCACCACCCGTCTACACCACCCGCCTACATCACCCGTCTCCACCACCCGTCTACACCACCCGTCTACATCACCCGTCTGCACCACCCGTCTCCACCACCCGTCTACATCACCCGTCTCCACCACCCGTCTCCACCACCCGTCCCCACCACCCGTCCCCATCACCCGTCTCCACCACCCGTCCCCACCACCCGTCCCCATCACCCGTCTTTACCACCCGTCTACACCACCCGTCTACATCACCCGTCTACACCACCCGTCTCCACCACCCGTCTCCACCACCTGTCACCACCACCCGTCTCCACCACCCGTCTCCATCACCTGTCTCCACCACCCGTCTCCATCACCCGTCTACACCACCCGTCTACATCACCCGTCTCCACCACCCGTCTCCACCACCCGTCTCCACCACCCGTCTCACCCACTCGTCTCCACCACCCGTCTCCACCACCCGTCTACACCACCCGTCTACATCACCCGTCTCCACCACCCGTCTACACCACCCGTCTCCACCACCCGTCTACATCACCCGTCTCCACCACCCGTCTCCACCACCCGTCTCCACCACCCGTCTCCACCACCCGTCTCCACCACCCGTCTACACCACCCGCCTACATCACCCGTCTCCACCACCCGTCTACACCACCCGTCTACATCACCCGTCTCCCCCACCCGTCTCCACCACCCGTCTACATCACCCGTCTCCACCAACCGTCCCCACCACCCGTCCCCACCACCCGTCCCCATCACCCGTCTCTACCACCCGTCTACACCACCCGTCTACATCACCCGTCTACACCACCCGTCTCCACCACCCGTCTCCACCACCCGTCACCACCACCCGTCTCCACCACCCGTCTCCACCACCCGTCTCTACCACCCGTCTACACCACCCGTCTACATCACCCGTCTCCACCACCCGTCTCCATCACCCGTCTCCACCACCCGTCTACACCACCCGTCTACATCACCCGTCTCCACCACCCGTCTACACCAACCGTCTACATCACCCGTCTACACCACCCGTCTACATCACCCGTCTCCACCACCCGTCTCCATCACCCGTCTCCACCACCCGTCTACACCACCCGTCTACATCACCCGTCTCCACCACCCGTCTCCATCACCCGTCTCCCCCACACGTCTCCATCACCCGTCTTCCCACCCGTCTCCCCCATCCGTCTCCATCACCCGTCTCCCCCACCCGTCTCCATCACCCGTCTCCACCTCCCGTCTCCATCACCCGTCTCCACCACCCGTCTCCCCCACCCGTCTCCACCACCCGTCTACATCACGCGTCTCCATCACCCGTCTACACCACCCGTCTACATAACCCGTCTCCACCACCCGTCTCCCCCACCAGTCTCCATCACCCGTCTCCCCACCCTTCACCATCACCCGCCTCCCCCACCCGTCCCCACCACCCGTTTCCCCCACCCATCTCCACCACCCGTCTCCCCCACCCGTCTACACCACCCGTCTCCACCACCCGTCTCCATCACCCGTCTCCACCACCCGTCTCCCCCACCCGTCTCCCCACCCGTCTCCCCACTCGTCTCCCCCACCCATCTACATCACCCGTCTCCACCACCCGTCTCCACCACCCGTCTACACCACCCGTCTACATCACCCGTCTCCACCACCCGTCTACATCACCCGTCTCAACCACCCGTCTCCATCACCCGTCTCCACTACCCGTCTCCATCACCCGTCTGCATCACCCGTCTACATCACCCGTCTCCACCACCCGTCTACATCACCCGTCTCCACCACCCGTCTCCACCACCCGTCTACACCACCCGTCTACAACACCCGTCTCCACCACCCGTCTACATCACCCGTCTACACCACCCGTCTACATCAACCGTCTCCACCACCCGTCTCCATCACCCGTCTCCACCACCCGTCTACACCACCCGTCTCCACCACCCGTCTACACCACCCGTCTCCACCACCCGTCTCCACCACCCGTCTCCACCACCCGTCTCCATAACCCGTCCCCACCACCCGTCTACACCACCCGTCTACATCACCCGTCTCCACCACCCGTCTCCACCACCCGTCTCCACCACCCGTCTACACCAACCGTCTCCACCACCGGTCTCCATCACCCGTCTCCATCAACCTTTTCCTCATCCGTCTCCACCAAACGTCTCCCCACCCGTCTCCCCCACCCGTCTCCCCCACCCGTTTCCACCACCCGTCTCCACCACCCGTCTCCCCCACCCGTCTCCCCCACTCGTCAGTCCCACCCGTCTCCATCACCCTTCTCCATCACCCGTCTCCCCCACTCGTCTCCCCCACCCGTCTCCACCACCCGTCTCCACCATCCGTCTCCCCCACCCGTCTCCACCACCCGTCTCATCACCCGTCTTCCCCACCCGTCTCCACCACCCCTCTCCATCACCCGTTTCCACAACCCGTCTCCATCACCCGCCTCCACCACCCGTCTACACCACCCGTCTCCATCACCCGTCTCCACCACCCGTCTCCCCCACCCGTCTCCATCACCCATCTCCCCCACCCGTCTCCATCACCCGTCTCCACCACCCGTCTCCATCACCCGTCTCCACCACCCGTCTCCATCATCTGTCTCCACCACCCGTCTCCACCACCCGTCTCCACCACCCGTCTCCACCTCCCGTCTTCATAACCCGTCTACATCACCCGTCTCCACCACCCGTCTACATCACCCGTCTCCACCACCCGTCTCCACCATCCGTCTACACCACCCGTCTACATCACCCGTCTCCACCACCCGTCTCCATCACCCTTCTCCACCACCCGTCTACACCACCCGTCTACATCACCCGTCTCCACCACCCGTCTCCACCACCCTTCTCCACCACCCGTCTACACCACTAGACTCCACCACCCGTCTCCACCACCCGTCGCCACCACCCGTCTCCACCACCCGTCTCCCCCACCCGTCTCCATCACCCGTCTCCACCACCCGTCTCCACCACCCGTCTTCATCACCCGTCTACATCACCCGTCTCCACCACCCGTCTACATCACCCGTCTCCACCACCCGTCTCCACCACCCGTCTCCACCACCCGTCTCCACCACCCGTCTACACCACCCGTCTACATCACCCGTCTCCACCACCCGTCTCCATCACCCGTCTACACCACCCGTCTACATCACCCGTCTCCACCACCCGTCTCCACCACCCGTCTCCACCACCCGTCTACATCACCCGTCTCCACCACCCGTCTCCACCATCCGTCTACACCACCCGTCTACATCACCCGTCTCCACCACCCGTCTCCACCACCCGTCTCCACCACCCGTCTACATCACCCGTCTCCACCACCCGTCTCCACCACCCGTCTCCACCACCCGTCTCCATAACCCGTCCCCACCACCCGTCTACACCACCCGTCTACATCACCCGTCTCCACCACCCGTCTCCACCACCCGTCTCCACCACCCGTCTACACCAACCGTCTCCACCACCGGTCTCCATCACCCGTCTCCATCAACCGTTTCCTCACCCGTCTCCACCACCCGTCTCCATCACCCATCTCCCCCACCCGTCTCCATCACCCGTCTCCACCACCCGTCTCCATCACCCGTCTCCACCACCCGTCTCCATCACCCGACTCCCCACCCGTCTCCATCACCCGTTTCCCCCACTCGTTTCCATCACCCGTCTCCCCCACACGTCTCCATCACCCGTCTCCCCACCCGTCTCCCCCATCCGTCTCCATCACCCGTCTCCCCCACCCGTCTCCCCACCCGTCTCCCCACACGTCTCCCCCACCCATCTACATCACCCGTCTCCACCACCCGTCTCCACCACCCGTCTACACCACCCGTCTACATCACCCGTCTCCACCACCCGTCTACATCACCCGTCTCCACCACCCGTCTCCATCACCCGTCTCCACTACCCGTCTCCATCACCCGTCTGCATCACCCGTCTCCACCACCCGTCTCCACCACCCGTCTACACCACCCGTCTACATCACCCGTCTCCACCACCCGTCTACACCACCAGACTCCACCACCCGTCTACACCACCCGTCTACATCACCCGTCTCCACCACCCGTCTCCACCACCCGTCTACACCACCCGTCTACATCACCAGTCTCCACCACCCGTCTCAACCACCCGTCCCCACCACCCGTTCCCATCACCCGTCCCCACCACCCGTCCCCACCACCCGTCCCCATCACCCGTCTCCACCACCCGTCTACACCACCCGTCTACATCACCCGTCTACATCACCCGTCTCCATCATCTGTCTCCATCACCCGTCTCCACCACCCGTCTACACCACCCGTCTACATCACCCGTCTCCACCACCCGTCTCCACCACCCTTCTCCACCACCCGTCTACACCACTCGTCTCCACCACCCGTCTCCACCACCCGTCGCCACCACCCGTCTCCACCACCCGTCTCCCCCACCCGTCTCCATCACCCGTCTCCACCACCCGTCTCCACCACCCGTCTTCATCACCCGTCTACATCACCCGTCTCCACCACCCGTCTACATCACCCGTCTCCACCACCCGTCTCCACCACCCGTCTCCACCACCCGTCTCCACCACCCGTCTCCACCACCCGTCTACATCACCCGTCTCCACCACCCGTCTCCATCACCCGTCTCCACCACCCGTCTACACCACCCGTCTACATCACCCGTCTCCACCACCCGTCTCCACCACCCGTCTCCACCACCCGTCTCCACCACCCGTCTACATCACCCGTCTCCACCACCCGTCTCTACCACCCGTCTCCACCACCTGTCTACACCACCCGTCTCCATCACCCGTCTACATCACCCGTCTCCACCACCCGTCTCCATCACCCGTCTCCACCACCCGTCTCCCCCACCCGTCTCCCCACCCGTCTCCCCATTCGTCTCCCCCACCCATCTACATCACCCGTCTCCACCACCCGTCTCCATCACCCGTCTCCACCACCCGTCTACACCAACCGTCTCCACCACCGGTCTCCATCACCCGTCTCCATCAACCTTTTCCTCACCCGTCTCCACCACCCGTCTCCCCACACGTCTCCCCCACTCGTCTCCCCCACCCGTTTCCACCACCCGTCTCCACCACCCGTCTCCCCCACCCGTCTCCCCCACTCGTCAGTCCCACCCGTCTCCATCACCCTTCTCCATCACCCGTCTCCCCCACTCGTCTCCCCCACCCGTCTCCACCACCCGTCTCCACCATCCGTCTCCACCACCCGTCTACACCACCCGTCTACATCACCCGTCTCCACCACCCGTCTACATCACCCGTCTCCACCACCCGTCTCCATCACCCGTCTCCACTACCCGTCTCCATCACCCGTCTGCATCACCCGTCTACATCACCCGTCTCCACCACCCGTCTACATCACCCGTCTCCACCACCCGTCTCCACCACCCGTCTACACCACCCGTCTACAACACCCGTCTCCACCACCCGTCTACATCACCCGTCTATACCACCCGTCTACATCAACCGTCTCCACCACCCGTCTCCATCACCCGTCTCCACCACCATTCTACACCACCCGTCTACACCAGCCGTCTCCACCACCCGTCTACACCACCCGTCTCCACCACCCGTCTCCACCACCCGTCTCCACCACCCGTCTCCATAACCCGTCCCCACCACCCGTCTACACCACCCGTCTACATCACCCGTCTCCACCACCCGTCTCCACCACCCGTCTCCACCACCCGTCTACACCAACCGTCTCCACCACCGGTCTCCATCACCCGTCTCCATCAACCTTTTCCTCACCCGTCTCCACCACCCGTCTCCCCACCCGTCTCCCCCACTCGTCTCCCCCACCCGTTTCCACCACCCGTCTCCACCACCCGTCTCCCCCACCCGTCTCCCCCACTCGTCAGTCCCACCCGTCTCCATCACCCTTCTCCATCACCTGTCTCCCCCACTCGTCTCCCCCACCCGTCTCCACCACCCGTCTCCACCATCCGTCTCCCCCACCCGTCTCCACCACCCGTCTCATCACCCGTCTTCCCCACCCGTTTCCACCACCCCTCTCCATCACCCTTCTCCCCCACCCGTCTCTATCACCCGTTTCTACCACCCTTCTCCATCACCCGTCTCCACCACCCGTCTACACCACCCGTCTCCATCACCCGTCTCCCCCACCCGTCTCCCCCACCCGTCTCCATCACCCATCCCCCCACCCGTCTCCATCACCCGTCTCCACCACCCGTCTCCATCACCCGTCTCCACCACCCGTCTCCATCACCCGTCTCCCCACCCGTCTCCATCACCCGTCTCCCCCACACGTCTCCATCACCCGTCTCCCCACCCGTCTCCCCCATCCGTCTCCATCACCCGTCTCCCCCACCCGTCTCCATCACCCGTCTCCACCACCCGTCTCCCCCACACGTCTCCATCACTCGTCTCCCCACCCGTCTCCCCCATCCGTCTCCATCACCCGTCTCCCCCACCCTTCTCCATCACCCGTCTCCCCCACCCGTCCCCACCACCCGTCTCCCTCACCCATCTCCACCACCCGTCTCCCCCACCCGTCTACACCACCCGTCTCCACCACCCGTCTCCATCACCCGTCTCCACCACCCGTCTCCCCCACCCGTCTCCCCACCCGTCTCCCCACTCGTCTCCCCCACCCATCTACATCACCCGTCTACATCACCCGTCTCCACCACCCGTCTCCATCACCCGCCTACATCACCCGTCTCCACCACCCGTCTATACCACCAGTCTCCACCACCCGTCTCCATCACCCATCTACATCACCCGTCTACATCACCCGTCTCCACCACCCGTCTCCACAACCCGTCTCCACCACCCGTCTACACCACCCGTCTACATCACCCGTCTCCACCACCCGTCTCCACCACCCGTCTACACCACCCTTCTACATCACCCGTCTCCACCACCCGTCTCAACCACCCGTCCCCACCACCCGTCCCCATCACCCGTCCCCACCACTCGTCCCCACCACCCGTCCCCATCACCCGTCTCCACCACCCGTCTACACCACCCGTCTACATCACCTGTCTCCACCACCCGTCTCCATCACCCGTCTCCACCACCCGTCTCCCCCACACGTCTCCATCACCCGTCTCCCCACCCGTCTCCCCCATCCGTCTCCATCACCCGTCTCCCCCACCCGTCCCCACCACCCGTCTCCCCACCCATCTCCACCACTCGTCTCCCCCACCCGTCTACACCACCCGTCTCCACCACCCGTCTCCATCACCCGTCTCCACCATCCGTCTCCCCCACCCGTCTCCCCACTCGTCTCCCCCACCCATCTACATCACCCGTCTACATCACCCGTCTCCACCACCCGTCTACACCACCAGTCTCCACCACCCGTCTACACCACCCGTCTACATCACCCGTCTCCACCACCCGTCTCCACCACCCGTCTACACCACCCGTCTACATCACCAGTCTCCACCACCCGTCTCAACCACCCGTCCCCACCACCCGTTCCCATCACCCGTCCCCACCACCCGTCCCCACCACCCGTCCCCATCACCCGTCTCCACCACCCGTCTACACCACCCGTCTACATCACCCGTCTACATCACCCGTCTCCATCATCTGTCTCCACCACCCGTCTCCACCACCCGTCTCCACCACCCGTCTCCACCTCCCGTCTTCATCACCCGTCTACATCACCCGTCTCCTCCACCCGTCTACATCACCCGTCTCCACCACCCGTCTCCACCATCCGTCTACACCACCCGTCTACATCACCCGTCTCCACCACCCGTCTCCATCACCCTTCTCCACCACCCGTCTACACCACCCGTCTACATCACCCGTCTCCACCACCCGTCTCCTCCACCCGTCTCCACCACCCGTCTCCACCACCCGTCTCTACCACCCGTCTCCACCACCTGTCTACACCACCCGTCTCCATCACCCTTCTCCACCACCCGTCTACACCACTCGTCTCCACCACCCGTCTCCACCACCCGTCGCCACCACCCGTCTCCACCACCCGTCTCCCCCACCCGTCTCCATAACCCGTCTCCACCACCCGTCTCCACCACCCGTCTTCATCACCCGTCTACATCACCCGTCTCCACCACCCGTCTACATCACCCGTCTCCACCACCCGTCTCCACCACCCGTCTCCACCACCCGTCTCCACCACCCGTCTACACCACCCGTCTACATCACCCGTCTCCACCACCCGTCTCCATCACCCGTCTCCACCACCCGTCTACACCACCCGTCTACATCACCCGTCTCCACCACCCGTCTCCACCACCCGTCTCCACCACCCGTCTCCACCACCCGTCTACATCACCCGTCTCCACCACCCGTCTCTACCACCCGTCTCCACCACCCGTCTACACCACCCGTCTCCATCACCCGTCTACATCACCCGTCTCCACCACCCGTCTCCACCACCCGTCTACACCACCCGTCTACATCACCCGTCTCCACCACCTGTCTCCACCACCCGTCCCCGCCACCCGTCCCCATCACCCGTCTCCACCACCCGTCCCCACCACCCGTCCCCACCACCCGTCCCCATCACCCGTCTCCACCACCCGTCTACACCACCCGTCTACATCACCCGTCTCCACCATCTGTCTCCACCACACGTCTCCACCACCCGTCGCCACCACCCGTCTCCACCACCCGTCGCACCACCCGTCTCCACCACCCGTCTCCACCACCCGTCTACACCACTCGTCTCCATCACCCGTCTCCACCAACCGTCTACACCACCCGTCTCCATCACCCGTCTCCACCACCCGTCTACACCACTCGTCTCCATCACCCGTCTCCACCACCCTTCTACACCACCCGACTACACCACCCGTCTACACCACTCGTCTCCACCACCCGTCTCCCCCACCCGTCTCCAACACCCGTCTCCCCCACCCGTCTCCAACACCCGTCTCCACCACCCTTCTACACCACCCGTCTCCACCACCCGTCTCCACCACCCGTCTCCACCACCCGTCTCCACCACCCGTCTCCACCACCAGTCTCCACCACCCGTCGCCACTCTTCCTTATCTCTCGCGCTCGTTCTCCACACTCCTCCAAATCCCGCCAAACATATATTCATCTCAGTCGCGGTCTTCTCTTTCTACCCTCGACTCTTGTTAGCCGTTCCCCTTCCATTCGCTCCACGTTTCCAACCCACTTTACACGGCTTCCTCATGAAGCTCCATTTTCGCTTGTCTATTCTTTTCACTCCCGCAATTCTTGTCACCCAGTTATGTTCATTAACTTGGACTCTCTCTTGTTGTTTTCCCACCATCACTATGGTTTCTAGACTGCATATCTAGGCTGATGTGATGTCTTTCAGCAGCCTCTATCCCATCACGCCTTCCGTCTTCCTTCACGCATTCGCCTCAGCTTGTATTCTCCTGCCAGTTTCAGTATCCGTGTCTCCGTCCCCGCAATCCGCTCCACCCAAATATACAAACCTGTATCATTAAGTTATATTCAGAAACTACTTAACTGGACAGTGCATGTTTATGTAATCCTGTCAAATTATCGACACACCTACACTAGGAATGGAATGATGACATACGACCACTGGTTGGGAATGCGGAGGAACTCGAGTAGACAGGGACACTTCGCCAATAAATGGAGAAGCTGGCATTGGCTCGACGGAACTAGTTTTGACTTCTACAACTGGGATACGGGAGAACCAAATACCAATGCGCAATGTGGTGTGATCAACAAACAGACAGGAATCTGGGTCGGCAAATACTGTACACAAACTAGCAGGTTCATATGCAAGAAAGGTACGTGTTAACAGTAATAAGGAAGTCGTATGCCCTTACCGATGCGTAAGTTTGTCCCGTTGTCACCGTTGTTCAAGTGGGAACTAGTATTTTCGAGTATGACTTGGGCGGGTTACGTATATAGGAGGGAAGCAATTGATAGTATGTAAAACATGAAAGACTAGACTTGCTTCCCAACCATATATTGGTTACATAAGCGTGTGCCAGTCTTCGGAAATTGTCGTTGAATAGGCATAGCTCAATGGCTACGGCTTAACCTATTTCGGTATTGACCAAATAAACGGTTTTCTGTTCAGAAACGTGTTTTCAACATTGTCGTTTCGTAGTCCAGACGTTAGCCGTAGAAAATGCAATTTCATTGCATGCTTTATTATTTCTTTAAGCAGTGTTCGTACATGCGTGACATGGGATTGTCAACGTGACTTCTGCGCAAACATAATTATACATCATTTATGTTGACGTTGAATAACAGTACTTTTAAAGTTATATGTAGTAATTATTATTTTCAGCTCTACCACAACCTACAACAACGATGACAACAACAACAACAACTTTAAAACCCACCACTACTACTACCATCACTACTACCACCACCGGTACTGCCACCACTACAACCACCAACACTAACCTTACCACAATCACTACCACCCCCGCCCCCACCACCACTACCACAACTACAACACCAACTACCCCCACTACCATCACAACCACTAGCCCAACCACAACAACTACCCCTGCCACAACAACAACAATTATATCTGCTAAAACAACAATGACAATAACCTTCCCCAATACACACAAAATCCCTAACATTCCCGCTTCCTCTCCTGGTCAAACTGGCTACATGACAAGTCCCACAAAAATGGCCAGTCACTGGATGACCACAGGAACATCAGAAACTGACTGGACGACCTGGCAGGACAACGTCACGGCCACGACAGGACCCAGGCAGGAGGGGCGAACTGAAAACGCAAAGGCAGGTTTGTAAGAGAAGGAAAACGGAGCTAACATATTCCAATGTGTGTCTTTATTTAGAATAAAAGGTAAATTATTAAGGCTTACAGTATCCAAGGGAATGCCGTGTACTGCTGTGCTATATCAGACTTTCCAGACAAAGCGTTTTTCGAATTTCACCTATGCCACACAACATATTGGTCGAATCCTGTCCACGAATATTGTTAAAGTATCACTTGGAATGGTGAAATAACTAGTATCCCTTGCTGGTGTTACTCTGGCTTCTGATATTAATATCAAAGTTGTTGTTGTTGTTGTTGTGGTTGTTGTCTTCGCAATAAAATACGTCCCTCCTTTAACAAATGCCTAGCCGATGTCGTGCACATTGTATATTGCAGGCTTAGGTCTCTACATCGGCGTGGCGGCTGCCTGTGTCGCTGTTGTTCTTGCTGCGGGGGTGGCTGGATTGACCATATATAGAAGGTGCTTCACTTGACCAGTAGTTCTAATTGAAGTGACGAATGAACACGTTTAAATTTCCCACTTTCCTTTTGGCTTGACCTGCCCGCATCTTCTCCGGTCATTCCTGTTCTGGCATCGTCACAATAATCGATCTCATGTCAGAAGTTAAGCGAGAAGAGATCCAGTCCTACTGTTGGCCTTTGCGATGTATCAT
Source organism: Lamellibrachia columna (assembly GCA_963662155.1). Classification (NCBI taxonomy): domain Eukaryota; kingdom Metazoa; phylum Annelida; class Polychaeta; order Sabellida; family Siboglinidae; genus Lamellibrachia; species Lamellibrachia columna. Next base: position 19,002,672 of record OY759266.1, read on the forward strand.
CATTCTTGTTTCCCTCGTCGTCTATCCGTCTGTCATATGTTGCATTACTAACAATGAAATGATATTCTATGACTCGTTCGTGTGCCAAGGAAAACTCGTACAACTTTACACGGCCTTGTATCAGAACCGTTTGCATAATGTGTGATTCTGTATAACGTGCATCGCTAATGTCGTATTATTTAAAGAAGAGAACGTGCAACTTCTTTAATTATATTTTAATTTCAGGAAGAGGAGAAATGCACGTGACTCCAACTGGATGTCTAAGCCTTACATAGAACCCGATGGGGACTACGTCTACGCGCGGAACGAGACACCTGACATAGTTGACGTCAGCTCAGTCGACAAAGTCCCGAGAACACCCGGCCATAGATCGCACACTCCATACGAGTCGATACACATGGAGGACACCGCTTTCAACGTAAATAGTGTTACGTCGGCCGCCATGTTGAATGCCGACCAACAACGGACACAGTTGCCAGCGTCCGCAGGAAACACTGACGAAGACGATGCAGACTTGTACGCTGTACCAATGAAGAAGAAAAAGAGGCAAGACGCAGCGTCGACTCCAGAAACATCTCCCGCCGACAACACAGAGATTGAACACCTGGAAAACGACCTATATCAGACTGAAGGCTATGACAATGAGGAAATCGTGGACGACACGGAACAAGACGTTGCAGATTTGTACGCTGGGCCGATGAAGAAGAAAAACAGAGCAGAAGAAGCTCAGACTCCAGTCGATGACACGGAGATAGAACACCAGGAAAACGACCTTTATCAGAGTTATGACAATGAGGAAGTCGTAGACGAAGAAATGATTGTAGTGGATAATGATCTCTATGACCAATGTAGTGTCGTGTTTTTGAATAATTAGCTGTAATTCGTAACCCATAACTAATGGACCCGTTATCGATTAATCTTATCAATACAAATAACCATTTGCATTATTATTACTGATGTCCCTATATATATATACTATTTGTATTAATGAATGGAACTCGTTCCCATCATGGTACTGATAATCACAGCAACTTTGCATTGTGTTGTCGTTTCTGCATTTCTCGGCCATACGGTAGATCGAATAATATTTTGCACGGCTGTCTTGGCCCAACTAGTTCAAAGTGGTCTTGGTAGGGGTCGTCGCTTTCGTCTGGAAGTCGGACATGTCTATGCTTAACATACGGTGATCAAATTAACATTACCCGTAGACAGGAAGTGCATTGATATTGAACCAATTGGTGTTAATGACATTACACGTAGCTCAGTTTGCTATTTTGCAAATGTTGCGACACTACAACGTCTTGTTTTGTTGTTATTTTGCTATGTTCCACTCCGCCAATTAATGAGTAACGATCGTGACGAACATGTTATTGTACGAACATCGCTTCCTTCGTTTTGACAACATTCACACAGTTACATCCACACAGTTACAACATATGCATATTGACATCGCTTACAGGTGTAAAGTCGTCCCGTAATTTGTACTTGGGTTTCATTATAATGTGACGTTCATGTCTATGAATTCCATGCATCAGTTTGACTACAACCCTGTGGACGAGATGTTAGATAACTATCGAGTAGAGCGAGCACCGAATCTCACCTCACTTGCTCACGTAATAAAGAGCAATTACGCAACACACGTCACACATACATTAACGACACCTCACATACAAAAGCCATCTCACATACAAATTATATGCATATATAAATATCCATTTCCAGCATTTGCCGTACAAAATACCGTAACATACAGCTGTATTTCTAATTCACAACCAATTGTCTTACTCACATCGTGATATTTCACCTGCCTGGCGATTTGCCGTTTGGACCACCAGGTGGCAGTGTTGTCCACAAGAACCGTCATTTTACTTGGTTAGTTTGTCATATCTGTTCATTTCTCTCTTTTTTTGTGAGTTTTTATGCTGTGCGTCTATGTTCATTGTGTTGAGTTTTCTTTTTGTTGAGTTTGTAGGCTCCTAATCTGTGTTCACTGTATTGAGCTCTCTTCTTCGCATGGCTGCTCTATCAGTGTCATCTTACCGTCATTTCACTTACTCCGAACAGTACCAGAACTACCGCTCTCGCTCATTCAGCCACCAAGTATGTTGGGTGTACTACGTGGCAGCCTACGTGTTCGCCAAGGTGGTTGAATATTGAACAAGAAGCGTGGGTCGCTACCACAAACAACACATGAGTTAACAGTTCATTAATTGTAGGTTACACGCATACCTTGACATGGGGTGGAGACGTGTGAAAGTCGTTGGACTCGCTCTGTTTATGATTACCAAATGAGGCGCGACGCCAGATAACGGTGAAGTGTCGTTAATAGTTGCACTTGAGACAAAACGGTATGAATGGCGAGTTGGGCATTATTAGGGGTGATGTCAAAGAACCATCTTGGCTACCTACTCTGACTTCAAGACAATTGCACTACAGTAATTATATTTAAGAACCGTTTAACCAATGAAAGTGTAACACAATTATATATTTGGGGTGAGTTGTGAATCACTGTTGTCTTCAGGGTAACGTACCTATAACTATATCTAAGAATTGTGTGAACCATGAGGTACCAATGACTTATTACAATATATGTTATATGATTGTATTAATTCAAAACGTTTTATATTTGAATGTATATATTGTTTAAGCAAACAAAATACTTAGAGTAATGAATTGTGTAACTGAATTATATATTTGGGGTAATTTGTGATTCACTGTTGTTTTCGGGGTAACTTTACGTACTTTTAACTAAATTGGCAAAAACTGGATTCTCGCTAAAACGTCTGCTAGAAGCGTGCACTGATAACGTTACATATAATGGAAAGACGTTGAAGAAATCAGAGTCGGTAGGTCACGTATAGATTCCATTCACGTATAGATTCCATGTCTTCAAAATGACGGATCATACAGCCTCTTGACGAGGAATGACGAAGCAACCACAAGCGTCTTGTTTACGTGCCTGGTTCTGCGGTGTTTACCTGCCCGAGTTTTAAATATGACCACCCAGTGTAGCGTCCACTAGTAATTATTCTGCGGCGTTTTCCTTGTCCAGTCAGTCGGCGAGTGCTGCGGACACAGGCGAGTCACCATGCAGCTGCTAACACGCGCCGTTGTTTTACTGCTTGGCCACTGGACATTAGCGCCAGGTAAGTAACCAGTACAAGACAACACAAACATACAACACACAAGTAACCAGTACAATGACAACACAAACATACAACACACAAGTAACCAGTACAGTGACAACACAAACATACAACACACAAGTAACCAGTACTATGACAACACAAACATACAACACACAAGTAACCAGTACAGTGACAACACAAACATACAACACACAAGTAACCAGTACTATGACAACACAAACATACAACACACAAGTAACCAGTACAGTGACAACACAAACATACAACACACAAGTAACCAGTACAATGACAACACAAACATACAACACACAAGTAACCAGTACAGTGACAACACAAACATACAACACACAAGTAACCAGTACTATGACAACACAAACATACAACACACAAGTAACCAGTACAGTGACAACACAAACATACAACACACAAGTAACCAGTACTATGACAACACAAACATACAACACACAAGTAACCAGTACAGTGACAACACAAACATACAACACACAAGTAACCAGTACAATGACAACACAAACATACAACACACAAGTAACCAGTACAGTGACAACACAAACATACAACACACAAGTAACCAGTACTATGACAACACAAACATACAACACACAAGTAACCAGTACAGTGACAACACAAACATACAACACACAAGTAACCAGTACAATGACAACACAAACATACAACACACAAGCCACTAGCTGCGACAAACCTATGCGCAATTTCTTTTCGTTTGACTCTGAAATATTGTAACAGAAACAGCACTGAAAGAACGATGTTGATCTTTCGGAAATAATGTACTCACTAATGGATATTTGACGTAACCAACATGGAACGTGCAACTTTGGATGGTTGCTCGAGGATTTATGATTCACACAGCATTCAGTTTTGCACAATTTACCTTCTATTGTTAATGGCCTGGTCTGTAACCGGTAGGAATGAACACAGCTGGCTTTCTCTGAGCTTCCCGACGTGTCATTAGATGGTGTTACTCTAGTGCGTGACCCTGGACACTTCTGGTATTGCATCAGGGATGCAGTGTCGTCGTTGCATGACAGCTACATTGCTACTGAGGAGCTTCGTTGACTTGTACATATGTCTCGGTCATTTAATGACATATTTTTTCGTTGCCCGCAGCCACCAAATTACCACTTGACTGATTGTATTTGGGTTGCATAACGTATCGTAGGTATGTCCCAACGGGACTTCGGCTTGGTTGATATTGTTGGCTGCCGTCATTATGTATATCACACACGTTGGAGTCGAAGACTGTTGCCTCTCTTGGTCCACGAATGCGTGTTGACGTACCATTAACACACTGCTGTAAGTTTTGTATTAATGTTAACACCATAATTACCTACATACTTGCAACGAAGAACCACGACAACACCGAATGGTAAACCGAGAAATTATCACTGTTCCACCAGTGTTCAAATCAAACTACCACTACCACTACCACTACCACTACCACTACCACTACCACTACCACTACCACTACCACTACCACTACCACTACCACTACCACTACCACTACCACTACCACTACCACTACTACTACTACTACTACTACTACTACTACTACTACCACTACCACTACCACTACCACTACCACTACCACTACCACTACCACTACAACTACCACTACCACTACCACTACCACTACTGCCCCACAAAACAGGTGTGAGAGAGGGAACTGATACCTCTGCCACGTCTCGTCTGAGTTGTCTCTATCGATATTTTCCAAAGAACTGGGTCAACATAACCAACTACTGCGACAAAGTTGCTGATTTTCCGTTAGTCCTCGTCATCTAGCAAATATACGAATTTGAATCTTACTTAAAAATAATACTCTCTCCCAATCAGACATAGTAAACATAATTCCACAGACATATGTAGTTAATTTATTTCACCGCTGAAACTGTGGCATCCTGTATTTATTTAGTAAAACATGAACACCGACATTAATTCACGTTGTGCCATGAAAACCGACACGTGTAGCGCAGCGTGTACGTGTAGGACCGCAGAAAGGGGTCTGTTTTATTGCATGAAAGGGGGTATGTAGGGGGGAATGTACCCATGAGGGGACAAATAACATTATATAATTTACCAAACAGGTCACATATATACATATGCCGCAATTTTCACGTGTAACATAAACTCGATGCCCTTTATCCCCTCTTAATCACTTCCCTCTTTCTCCCGGCCTATCTTGTTCTCCCACCTTAGATTTTACACTGTACACAAGAAGGCACATCTATTGCAGGCGCCGCTGTCCCCACCTGTCCCGATGGATGGGATTATTGGAGCGACCACTGCTACTATTTTTCGTCTACTGCCAACACGTTGGGAGATGGAGAAGTCGCCTGCAGCAGAATGTCGGCTCGTCTCGTCAGCATCCACAGTCTGGAGGAAAACGACTTTGTGATGAAATCGTACGTTGCAATGCACCGTAACTTCCCGCTGAGTGTAACGGTCGGTTAAGTTAAGACGAAGACTGGTTGTTAATAAGTTAGTCAGTACAAAATGATGTCGAGCTACGCTATAGCATGAGTGGATTGCAATAAAATGACATTCATTTTTGGAAAAGGAACGATTAGTTTGCAAACACCCCTGATTGTCTCCTGCGTTAAGCCTTGTATTTGTACAGACAGTTCAAGATATTAAAAGTGGCAAATCAGCTTATTCCATGGGACTGATCCAGGAATTGACCTTCAGGGCGCGTGTTTGGGAAAGTTGACCATGGCATAGTCAGGTTATCGTGCCATATTTTTAATAAGCATAAAACAAATAAATTCACCCCTGAAACTTCACACAAAGTGTCTTAGATGCACATTGTTCGTTCGTGGGGGCGCACATCTCCAATCCGTCGTGTGTATCATGCTTATAGATAACGTCTGATTTATTTCACAAATGCTAATTTTCAAGTTGTAATTTGGATGTGGTTGTCATAGGAGGAGAGTGGTGAATTACGACCACTGGTTGGGAATGCAGAGGAACACGAGCAGGGAGGGAACCATCGCCTTCAAACGGGAAGACTGGCATTGGTACGACGGGACCAGGTTTGACTTCAGGTATTGGGCCGACTCAGAACCACACAGCAAGGCGTCCTGTGCTGTGATCGCCAAAAACACAGGATTCTGGAACGACTTATTATGTGCACAGCTTCGACAGTACATATGCAAGACACGTGAGTGGTGGTCGCCTTTTGTATTCAGTAACATGGCGTCACTGATGGATGAGAATGGATATTTAAGGAGAAATTGCTCGTATCCTTCTCCCTATAAGCACCAACGTGTATGCTCGCGTGTTTGCGTGTAAGTAAATACAACGACTTTGCTGTGTGGATGATGGGGTATTGTCGCGCTAGTTGTTCGATCCTACACTTCATTTCTGCGCAGACACCTGCAGTAGTTGTGCTGATATTGACGTATTAATGTTGTTGCTCTGTTGAATACGTAATTGTAATTTCTATTTTCAGCTGTATTACAACCCATGATATCAACAACAAAGCCAATAACCACCACAACCTCTATCACTACCTCAGACACCACCACGACTACACCAGCCACCACCATCACTACACCAGCCACCACCACCACTACACCAGCCACCACTACAACTACCGCTACCGCCGCCACCACCACCACCACTACACCAGCCACCACCACCACCACACCAGCCACCACTACAACTACCGCTACCGCCGCCACCACCACCACCACTACACCAGCCACCACCACCACTACACCAGCCACCACTACAACTACCGCTACCGCCGCCACCACCACCACCACTACACCAGCCACCACCACCACTACACCAGCCACCACCATCACTACACCAGCCACCACCACCACTACACCAGCCACCACCACCACTACACCAGCCACCACCACCACTACACCAGCCACCACCACCACTACACCAGCCACCACCACCACTACACCAGCCACCACCACCACTACACCAGCCACCACCACGACTACACCAGCCACCACCACCACTACACCAGCCACCACCACCACTACACCAGCCACCACCACCACGACTACACCAGCCACCACCACCACTACACCAGCCACCACTACAGCTACTACTACCGCCGCCACCACCACCACCACTACACCAGCCACCACCACCACTACACCAGCCACCACCACAACTACCACTACCGCCGCCACCACCACCACGACTACACCAGCCACCACCACCACTACACCAGCCACCACCACCACCACTACACCAGCCACCTCCATTACTGGCGATCCAGTGACAACCACAAGACCGTCAGCCATTGACGGGACGACTCGGGACTACGAGACGACCGTCCCGCCCGGCCTGCACCACACCAGCCTCTCTCCCAGCACGCCCAGGAATAATGGACAAGTGGGAAATGAGACAGGGAAGCCAGGTTAGCAGGAGCCAAGGAAAACATTAGTTATTATATATTTCTATGTGTAGCTTAGTTATGGTATACAGTCAACCGTTGATGGTTCCTAGTAAAATAACCCGGGCGACCGACCAAAGGACTTAATGTATCTTTGGCATGGAATATAAAAATGAAGGCGGGGGTTCATCCACACTGTTGTGTATAACATTGTAAGGGGGTTCATCCTCCGCTTTTGTGTATATCATTGTAAGGGGTTTTATTCCCCCACTTTTGTGTGTATCATTGTAAGGGGTTTTCATCCCCCACGTTTGTGTATATCATTGTAAGGGGTTTTATTCCCCCACTTTTGTGTATATCATTGTAATTACTCTAGCTAGCACGATATACATATTATTATGTATGCCTGACTGCACACAGGTATCTTTTCCCTTTTGTATGCTGTCGCTTTGTATAAGAGCAGCAAGGTTTTTTTTAGTAAAGACTGTCCTTGACAGTTTGCTAGCTACAGTGGAAAATATCACTAATGTTAAATTTTATCGGATATTTTATATTAATTGGTGATACATACCAGCTTAATCAGTAATGTACCAGGCTGTGCACAATCTGTGGCAGACATTGTCAAACACTATTATTGTGTGCACATCGGCAATCCTTGTTGGACATGAATAAACTCGGATTGCCCGTTACCAACCTACCAAGTAGTTGGTGTATTTATACTAACAGAGAAAGGGCTGCATGAGCGGGTCCCCGTTTCATTATAAGCATAAATAAACACAAATACACCGGGAGTCACCGGGGTATCGATCTGGGAAAACACACGAAATAAACATGAATGCTTTCGTAAAGAACAAATACGTGCATCTAACATAATTATATTACCAAAGGCCTGTGCATAGTATATTTTTGTTTTCAGGGTTAGGATTATACATCGGCGTGACGGCCGCCTGTGTTGTCGTTGTCCTCGCTGCGGTCGTGGCTGGCCTGGTTCTGTATAGAAGGTGCGACCGCTCAATCAGCAGTGCTAATTAATACACTGGTGAATCCCACGTGTACTCGGTTTATCATGTTATGTCCCACCGGATTGCAAATGTCTTCAAATACTGATATCGACACTAACTTTCACCACAAACCTGCTTTATGTTTTATGTTTATGACATACTTCCCCGCAGCGTCCTCTGTCACAGGCCCGTGCAAAGTATATGTCTAATTGTGTAAACATAGAGGCCAAGGGAAAAGGGAGAGAAGGATAAAGGGGGAGAGAGAGAGAGAGAGAGAGATAGAGAGAGAGAGAGAGAGAGAGAGAGAGATAGATAGAGAGAGAGAGAGAGAGAGAGAACGATATAGAGGGAGATATAGAGAGATAGAGAGAAAGAGAGATAAGTTTCTCCAATCGTGTTTGCGATTTCAGGAAGAAGAAAAATGCACGTGACTCCGACTGGATGCCTAAGGCTTACGTAGCAGCCGATGGGGACTACGTCTACGCGCGGAACGAGACACCTGACACAGTCGAAGCCAGCTCAGCCGACAACGTCCCGAGAAGACCCGTTAATAGATCACAAACTCCTCATGAATCGATTGACATGGAGGACACTAAAGCCTTCAAAAGTGATGGCGTCAATTCAGGTGGGCTGTCATTTGATGCGACACCATCGGCAGCCAAGTCGAATGCCGACCAACAATGGGTACAGTCGCCAGCGTCCGCAGCCAACACAGACCAAGACATTGCAGACCTGTACGCTGTACCAATGAAGAAGAAAAAGATAGCTAAAGAGGAACCGACTCCAGGATCACCCACAGTCGACAAAACAGAGATTGAACACCAGGAAAACGATCTATATCAGAGCTGTGGTAATGATGAAATCGTGGAAGACGAAACCTTTGTAGTGGAGAACGATCTGTATGACCAATCAAGTGCCGTGCTTTGAACATTTAATGTAGCTTCACATCTGTACCTGATGCATTTATCAGAAGGACGGATGACATGCACATGAAACTATTGAATATACATACGAATAATTTGCTGTGATTCACATCCCATAACTAATGGATAATCAGCCGATTAATCTTATTAATACAGATAACTATTTGCATTATTGTTATTGATGCCCCTATATATGGTATTTGTATTAATGAATGGAAGTCGTCCCCGTCGTGGTACGTGGTAATGAGAAAAACGGCATTATGCTGTCAATTCTGCATTTCACGGTCATGCGAAGATCTAATATTATTTTGCACGGCACGGCACGGCACGGCACGGCACGGCACGGCACGGCACGGCACGGCACGGCACGGCACGGCACGGCACGGCACGGCACGGCACGGCACGGCACGGCACGGCACGGCATGGCACGGTCTTGGTCCAAATAGTTCAAAGTGGTCTTGGTGGGATTCGTTACATAACGTGTCCGTGCTTAGCATGCAGTGATCAAATCAGTATTACCCGTAGATTGAGAGTGCACTGATTGACGAAATATTGCACCAATTGGTGTTAATGACATTACATGTAGCTCAGTGTATTAAAATTCAGTTTCTAACCGTGGTTGTCGTTATTTTGCAAATGTTGTGGCAATATGACGGTTAGTTTTGTAGTTGTTTTGTCATATTTCTTACAATCCTTACAATCGGTGCGAATACATGTTATTGTGTGAACAGCCCCCTTCGTTGTGACACCATTCATACAGTTACGTGCATAATGATATCGCATAAACGTGTAACACAGTTCAGGTAATTTGCACTTTCATTTATAAAGTGGCGTTCATTTCATACATCAGTTTGACTACTAGAACCGTTGTGATGTGATATGTTATAAATCTCAATTCTAGCTAAGACAGAATTTCACTATCTCGCCTAATAAAGAGCAACTACACAACACTATTCCTGGACGGCATATCTCCTTGTTCGTGTCTTACTGTTCGTGCTCCCGAAATAGTATTGCTCACCACCAATAACATGATATAATGGTACACATATATGCAGCAGCTACTACTACGTCTTACTACTAGTAAGGCGTGGTTTTCGATACTACATAAATAACATTAATTAAAGATTAATTAATTATGGATTCCACGCAAACCTTGACAAGGGTTGAGTCGTCTAAAAATGTTGTACTCGCTCGTGTAAGTGAAAAGAAGTGAAGTGAAAGTGTATTCAACAACAACAACATAATACAGGTGCATAGTATGGTATGCTGCTGCTGAAGGGACATAGCTGAAGTCATACGACTGGTGCTATGCTCTTTTCAAACTAAATAAATGCAATACAAGTAAAACATTAAATACAAAATAGCATTCACAATTCACTTATAAACGTATTACAGTGGTGCTTGTGCTAATAAAAAATTAACTAATTGACATAACTTTCAATTAAAAGTTTATAAATATGCTGTAAGTAATAACAACTTGAATGTTTGTTTAAATTGTGTTAAACTGGGTAACTGAGTTATTTAATTTGCTAAGCTGTTCCACGTATTTATACCTTTGACAGTGAGTGACAGTAATCTGAGGGTGGTGTTATTTTAACATAAAACAGTTTGCTATGTCTGGTACCATACATGTGTATAGCTTCGGTTAGTTTAAAGAATGCTTGAACCCGGCCATTTAAAGAGTGATTATTTGCTTTATAGTGTATAAACATAGTCTTGTATGTAACTAAATTGTGAAGTTTAAGTATTTTGAGCTGTGGAAAAATACAGATGTATGATCATGGTAATTTAGATTATAAATAGAAATAGTTTCTTGAGTCTGGATTGATACGTACTTCCCCATATCTCACAGAAGTATGACATATGTGGTTCAACAAGTGATTGATATAATATGTGTAACGCTTGACAATCAAGAACATGCATAGTTTTATACAAAACTGCTATGCTTTTTGATACTTTTGTTTCAACCATTTTTACATGTTCTCTCCATGTTAGGTTTTCATCAATAGTTACTCCAAGGAGTTTTGTATGTGTTACCTGCTCAATGTTTGTTCCATTCAAAGCTATATGCACATCTGTTCTAGGTTGTTTTTTAGTGTTAAACATTATAAAATATTTGTTTTGTTCACATTGAGCGATAATTTGTTCGCTCTGAACCATAGACCTGGTTGTTTTAGTTCGTTGTTAACTACATTGGTTACATCATCAATATTACTAGCCGGGTAAAAAATATTTAGTATCATCTGCAAATAGAATAACATGAAGTAGTTTGGAAACATCACACATGTCGTTTATGTACAAAATAAATAGTAATGGGGCAAGAATTGATCCTTGCGGGACTCCACACTTGATTTCTTTGAATTCTGCGTTACTATTATTGTAGCATACACATTGTCTACGGTTGGATAAATAACTTTTTATCCATTCCAGAGCTAAACCCCTTACTCCATAGCTTTGCAATTTACTTAGCAATATGTTGTGGTCAACGGTGTCGAAAGCTTTTTTTAGATCGATAAAGACACTAATCGTAGTTTGGTATTTATCCATCGCAGAAGTTACCTTTTCGACAAATTCAGTTAGAACTAGTGAGGTCGAATGATTACTTCTGAAGCCATACTGCCCGTCTGACAGTATGTGTTGTGCTTCAATGAAAGATGTTAGCCTTTTGTTAAATATTTTTTCAGGTATTTTTGAAAATTGGGATAAAAGAGATATGGGTCTATAATTAGAAAATTTAAAACGATCACCTGACTTAAATACAGGAATGATTTTTGCCAATTTCATATCATTTGGAAATGATCCGCAGATCAATGATATGTTAAAAATGTGGGTTAGTGGTTTTACAATTTGCTTTATTATATGCTTAACTGTTTTTATGCTGATCTCATCGTGTCCGTATGAAGTTTTTACGTTTGCACCCAGATACACTGTCAAGTACCACTTGCTCAGTAACTGGGTTATATACATTGACTGTGATACATTACTTTTTACGAAGTCAGTGGAATTTGTTCCCGGGCAGGGTTCTATAAGGTTTGATAAATGTGTACCTATGTCAACAAAGAATTTGTTGAAATGGTTACCTATTTCTTTACTTTCTAATACTACTCGATTTTCACCAACATGAAATTCGTTGGAATATTTTGTTTCAGATTTTCTTTTACCTATTGTGTTGTTAAGAATTTTCCAAGTCTCTCTTGTATTAGTTTTACAATCTTCGAGTTTTTTCCTGTAATAGTTCTTCTTTTCTAAACGTAAGAGTTTTGTTAACTTGTTTTTGTACTTTTGATAGCGAGTTTCTGTTAATTCTGACCTGTCTTTTAGAAATGCTAAGTACAGGTTATTTTTCTTTATGCAGGCATTTTTTTAGCCCTCTTTTTAACCAAGGTTTATCATTTCGTTTTGTTTTTCCTGTGTACGTGGTTATTTTGATAGGACAGGCATCGCTGTAAGTATTACTTAGTACTTGCATACAGCGCGAGAACGCTAAGTTAGGGTTTGACTCGTTCATCACAATTTCCCAGTTTATATAATTTAGGTCGTGCTCAAGTCTGTTTAACGAATCTTCATCTAGTTTTCTTTTATATTTAACTGTTGGATCTTCATTATTAACCACATTAGTGCTGTTGTCACACGAAACGAAAATTGGCATATGGCCTGTGGTACCGCTTAAAACAATGCCGCACACTTTGTTTCTACACAGCTCAGAACATAAAATGTTATCTATTATAGTAGCACTCGTGCCTGTTATTCGTGTTGGCCTGGTGATCAAGGGGTATAACCCAGAGCTAAACATTTGATCAAGGAAATATTTTGTTTCAGCTCGCTCTTCGCAGTGCAATAGATCTATATTGTAATTACCACATATGTATACAATTTTACTGGTGAGATTTCCCAGTATGAATGAGAGATTGTCATTAAGATTGTCATTATACACATACGAAATGTCCCTTAGACAAATATCAGAAGACTGACAATTGTTAAGCAGAGATTCACACACATATATGGCAACACCACCACCAGGCAGGTTTGTTTCTGGAATTACAGTAGAGTTTGTAACCTGAACATGCGACTTCATTGTTACTTCCTTTCTATCCCAATTGTTTTCATTAAGCCAAGTTTCTGATATTGCAATGATTTGAAATTTATACTCCATACTTCGGATAGTATCCTTTATCTTAGACAAATTTGCTTTTAGACTCCGGGCATTAAAGTGTATAACACTCAGTTTGTTTGGCCGGTTGTTGTTAGCACTGCTAAAATTGGTTGAAAATTGTGCTGATGTGTAATATCTGCAGTGTGTAGGCAAATCGAGATACAACAAACATTCAGTATCTATTTCGTGTTCATAACAGTGTTCGTTGTAATCAAGCGGTTTGTCATTATGTAAGTGTTAACCCGTCGTTTTGTTGGTTACCTGATGCCATAGTTAAATGAAGATTTTGCAAGATATTGTACATGTACTTAGTTATCTAATCATGGTTTGTGACATCGTGCCGCTCCCTTACCACCAGTTTGTCAAATGTCAAATACGCGATCTTCCCCTCTTCCTGGGCCTTAAGATCTCGCAGAGGACCGGGGGAGGGCAAATTTAGCCACCCATTAGTTTGTCATGCTACCACGTAGCACTAGGTTATTCACTCAAACATTCTTACCCCAAAGCCAAAGGGGTCGTGTACCAATACGTTAGTGCTGTGTGTTGTTGCCAGATGAGGCGTGACACCGAACAAAGGAGAGATGTTGTCAGTTGTTGGCTGTGTTACAGGCGAACGCTCATTTGGGCATAGAAATACTTGGCTTTAACGTATATAATATATGGCTAAATTTTCGGCAACCTGCTAAACATTGCTATTCCGTCCCTTATAAAAAACGCCCCTTCAACATTTCACTGAAGGTAACCATATACGACCCCTTAAATGGAGTTGAATGTAAAGGTGTTTACAAATCTGTGTCGGTAGATCGTGCACATACTGCGTATATTGCCAACGAAAGCTCCTTAATGCGGACCCACGAATCACACGTAAGCGTCAAGTATTTACATGCCACGAGCATCGATGTTCTGTGGGGATTTACCTGCCTACGTTATATATGAAATGCGGCGTCAACTAGGATTCAGGAAGTGATTATTCTGCGGCGTTTTCCTCGTTCAGTCGGTCAGTCAGCGACTGCTGCGGACACAGGCGACTCGCCATGCTGCTGCTAACGGGCGCCGTCGTCTTGTTGACACTGTCAAAAGGTACGTACATTTACTAGTGACGTTATACGGCAGTAGTGAATCAGTGATAGGGTCAGTTACGTCGCAAGAACATAGACAAATCAACGTAACTGAATACCACGTAAACACAATCATAATTGGAAGAGCGTACTCCTACGTTTCCGTTTACGCCTGGTCATGCTTGCTTGCTTGCCTGCTTACTTTAGCTTGCGTGCGTGCGTGCGTGCGGGCGTGTTTTGGTGTGTGTGTGTGTGTGTGTGTGTGTGTGTGTGTGTGTGTGTGTGTGTGTGTGTGTGTATTTGTTAGTGTGCATGCGTGCTTGCGTGCGTGTGTGCGTGTGTTGGTTGTGCCTGCGTGCGCGAGTGTCTGCGGCGTGTCCGACTGCATGTGCGTGTGAATGTGCATGTGCTTTCGTATGTGCTAGCGTATAAATTGCATTACTACATTATTCGACCAGCGAGTAAATCACGGAGTATCCCAAGCAATGGGGAACTGAGGCATTGAGGTGGACTAACTTTAATTTAATAAATAGGACATTAGCAGTTTTTTCAAATGCATGCGAAAGATTCTCTAAAACATATATTTCATTGAACAAAAATAAAGGTGTACTAATAACTTAGAACGTAAGTCTGTTTAGCAGCACGGGTGGGTGACTGACATTTATGTCATGATTTATCCATGAAGGCAATTATATTCAAATAAATTGATTGAAGGAATAATTAAAAATATATCTCCCGTTTGTAGATGTCGCTGCCGTCAATTGTCCCAATGGATGGGTGAATTGGTCCAACTACTGCTACTATTTTTCATCTCACGTTTTGACATTTGAGAATGCAAAGAGTTCCTGCGAAGAAATGTCGGCACACTTAGTCAGCATACACAGTAGGGAAGAAAACACGGTTATGACAAGGTAAGTGTTGTCATGTCATAAACACATGTAACAATCACTGCAGTTCTGGCGTCCCAGGATTAAATTGAGTGTCTTTATTATCCTAAGTATATCTACATAAATGTTAATATTTGCCAATGTTTTCTTTCAGATTGGCTTTACTTTCTATAAAGGTGAATTAAGAAACTTCGCAATGATGTCAACCTCACTCGCTCACTCACTCACTCACTCACTCACTCACTCACTCACTCACTCACTCACTCACTCACTCACTCACTCACTCACTCACTCACTCACTCACTCACTCACTCACTCACTCACCCTAAACGCGCTACGTGCGTTAACATGCGTGGGACAGAGTAAACGTACCCGTAAAACGTGGAATTTTTCTCAAGGATGCTATACTGGCAATGGTTGCCACCATTCATTTAGTTATATTCAGAAACTACTAAATAGTTCGTGCATAGGCCTATATGTGTAATGTTGTCAAATCATCGATGCATCTACACTAGGAGTGGAAAACTTACACACGACCACTGGTTGGGAATGCGGAGGAACTCGACCAGAGAGTTAACCATCGCCGAGAAACGGGAAGACTGGCATTGGCTCGACGGAACCAGTCTCAACTTCCGCAACTGGAAGAAGGACGAGCCAAGTAGTAACGCGCAATGTGCAGTGATCACAGAGACGACAGGATCATGGGACGAAGAATATTGCAGTCAAAGTCACAAGTTCATATGTAAGAAAGGTGTGTAGCATGAGTAATGATGAACACCATGTGCTATTACCGATGTTCACAGCTTAATGTACCATACACACATGCGTTATAGAGTGTCTTCAAGATTACAAACAATACCTGCTTAAGGCGATTAAGCAGACGTGGAAAAGAAGGGTGTGACATTGTGTTAACAATGAAATATTTTTTAGTAATCCATTGGCTTCCGAGTAGATGTGATATAGGTTTATTGCTTAAATAGCAATATTATCGTTAAAGCGAGAAAAACAAATAATGTGCAGTGGTCTTTGAAGGATGTGTCTTAAAGCTGCATCTTCAAATGGTTCAGCCCATCGAAAAATCCGGTTCATTTATGTCCAGATGTGTAGTGTGTAACTAGTTTAAGTAATGTGCGCAGTCTCTTCAATAAAATTAATGCCTATTTTTTTCAAATTATCGAAAGAATTGAATTCAGCCGTTAGATTTCGTAAAGATCAAAATAGTGGATATCCAAAATGGTATGCACTGTATGAGCCAATGGGCGTGACTTCCATCCTTTCGTTGATCAGATGACTAAGTTACAAAATTGCGATTTTTTAACATTACGATTTTCACTTAACTTAATGCTTGAACAAGCATTAAGTCATTTAATAGTTTGTCTGATGATTTCACAAAAAAATTACATGGAAACGTTGCACAAACGAGCTAGCATATCGTAGTGGATAATACGTAGTTTTTAATTTTCGCAAGATGAATTTGAAATGAGGCGAGCAAAAAATCGATTTGATGATGCACCTATGATACACCACATGTTTGCCCATATAAACGTTTAATTTTTGTTATTAAGAAATGTACTGTCATTTATGTATTTTCGGGTTGTATGCTTCATCAGTGTCCAAGTAAAGAAAGACCCTTCTGTAGCACTGTGCTGTGTCTTCAAACTGACGTTGAATAATTATGCTTGTTGAAATTTACAATATTTTTTTTTCAGTTCTATCACAACCTATAACAACAACGTCGAAAACGACAGTCTTAAAACCCACCTCTGCCCCCGCCGCCGCCAACACCCGCATACCCACCACAAGACCAACAACAACAATAATAGCAACAACAACAACAACAACAACAACAACAACAACACCACCTAAAACAAAGAGGGCAACAACAACACACAAAGTAACAAGCATTCCCGGCTCCTCGTCTGATCCCGCTGACCGACTGACAACTCCCATGGAAATGGCCAGTCCACGGATGACCACAGGACCATCAAAAACTGACTGGACGACCCGGCGGGACAACGTCACCGCCACGTCAGACTCCCCAAAGAGTGGCCTGTTGCCCACAACACCCAGGCAGGAGGGGCATATCGGAAAAGGGAAGTCAGGTTTGTAAGAAAATAAAACGTAGCTAACATATTACGATGCGCAGCCTTATTCATGACAAAACTAACTTACATGTTTTAAAGTAAAATATCTCTTGCAACCGATTTTCGGTTTTCAACCAAATCCATCTAAATCGTCACATTAAATACTGACCTACGACTCTTCAACGTAATCTTATTATCATGTCAGCCAGCACAATAAAATTGTTGTTGATGTTACTATGTTTGCTAATGTTATTATCATAATTGTCGTCGTTGTTTTATTGCTGTTGTTGTTTATGTAAAAGTTTATATATATATATATATATATATATATATATATATATATATATATATATATATATATATATATATATATATATATATATATATATATATATATATATATATATATATATATATATATATATATATATATATATATATATTATATATATATATATAAATAAATATTATAAACGAAAACATTTAAATATATTTAGAATGATTATTATTATTATATTGCTTTGACTGGGTCGTGGTAATACTGCTTCATGCATGATTTCGCAACATAAATAACATACTCTCCGCCTTGCACAAATGCTTAGCCAAAGTTACATACATTACGTTGTAGGTGCAGGTCTCTACATCGGTGTGGCCGTCGCCTGTGTTGTTCTCCTACTCGCCGCCGCCGTGGCTGGCCTGATTCTTTATAGAAGGTACGGCCACTCGATCAGCAGGCAGTACCAGTTTGGATTCAGCACGTCACTGCACCGTTCTACGTTTTGGACTTTCCTTATTGGTTTACTGTCCTCTTGTTTCTGCCATCAGTCATCTTGTTTCTGCCATTGGTCCTGTTCGATTACCAATCTCGTGTACGTACTTCCTCCAGGAGTTTATGCGGGAATAAAACCCGCATTACTCTTGGTGTTCGCAATGTATGTTCACCCTTGTTTCACTCGTCGTCTCTCCGTTTAGTGTTTCAGTCATCGTCTCTCCGTTTAGTGTTTCACTCGTCATCTCTCCGTTTAGTGCTTCACTCATCGTCTCTCCGTTTAGTGTTTCACTCGTCATCTCTCCGTTTAGTGCTTCACTCATCGTCTCTCCGTTTAGTGTTTCACTCGTCATCTCTCCGTTTAGTGCTTCACTCATCGTCTCTCCGTTTAGTGTTTCACTCGTCATCTCTCCGTTTAGTGCTTCACTCATCGTCTCTCCGTTTAGTGTTTCACTCATCGTCTCTCCGTTTAGTGTTTCACTCATCGTCTCTCCGTTTAGTGTTTCACTCATCGTCTCTCCGTTTAGTGTTTCACTCGTCATCTCTCCGTTTAGTGTTTCACTCATCGTCTCTCCGTTTAGTGTTTCACTCATCGTCTCTCCGTTTAGTGTTTCAATCATCGTCTCTCCGTTTAGTGTTTCACTCATCGTCTCTCCATTTAGTGTTTCACTCATCGTCTCTCCATTTAGCGTTTCTTGTACTGCTAAGAATAATATCCTCTATTTTTGTCTGTCAGGTGTAACTCTTAAGACTCAACAAGGTCCTGCACCAAAAACGCATGTACTGAGTTTAACGAACAGGCCTTTGTATTTAAACACAGACAGTTCATTTGCGTTTTCTATTTCAGAAAGAGGAGAAATGCAAATGACTCCAACTGGATGTCTAAGCCTTACGTAGAACCCGATGGGGACTACGTCTACGCGCGGAACGAGACACCTCACACAGCCGACGTCAGCTCAGCCGACAACATCCCGAGAAGACCCGGCAATAGATCGCGTACTCCATACGAGTCGATACACATGGAGGACGCCAACGCCTTCAACGTAAATGGTGTCACGTCGGCCGCCATGTTGAATGCCGACCGACAACGGACACAGTCGCCAGCGTCCGCAGGAAACACCGACCAAGACATTGCGGACTTGTCCGCTGTACCAATGAAGAAGAAAAAGAAAACACAACAAGCTCCGATAACGTCTACACCCGACAACACATATATTGAACACCAAGAAAACGACTTATATCAAAGCGAAGGATTTGGCAATGAGGAAATGGTGGACGACACCGACCAATATGTTGCTGATACGTGCGCTGCAGCAATGAAGAAGACACAGAGAACACAAGAAGCGTCGACTCCAGACACATCTCCAGCGGACGACACAGAGATAGAATACCAGGAAAACTTCCTTTATGAGAGCGAAGACTACGACAACGAGGAAGTCGTGGACGACGAAACGATTGTCGTGGAGAATGATCTCTACGACCAATCTAGTGTCGTGCTTTGAACATTTAACGTACTTCATATACCTGGTGCATTTATCCAAAGCACCGATAACATGTATCATAGTATGTGCATCCGAATAATGTGTTATAATTCGTGCGCTATAACTGACAGTCAGTCATCACCGATTAATCATGTTAATAGAGCTAACTGAGTGTATCGCTATTACTGTTCGACATATGTGTCTTGAATAGAACTCGTTCCCATCACGATACAGGGAAATACGACAACTTTGCAATGTGCTGTCATTCTGCATGTCACCGCTATACGAGCTACTAATAGTATTTTGCACTGACGTGTTGGTCCGTATGGTTCAAAACGGGTTCTTACTTAACGGCTTTGCGTGAAGTGATGAAATCAGTATTACCCTAGACTGAGAGTTAAGTGGTTGAGTTAGCATTGCATTGTTTATGTTGATGACACGACAATGTACTAAAACTTAAGTTAGTTATCAAGGTTTTCATTATTTCGCACATATCGTGGCAATAGAAAGGCTTGCTTTGTAGTTATTTTGTTATGTCAATTGGTGAGTAATGATAGTGACAAATACATGTTATTTTATGAGTATCGCTTTCTTCGCCGAGTCAACATTCTTAACAGTCAGATTATATCCATAATGATATCACATATATGGGTAAAGTTATGTGGTAGACCTACAAAATAGTTGCACCACGAAGGCTATGTCCACATAATAAGTCACGAAACAACACTTCTCAAGCACAGTATGGTTTTGGCTGGTGTTTTTATACCTTCCCAGGTATTTCAAAATGTATTCTGCGACTGACTTACTCCAACAATTTGTTTGATTTCGTTGATTTCTCTTCCCTTGTAGAATAAATTCCAAGACCTATCGTGCAATGTAACATATCCAGGTGACTCATTTCTTTTTTTCAATATCTTGCTTTATGCTACTTTGGTCTGTCCTCGTGAGCTCTGTGTTTCTGACCTTTTATTGCAATTTTATTTTGAGGACGTATCTGAGACATAACTTAATGAATGTTTGTGATTATCTGATAGTTGTCATGGTTACTGTCCAAAAACCATAGAACAAAACAGGTATTGAAAATACGAAATGCATTTCTTGTTGAGATGGATGTTTAGTTTACACTGTTTTAAGGTAATGAACGTATGACTACATTTGATATCGTCATTTGTTCAACATTTGTCTGTCACTGGTGATCTATTATTCACTTTCAAGTTTTTCTTCTTCTGTATTTTCAATGTCAGGGCTGTCTAAGTGTCTGCCTCCGGTGTTAGTTGGTAGGTCATATTCTGCATATGTTTGTGCGTATGTGGTAATAAGCTAATGTCATCTGCATAATCTAGGCCTCCAAATATCCAGTGAATGTCCACTGGATGTTTCATGGTTTTGTCCATTATCCAGTCTATCGCCATAATAAATACCTTACGCCTATTCTTCACTTCACATTACTTCACTTACGTCTTTACTTCACATTACTTCACTTACGTCTTTACTTCACATTACTTCACTTACGTCTTTACTTCACATTACTTCACTTACGTCTTTACTTCACATTACTTCACTTACGTCTTTACTTCACATTACTTCACTTACGTCTTTACTTCACATTACTTCACTTACGTCTTTACTTCACATTACTTCACTTACGTCTTTACTTCACATTACTTCAATTACGTCTTTACTTCACATTACTTCACTTACGTCTTTACTTCAAATGTCTCACGTTGTCCAAGTTACGAAACATAGGTAGTCATATGCAAGAGACAGATCCTGTGTAGGCCTACTTTACTAGAAAAGAACTGCGGTCACATATCCCCAAATACTGCATCCCTAGACAAGTGCTTCAACCCTAAATGGACTATTGAGATAACGAACTAATTAATAGTCACATATACATTGGCAATGTCTGGTGTCATCTTGTTACACATAACACATAGTAAGGCGTATCAAAGGGATGGTATTTACTGTGCTTGGCGAAGTATAAATCTACTGCTAACAGCCACCCATTGGGAATATATCGGTGGACCAACACCATGGCATTTTCTAGCGACACCTGTTGGAGGATAACTAGGAGATACACGTAGTTGCCATGACAACATGATGCCAACGAACTACGTTGTAGACGGCGAGACAGCTACTGTTCACTCGAACCGTTCACGCGATGCTGTAGCTATTCATATCTAAACTTCCCATTAGTTAAATATAACGCACTACAGTTCTTATGAAAGGGTAAAAACGAACCTAGCCACATAGATGACATTATCATTCTCGCGAATAGATATGTATAGCGACAGCAGGAAAAGTTATTTAGTGAACTTCTCTTTGAAAACCGTGGGAACGCTCGAACGTGGTGACTCACGCCTTTTGTTCGCCAGTCGAAGAGTAAGCCAGATAAAGACGGGAATTTTACGTGTCGTGTAAAGCGCTGCAGGCAAAACGACACAACCGACCTGTGATGTTAGGGGTGATATCAACATCATCCTGAGCTCTTTTAACTAATCTTATATCAGCAATCGTTGACCTGCGCTAATAGATGTCAGAAGCCAAATGCGTTGATGGACTATTCATCTATGATGTATTCTACGATAAAGCAAATTGGCTTTACTGTATGGAATGGCGTTATCACCAGATATGGCGGTACCACTTTGTACCCATACATCACGACATATTGTAGGCGTGACTGCTTTGAACTGCCGACATGGAACTGTAATACGTTGCCAATATGGTACCAACTACTTAAGTGCATATTAAATTCCACAAGCACTGAATTACATATCGTTATTGGAACGGTTTTATTGGAAGAATTTTAATATGTTTGACACGACCCCCAAAGTCGAGTGGGAAGACTGCGCTAATTTGTAAATCGACAACATTAACTTGTGTTGCCATCGGGCAAACCACTTACATACCTCGCGTTTGTCATGCTTATATGCAGGCATTTGACAATTCCATCCGGTGGATAAGGCTCTACAATAATGTGGTTACGTGTAGTTAATCAATCACACATGTAGGACCAAATTGAACGGCGTGCCATCCGCTGTATCTTGAACTGGGTAGGAAACATTCGACGATCGTCTTGACACATCGCATGGGGAGAAACCAGTCCCCGTAGGGTCAGCATGCTGGTGGTAGCGTGCTTCGTGGCTGTACTGCTGGACCGTTGGTCAGAGACAACCGGTAAGTGAATACTGACCATTACTCTTGTCGATTGGTCATTCTCACTGTGTCGGTGTCCAGTGTGGCCGTCAACAGTGATACGTCAAGTAAAATAAATAACACGTTAGTTATCTTATTTAATACAAGTTAGCATAACGGTGTACGCGTGTGAACATGCATGCATGTATATGCGCATGTGTACTAAGCAGTGGCTTATTTAGGATTTCTGTGGGGGGAGGCAGAGGGAACCAAAGGGGACCCAAGTTTAATAACTCATTAATCTGCCATACTACCATGTAGTGGTTGAGCAGGTTATTCACGGCTAAACGGGGCCATGGTCCAATGCCCCCCCCCCTAAATACGCCACAGACGTACTAAGACGTCTTTCTGTAAATCATTAAGCATTCTAATCACTGACGTGTTTGTTGGCATATCGATGTGCATTTGTAAGTGTCAGTTCTGACATTAATTCCAATCAACTATAACATTGTGACGCGTTTGATACTTTTAATGTCGTGTTAAATGTGCGTTCTGGTAAGGTTGGTATGTCGGGTCTTAAACGATACGTTTAGTGATGTACTGGAAGAAGAAGATCACACCAAAGTGCAACATTTTAAATCCAGATATGTATTTGCAGTGTTGCCAGTTTTATTGGATGACATTGTGTTTTGTATAAGCGACAATGATGGGCATTGACTGGTGGTCTCACCCATCCCTTATCATATCGGCTTCCCTACACCTTCCCCGTTCTTTCTTCCTCTCTCCCTCCTTTGTCACTGTCACAATCTCTGTAGCTATCTCCCTAGCTCCATCCATGTCCCTCCATCTATTTCCCTCCATTTCTGTCCTGAGGGTGCATGTATCACTCTTTGGAAGGCCAGGGTACAGCACGTAATATTACTACTCTGACCAAACGGGGCCGCTGGCAACCCCATCTCACCAGCTATCGAGTTCCTCCACCATATGCCATACACTGTACACACTAAGGCACGACTGTTGCAGGCGCCGATGTCGCCAACTGTCCAGATGGATGGGATTATTGGGCCGACCACTGCTACTATTTTTCGTCTGCTTTTAAGACGTTGAAAGATGCAGACATCGCCTGCAGCGGTATGTCGTCTCGTCTCGTCAGCATCCACAGTCTGACGGAACACGCTTTCCTGATGAACTCGTAAGTGTCAAACCATCGCGATTACCCAAAAATGTAAATTCCGGTTAAGCTAAGACACACGTTAATTAGTTGTCAATAAGTTGAAGTCGATAAACAAATATCTACGATCAGTGTCTATGAAAAAGCATTCAGTTTTGGAACAAGGCACATCGACTTTGCAAACATCCCTGGTTGGGTCATTTTGTTGTTGTGTTTTCTTTGCTTGCCCTTAGCTTAGCCCTGTATTTTTATTAATAGTTCCGTACATTAAAGGTAGCCCTGCAGCCTATTACTTCCAGAGGCGTATCCGGGATTTGGCCTAGAAGTCTATGGGGCGGGTGATTGTAAGAGTCAACTATAGCGGCGTCAGCCTGCTTCGTCGTACTTTTAATAAATAATAGGTTAGCCACGAAAAAAGTCAGAAAACGGCTAACATGTGCACATTGGTCAAGTTAGGGTGTGCATCGGATTAACATCCCTAATCCGTCATTTATCTACTGCGTAGACAACTTCTCAATTATTCCACGACTTCACAAGTCGTAATTTGTCTGTATATATATTACAGGAGAGGAGTGGCGAGTTATGACCATTGGCTGGGAATGGTGAGGAACACAAGCAGAGAAGGAACACTAGCCTTCAAACGAGAAGACTGGCATTGGCTCGATGGAACCAGGTTCGACTACTACTACTGGGCCGACTCGCAGCCAAATACCAACGCTGCCTGTGCACTGATCACCAAAAAGACAGGATCCTGGAACGATAACTACTGTACTAAACATCACCGGTTCATATGCAAGAAAGGTATGTGGTTATCGACTTTTGCATAGTGTAGTATGGTGTAATTGGCGGGTGAGAATATATATTTACCACGTACCACTGGTGTAACAAGGGGAGCGATTGGGCCAGCTTTGCCTCAGCGTCATAATCGGGGTGACGACACTTTGAGAGAACAATAACTGGTCAACTGTGGGCATTTTGTTCCATACCGACTAGGCACGCGCTGTCGGTGGCCGGTTCATACGCAAAAAGGTGAATGTTTCAGTTGTATCTATGTTTGTATTTGAAGAGTTGGTTTATGCTGTGTTCTGCTGTTTGTTTGCAGCGCCAACGCCGCCTGCAACAACATACCCTACAACATCAGCCGCAACAACAGCAGACATGCCTTTTACAAGAGACAAACGAACAACAACAACATCTACGACAACGACAACACCGGATCCAGTTACAGCAAAATCTACGACAACAACAACATCGACGCCAGTGACAACAACAACATATACAACAACGACAACACCGGATCCAGTGACAACAACATTTACGACAACGACAACACCGACGCCAGTGACAACAACAACATCTACAACAACGATAACACCGAGGCTAGTGACAACAACACCATCTACGACAACGACAACACCAGTGACAACAACATCTACGACAACGACGACACCCAGTCCAGCGACAACACATAAATTAATTACTACGCAGACATCAGTAACATTAACAGGTCAGCCAGTTACTACGGCAATATCGACATCCCATAAACTATTCACAACAACAGCAGCAACAACCACGCCAGTGGTAGCAGTAACAACTATGATAGCGACAATCAAACCATTGACGACAGCAACGTCTACAAGAACGACAACACCCACACAAACAACATTAACACCCACAACAATTATAACAGTAGCACCTACAACAAAAGCAACAGCAGCAGCACCACCAACAACAACAACAACCAAACAACTGACAACAACAACCACACCAATGTTAACAACTACAACAAAACCCACACCACTTACAAAAGAAACACCTACGACAACCATAACATCCTCAACATCGCCGTCTGCAACAGTCGTATCTACAAGTGACGTAACAAAACTTACGTTAAATTCTATCACCCAAACCACTGCATCATCACCAACACCACACACGCTCCCTAATGCACACACAACACACAACGTTCCCACTTCATACACCGACTCCATCGGTAAACTGACCGTCAGGTCATCAACGACGACCAACGAAACCACTCCAGCATCACAGGAGATCGACGGAACAACGTCGTCGTTGGAAGACCGCACCAGTTACACCAACGATAACAGAGGCGAGCATGTAGCAAACAGAACAACGACACGGTTATTCGAAAGACCATCGGAAGGTCACAGTGATACTCCGCAAGACACCGCCACGGCCACACCAGACCCGCTTCTGTCTTCAACCACAGGGATCATGCGAACTGGACAAAAGGGAAACGAGGACACGACGTCGGGTCAGTAGAAACATATTATTATGACCAATATGTCACTTGTTCGAAGCGTCTATGTTGTTACGTAGTGAATTCATGTGTTGTACATTGAAACCTGGCTGAAACACTGGAATTTGCATGAGATATAATTTTTAAAACGGCCAGAATAGGATAGCAATGATTGCATAATATGAGGGTCTAAATATGTCTAGATCATAAAAACTCCATCCTCAACTGATTGAACCTATCTCGAATCCGGTTCACTGGTGTCCAGATATGTAGGGTGTGAATGTCCAGATATGTAGGGTGTGAATGTCCAGATATGTAGGGTGTGAATGTCCAGATATGTAGGGTGTGAATGTCCAGATATGTAGGGTGTGAATGTCTAGATATGTAGGGTGTGAATGTCCAGATATGTAGGGTGTGAATGTCCAGATATGTAGGGTGTGAATGTCCAGATATGTAGGGTGTGAATGTCCAGATATGTAGGGTGTGAATGTCCAGATATGTAGGCTGTGAATGTCCAGATATGTAGGCTGTGAATGTCCAGATATGTAGGCTGTGAATGTCCAGATATGTAGGCTGTGAATGTCCAGATATGTAGGCTGTGAATGTCCAGATATGTAGGCTGTGAATGTCCAGATATGTAGGCTGTGAATGTGCAGATATGTAGGCTGTGAATGTCCAGATATGTAGGCTGTGAATGTCCAGATATGTAGGCTGTGAATGGTTTAAGTAACATCCGCAGAATTTTTGTTCAAATCATCAAAAGAATTGACTTTAGTCGTTAGATCTGGTAAAGCTAAAAATAGTGGATATCCAAAACATATTGCGGGTCTATGCCTATCATGAACGTGACTTCCATCCTCTCGCCGATCACATGACAAAGTTACGAAATTTTACCATGGTGAAATTCGTGAGTTTTCAGTGATTCCATTTTTATTTCACTTAATGTTTGACCAAACATTAACTAATTTAATAGTTTGTCTGATGGCATGTTGACGTGGATACTAGATAGGTTTGATTTTTCGCAAAATGACATTGAAATGAGATTAGCAAAAAAATCGATTTGAGGAGGAACCTTCAAACACACTTCATATCTCAGGACGGGTGAAAATATACTAAAATAACCGTTTCTTCCCACCAATTAGCCATATACATACAGACACACACACACACACACACACACACACACACACACACACACACACACACACACACACACACACACACACACACACACACACACACACACACACACACACACACACACACACACACACACACACACACACACACACACACCCACCCACCCACCCACCCACCCACCCACCCACGCACGCACGCACGCACGCACGCACGCACGCACGCACGCACGCACACACACACACACACACACACACACATACAGTAATGTATATACGTTTGTTAATTTGTTACAGCAAACCTGGGCTTATACATCGGCGTGACACTTGGTTGTATTATCTTCATCGTTGCTTTGGTGGTGGCTGGGATGATAGCTTGCAGGAGGTACGTCCTTCAAGCCATCGCAATAAGTTGACGTGTTCATGGATTTTTCTCATTATTCATCTGCGTTGTTCAGTAAAACATTGCTAGACACCAACCATCTATATCTGCCAGTGCTTCAGTTTAATATCAATTCACGGCATTTCATATTCGACTATTCCATTCGATCTAGCTATTTTGAAATGTTTTATCCAGTCGTGACGCTAATTGTATTAACGTATTCTTTGCCTTGTCACTTATTAAAACATTCCCTGTAAAGGAGTGCCCCGCGGTGAAACGTTGAAAATAGTTTTGATTTATAAACTTTTGCAATTTAATTCGATAAGAACATGCCATGTCCATTTGTTCTTGGTTTCAGGATGGGATCAAAGGCAAGAAACTCGGACATTGTTTTCAAACCTTACCCGGCACCTGATGGTGACTATGTTTACGCCAACGGTGACGCATTAAACCCGGCGTTTTCCACAGCCAACGGCACCCTGACAGGTTCCAGTAGAAGATCGCCCTCTCCTCGTGGGTCAATACATATCGACGATCTCTGCACTTTCAAACCGGACCCAAACTCAGATGGGCAATCATTTGACGCAACATCACCCTCGGCCGCCATTTTGAACGCAGACCAACAACGACGACACTCGGCGGCCGAGGACAGCGTTGATCAAGATGCTGTCGATATGTGTTATGTACCCGATAATAGGAACAAGACAGCGCACATCTTCGAAATGACTCCGATGGACGAAACAGAGACCGGATCTGAACACGATCTCTGTCAGATTGAGGGTTATGACATGGACGATCTATCTGACGATGAAATGACGTTAGAGAACGATATGTACGATCAATCTAGTTTCACCTTTTGACTTGTTCATGTTACATTACAACAGATTTGTGAATTCAGCTACACGTGTAAACAATGAAAATACCAGAAGATAAGGGTAAACTGTTTCTGTTTATGCGTGCGACGATAGAAAGTTTGGCATAGCCTGCGTGGTTCAACAAGTTCAACCATGGTTTCTCAGTGACACTGAATTTAAAAATATTAATATCGACTCTCTGCTTTTCATGGATGAAAGAGTTGAAAATGTGCCGGACCCCCAAGAGAGACATAAGTCTAAAGATATACAGTCGAACATTTGCGCACACGGAACGACTGGACTACCGGAGCGCCGATTATGACTGTGATTTCTCGATGTGTATCTCCCATATTTATTTAAAAAAAAATTTATTAAGCAACAATATACGATATGCATTCTTGTTGTCTAAATGCGGTCTTGCAGTTTATTTCTAAGCACAACAGACGTAGGTTTACTAGTATTCTACGTGAATACAGCATCTGTATTCACATGTATCAACAGATAGTACAATGATATGGTTCGCATCTCCACACCGACATGGCCCATGGGTAAATGTGTTCGAGTGATATCGTATTTTGTGCATTCGTTAGGCATAAACTAGGTTTGGTATCCAGGACCGCTGGACACACGAGGGGCATTGCACATGCCTGGCCAGACCAACTGAGTGCGGCGTGACCCAGCGATCGATAAAGGTAGATCATTCCTAATATATTGTCGTCACGCCGGGATTGTTGCCTTTGGTATCCCGGACCGCTGGATAATCGAGGGGCATTGCACATGCCTGGCCAGACAAACTGAGTGCGGCGTGACCCAGCGATCGCTAAAGGTAGATCATTCTTAATATGTTGTCGTCACGCCGGGATTGTTGCCAATGCGGCGACAAGTATCGTGGGAAAATCACGGTTTGAAGCTTATCTTTACTTGGCACTACCGGACTTCCTCGGTTCG
Organism: Lamellibrachia columna; assembly: GCA_963662155.1. Lineage (NCBI taxonomy): Eukaryota > Metazoa > Annelida > Polychaeta > Sabellida > Siboglinidae > Lamellibrachia > Lamellibrachia columna. Next base: position 19,032,459 of record OY759266.1, read on the forward strand.
CCAATGTCGACACGCAAACTCGTGTAAAGCTCGCGGCATTCTGGAACCTACGATATCCACGTGGGTGGCTGTAAAATCACTTGTTCTCGGTGTATATTAGCTATTTCACAAGCCATGCATATTCACCGCTGTTGCATTGTAACACAATTCAGGCTTCCTTTTGGGGCAATTTGTGAGAAACACAATGGGTGAAGAGAGAAAACCGATAAGCCGACGTATCGATCTGGTGCAAACTGGTGTGAATAGTCACTTGTACATATGAGAAGATTTCGCGTAGCCTCTTCCCGTTGTTGACACAACTTATGTAACCACATCTGTATTTACACGATTACAAAATGTTGTAAATAGTGTAACCGTGGTTGTGAGTCCCATTGCGTGCGTGCGTGCGTGCGTGCGTGCGTGCGTGCGTGCGTGCGTGCGTGCGTGCGTGCGTGCGTGCGTGCTACTGATATTTACTATGGTCCAAAACCCTTTAATATTTTGAAATATTACAAACTGGGGACGTCTATGGTAAGTGTGTCGTGGCGGGACTAGTGTGTCGTGGCGGGACTAGTGTGTCGTGGCGGGACTGGTGTGTCGTGACGGGACTGGTGTGTCGTGGCGGGACTGGTGTGTCGTGGCTGGACTGGTGTGTCGTGGCGGGACCGGTGTGTCGTGGCGGGACTGGTGTGTCGTGGCGGGACTAGTGCTTCATCCCCTGAGGTCCGTGAATCACCAAGAAAACCAGTAAACGTCTGAAATAAGCGACACGACGATCTCGGGTGCCAAACAGTGAACTTCCTCGTCAGGATCGTGGGAACATTCGAAAGTTGTGACCCTCGCTTTGCGTTTGCCAGGCGAAGCGTGACGGCCGATAAAGAAGGGGTCTTGCGCGCGGCGTACGGCGCTCTAGGCGCGACACTGTGCACGGCGCGTGTTCGCCAAAAAGGGGTGATGTCAACATGATAACTGAGTAATCGTCTATCATTTGCATAGTCATTTGTCGGCAGCATAACTAGGCAAGTATAACACAAAGAACATAACAAGTCGGTTATCTGAATTACGGTGTGGGGTAATAAAAACGGTTTTGCAACACTGAGCACCGAAGAATCCGATAATATACTATAGCTATAATATGTACCACAAATTTGTTCAACATTACTGCCTATATAATATCCCTACCGTTTGCCAGCCGTTGTCCCGGTTACAGGAAAAGCTAGTCAGAATTGACGATCGATACACCGATACGACCCCTGAGCCATACCATAGACCGATGATAATTCGAGACTGCCGGATCTTGACGCCTTCACGAGGCGAACCTATAACCGTCTCTATTGTGTAGCGCACAGTGGAACTAACCGCGCACTGCTAACATAACACGACTGGTCCGTATCGCGTAAACAGTAGAGGTGCTACCGAGCTCTCGTTCTTAGAAGATATACCTCAAGACGATTCAGCACACCATCTAGTACATATGTTGCTAGCAACTCTGGTTCTTCTACTGCTTGACCAATGGGCAGTGACAGCAGGTATGTGACAGGTGACATGGCGGGTCCTTGGCCAAACATTTGCTGGTCAGTCATTGGTAGGACCCTACGTGCCAGACTAAATAAATAATCAGTTGTGGCTGACGATTCCTACCCAAGATTAAGAAATTAAGTTGTAGCTGCCTTTACTGAGACGATTCCCACCAACATATAACAGAACTGAAACTACTACAACGTCAACGAACTACACACAGTTTAACTACTCAAGTCGAACGCTAGTGGGAAATTACTCAAATTAGTTGCGTGTCGTTGCCAAAACAACTATCATTAAGTAGTCAGAATCTACCAGGACAAGAGACGAATAAAATACTAACAACAACAACGAGCTAACGTTTTGCCGGCAATGGAAACGACACACGCGTTGCTCTTGTGTTTTTAAAGTCGTGTTGCCATTTCGGTAACCATGACATGTGGCACACTTGATGTGCTTGTATCCACCCACATCCTTCAGTCTTTGTTTAACCTGTTTTCGGCTGGGTATGAAACAGCTCATGCAAAAATCACCTTGCGTGCCAACCAGCTATGATGGTGTTAGGGTCATCATAGGAATTAATTAACCGTGCAATAGCGTGCAAACAAATCCGTTGGTTAAAAGTTCGAACGCCCGCATGCTAAATGACAGTAAGACTTAACAGAGCGCTTCGTGTAGGCGTGCCTGCATGCATAAAATATTATGCATCAGATGTGCCACTGTAATTATTGTGTCATATTAAACTAAAGAGAAACACGACACGACACGTTCTTAAATGTTCAGTTATATTTGTTTTGCAGTTGCCGCTGTCACCGAGTGTCCAAAGGGATGGAATAATTGGACCAACTATTGTTACTACTTTTCGTCTACAGCTGAGACGTTGGAAATAGCTACAACTGAATGCAGTAATATGTCGGCGACTCTAGCCAGTATACATAGTCGGAAAGAAAACGCATTTGTGATGACAACGTAGGTGTCATTACATAACAGCGTATGCCTATAACGGCGTAATTGTAATATTATAAATGCACAACAATCATAACTGACGTTTGACTAAACTAACGTTAAAATTAATAACTCATACCAGATTAACAATCAATGTTGATTAACACTGTAATAAGAGTCGGCGGCCACGGTTCAAAGTAAAACGATTTTCGGTTGCTGGAAATGCTTTTGTTTTCTGCAAACATCTGTAGAATGTTAGGTTTTTTTGCTGCGTTGACTAATACCTACTTTAATTTTGTCGAACTAATTTTCATTTTGTTAGTTTATTGAGCTAGCCTATGGCTATCATTTAGTTCTATCAACCAGAGTTTTCAGTTGTTTTACGCGTACTTGAGTACATATTGTGTCGTTCTGGTTGGTTAAAACAGGAAGCAGACAAATGTGTACAACCATTGGCTAGGAATCATAAGAAACACGAGCAGTGAAGAAACATCTAAAATGTGTACATTAGTCAAGTTAAGGTGTGCATCGGATTAACATCCCCAATCCGTCATTTATCTATTGCGTAGACAACTTCTTATTTATTCCACGACTTCACAAGTCGTAATTTGTCTGTATATATTACAGGAGAGGAGTGACGAGTTATGACCATTGGCTGGGAATGGTGAGGAACACAAGCAGTGAAGGAACACTCGCCTTCAAACGAGAAGACTGGAATTGGCTCGATGGAACAACATTCGACTTCAAGTATTGGGCCTACTTGCAGCCAAGTAGCAACGCTCTGTGTGCAGTGATCGCTAAAAAGACAGGGTTCTGGAACGAAACATACTGTAGGAAACATCACCGGTTCATATGCAAGAAAGGTACATGTTTCTTGAAATAACTAGTATTTCCCGTTTTCCACACAGGTGCTGCACATCGTAACGCAGAGTTAACAGTAACAGTCTATCGAGTAACACATCGACACAATGGTTTAGAAAGTCTTCCAGCAAACACTACAATGAAACGTACTACACCAGCCACGTCAACCCTTGCATTGACGCTCTTTAACATCTTACATCAACAAACACTATAATGAAACGTACTACACCAGCCACGTTAACCCTTGCATTGACGCTCTTTAACATTCTACATCAACAAACACTACAATGAAACGTGCTACACCAGCCACGTCAACCCTTGCATTGACGCTCTTTAACATCCTACACCAACAAACACTACAATGAAACGTACTACACCAGCCACGTCAACCCTTGCATTGACGCTCTTTAACACCCTACATCAACAAACACTACAATGAAACGTACTACACCAGCCACGTCAACCCTTGCATTTACGCTCTTTAACATTCTACATCAACAAACACTACAATGAAACATACTACACCAGCCACGTCAACCCTTGCATTGACGCTCTTTAACATCCTACATCAAAAAACACTAGAATGAAACGTACTACACCAGCCACGTCAACCCTTGCATTGACGCTCTTTAACATCCTACATCAACAAACACTACAATGAAACGTACTACACCAGCCACGTCAACCCTTGCATTGACGTTCTTTAACACCCTACATCAACAAACACTACAATGAAAAGTACTACACCAGCCACGTCAACCCTTGCATTGAAGCTCTTTAACATCCTACACCAACAAACACTACAGTGAAACATACTACACCAGCCACGTCAACCCTTGCATTGACGCTCTTTAACACCCTACACAAACAAACACTACAGTGAAACGTACTACACCAGCCACGTCAACCCTTGCATTGACGCTCTTTAACATCCTACACCAACAAACACTACAGTGAAACGTACTACACCAGCCACGTCAACCCTTGCATTGACGCTCTTTAACACCCTACACAAACAAACACTACAGTGAAACATACTACACCAGCCACGTCAACCCTTGCATTGACGCTCTTTAACATCCTACACAAACAAACACTACAGTGAAACGTACTACACCAGCCACGTCAACCCTTGCATTGACGCTCTTTAACATCCTACACCAACAAACACTACAGTGAAACGTACTACACCAGCCACGTCAACCCTTGCATTGACGCTCTTTAACATCCTACACCAACAAACACTACAGTGAAACGTACTACACAAGCCACGTCAACCCTTGCATTGAAGCTCTTTAACATCCTACACCAACAAACACTACAATGAAACGTACTACACCAGCCACGTCAACCCTTGCATTGACGCTCTTTAACACCATACACCAACAAACACTACAATGAAACGTACTACACCAGCCACGTCAACCCTTGCATTGACGCTCTTTAACATCCTACACCAACAAACACTACAATGAAACGTACTACACCAGCCACGTCAACCCTTGCATTTACGCTCTTTAGCATCCTACATCAACAAATACTAGAATGAAACATACTACACCAGCCACGTAAACGCTCCTCAACATCATACACAAACAAAAAAGACAAAAATGGCTCAATAATAACACAACCATACAACAGCAAAGGCTTTATGTCAATCGACAAAAACTATGGTATTTAGTATTGTGAACTCACGCTGTACGGACCATGTTGGGACTTAACCAAACTGTTCCATATATCCAATGTTCCTTATATCCACGGGTACATAAACAGTGCGGCCAGAACAGGGGATTCAAATGTGTTCTTTTTAAGTGGATGTTCCTTAGACCAGGAGTCACATAGCGAGAGGTCACCGTATATTCAACACACCTTTCTTATTGTACACACGCTATAGAGCTTCCCATTCGACCCCATAATATCATATCAAATGTCACAATAATCATTTCAGAAATAACGACGGAACCTGTGACGTTTTGGACGACACAGCCAGAAACGACCACCAGTACGCCAGACCACCTTTATAGCACCTCACCGCCTACGACACAACGAGATGAGAGAAGGATGAGAAAGACAGGCAAACAGTCAGGTTTGTAGTCAATAGCCAAACTACGTTCTTTCAGTATTGTTGATAATTATTTACTTTTGAAATAATTTCCCAATTTTCTTATCTTTTCAATAATATTGTTGTAGTAAATATATAGGCGTACTATAAATTGTACTCTTTTTTATCAAACGCCAAATTATGCCTACTGCAGATTTGATATGCCAAATCACCGGCTTGACATGAAATCTACTCTCACTTTCTGGACTGTGACCCTCGGAAGCAGGTAGTTGATGGTCGTGTCATGGTGTCGGGACAAAGAACGACGACACATTAATGCGAGGTGCTTCCGATTTATGTTTCTTAAAAAAATTTGCTTTAAAACGACGCTGACATTTTGGAGTAATTTTGTACACGCGGAGAAACGATTGCTACAACAAATGGGAGACAAGAATATATATAATATAAATCCCCGAATTTGGCGCACCTGTGGTGGTCATGATTAAATAGGGATCACATGATTAAACTGTCGTGATTTAGTTCTCTTGAATGTCATTAAAACAGATTTTACAACGCAGCATACCATTGACCTTGGTGAAGCGATTTCACCCAGGTTGACGTGTTAAAATTATTGTACAAATATCGTAATGTAACTCAGCTTGCTTATCGTGTTACAGGTGTATACATCGGGATAGCGGCAGGTTGTGTAGCCGTCGTCGGCGCAGTAGTGGTAGCGGGCATTGTTGTATTTAGGAGGTAAGCACAAACAACTTGTTGCGACAACCGACAGAGTTCACTTCAATGAAAGGCTAAACGATAACGCGTAAATTAATTTTCAGATCATACATCTTATTTTATTTAAATTGTTACAGGCAAATTCTTCAGTCCGCATTACTAACGGAGTTCTTTCCGTTGTTTATCGCCATAATTCGACGATGTTGGTTTTATGATATATATTTCTCTGTTCGCTGGTGAGTGTGACGAAATTCGTCCCTTTCACCTCTTTACATTCTGTACCAACTGACATGCTTGAAGCCGGCTCCTGATCCCTTCGGGTCTTCTACCCCCAAGTGCATGTTGTTGCAAGGCGTCGCAAGCTATGTCTTGCAGATTCTTCCATCAATCACAATTGTACTGGCGGCATGTTCGAATAGCTATAGGTTACATTATACAGGCCCGTCCTCATGTCTTTAAAAAGGGGGGTCGGACGTTCACAATCAACCCGGAATTCTGGGATGCTTTCTGAAAAATGCTAATTAAGACACATTCTCTCAAGGGGGGTTCGTTCGAACCCCCCTGATGATGGACATGATATATAACATGTTTTACGACAAAAACTACCAGACTTTGTACATTTAATTACTTGTATTGCTAATTTAACACACACACACACACACACATTTGCAGGACGAGGTCAAAGCCAGACAACTCGGGCGTGATTGTCAAGCATCACGTGAAACCCGACGGCGATTATGCTAACGAAAACAACTGCGAACTGGACACAGAAAACATCGGTGGTGTGGCAGAGACCACGAGACGACAAGACAAGCAACAATATCGTCGGTACGAATCAGTACACATTGAGGACATGCGCACTCAGGATGAAGACGTCATTGGTTCTGGTGTGCGATCATCTTGCGAAACATCACCTGCCACCTTGGACACGGATCACCAGCAGACACCCCTATCCCCGTCCACGGGAAACGCCGACCAAGACACCGCGGTCTCGCGGTCTAAAGAACACGTCGAAACGACGCCAGCGGACGGGGCGGAGTCAGAACATCAAGAGCACGATCTGTGCCGTGGCGCAAACGCTGTCGCTACGGAGACTATGAGCAGCGACATGATTGTGGCAGAAAACAATCTGTACGAACAATTTGGTGGAGGCATTTCATAACTTGCCGCACAAACTATAAGTGTGGAATCTAATCACTTCAGGCCAGAGCAATTTGATTTTGTTAAGTGGTTGATTCTCTTAAGCGCCTCATTTCAACTCGGCGGTACGGGGAATGGTTCCGTTCCAGCCTATATAATTGATTTTACTAAGCAGCTGACTTTGTTATCCGTGATTACGTTAAACACAGTCCATTGTATCTTTATATAATAATTCAGTTGTACAATAATAAACGGTGAATAGGAATCAGAATGGCCCTAGTCAACTCATACCAGTAATATCAGTATTGTACTGCGGGCAGTAACTCATTATCATCCTGAAACTGTCTCTTCTGGAGTAATTGTCTTGACTTGTTGAGAATCTCCAGAAATTATCTCAGCAAATGTTTACAAATGTCTTTATATACAGCATAACATTGAAATGTCCCTTTGGTATTAAATACAAAGTTAGGATAAACTTAGTTGTAACTATGTACATCAATGGACACTGATGGGGAAGTAGGATGACATCATGATTCGTACGTGGTCGTTAAATTTGCTTCTGCAATGCAAGAATCTATAATCAGGTTCGCTGATATTCATATATGTAGTGTCTCATATGTATGATAGTTCATATAGTGTCACAGAGCAATGCTGCACTTGGAAGTGTTGTTCCTCAAGCTTGTGAAAGTCTTGCATGAAGAAGCACTGTGTATAAAGCAACCCTCCGTGTCAACAATCCAGCAGCTGCAACGAGAAACAAACATTCTGTTGGACTGTGACTATTCAAAGTAAAAACAAAGACCATAATAATGCAATTGCATAAACAATACAATACAAGACGTGTTTATTTTGACCCATCATTATTTACAATAAATACAATTACATAACAAAATACATGTCAAATATGGGTCGGGGAGACTCCTATTAAGACCAGGCTTGGTCACTAGAATAGGAGCCACCCAGGTATTTAAATTACAACCTCAAAAATTATTTAATTGGCATGTGGAATAAAAATTATCTAAACTCAAAAAACATGGTACTTAGTGATTATGTCTGAAAAAACTGTACAAATATGTTACAGCATATTTGCTAAAAGAAATCTTACCAGTTGCGGCAGAACTTTCTCAAAGTGTTCAATTGTCACAACTGCAGAACTTTCATCCTGTACAGAAAGCAACACGATATGTATGGATTGGTACCCAGGTACAGAAAATACAATTAAAGCAACCTCTAAAATTATGGGGATATATTTCTTACATACAAAATAAGACTTTTATTCAATATATATAAAATGATCTAGCATGCATCTAAATTGACACGAATATATACTTAATTGAATCTGTATTATTTGTTCAGACATTTGCCTCCGGCAAAACATTTAAAACTAGACTAATGTAATGCTCTGTGTTTTTGCAACATTACACAGCATAGTTCCATTTCTAGAAAAGAAATGTTTTTGTAAGGAAGGATGCAGGATTTGGTTGGTGAACTCTTTTTAGCTTGTACAACGTGCTGCCTGCGACAGAATGGGAGACCATGCATGCAACAAACTCTCATTAGCAAAACACATCCCCTGTAATTGTGTGAGTTTGGAAATTGTCCAAATGAACCACCAAACTCCTATAATTGCCATTGCTATGTTATTTATTCCTACTTTTAGTAGGATAAACAACATATGGGACATGTGTCATAAATGTAATGACTCTATGTAATAACTAATGACTCTACTCTGGTTACTTCCTAAATGTGCAGTACCTCAGCGACTTTAGAAGCTCTGGCGGCACCTTCTGTAAGAAAAATATGTTTTACTCCACAGGTCAACGAAACATTATTGTAAACAACTAATTACCGAGCACGGGAGGCAGGACTATCTTTCTTTGTTACCAAAGTAACCAAACAGTTTTAACTTATTTATAATTGTCTTCTTGAAAAGATGTTTCCATATCATCTTGTGTAATAACTAAAATTGGTGGTGGGACAATCTATATCACGTTCCAATGTTATTATACAAGATGATCTTCATTAAAAGTAAATCTAATATACAACGGTTTGCATCTGCATTAAAGGCATGTGTATTAAGTGGCTATGACAGTTCAAATTAATATTAATACTCTTCTACTGTTTTTTCTATTATTTTATATTAATATGATTCATTGGTATTACCTGTAATCTTAGACTTGGTAACTTCACCTATTTGTTTCACTTTATTAGTAATTTAGCCTGATTGCTGCTTGTTGCGCAACTTATTATATATCATTATGATATAATTATCATTGGTTGACAGTGACCAGTTATACATATATTCAACCATAATTGTTTTTCCTATTTTGTGCTTGCCTAACTGGTTACAGCCATAAAGCTCCGCTGTTAACCTGAAACTGTATTACAAAGTGCCTATTTGTACTTGTTTCGTTTGTATATTTTGTATGTTTGTACAGTTTCGAAAAAAATAAACTCACGCAACATATACCATTATATACATTCTGGAAACATTCCTCTGACATTGACTGCCACTGTATATCTTAGCATTTCGCAGTCTTCTAAAATAGTTGGTTTACTTTCTATATAGTTACAGGTTTCCAGCATATTAGCAAAAAGTAAATATCTGCATTATAGAAAGCATCTCTTCAACTAAAAGCGATGTACTACAAACATTGTGAACTGTTTTAACTGCAGAATATTTTGCATTGTTCTGAGAAGAGGCCGCCCAACTTTTAGAGAGATCACTGAGAAGGACACCATGCTATCGGGGCTAATCTGGTAAACACCACGACAAACCGTGATCACTGAAAGAAACTTGTTATGTCACTACATTAAGTGGATGACATAAGGGGCCACCCATAAAGTATATCATGTTTGGGGTGGGGGCATCTGGTTAAGCATTACGGCGTGTTACATGGGGGTCTTGGCGAATCTTAAGTTCATTATTAAAAAAAAAAAAAAAAATTCTGTTTAGCTGTCAATATCAGACTGATAGGATAGATTACTATGACAGTTTTTTTTTATATTTCAACTGAATTTGAATGGAAAGAGAATGCGGACTCTACCATTCATCAGTGAAGACTGTAATGACGTGTGACATACTTTATGGATAGCTCCTAAGTAAGTAAAGAACTTACACTAACAAGCACTGGATCAACAACTTACCTGCAACAAACACTCTCAACACCTCCGCAGCCAGCTTAGCCGTGTCAGCATTTACTGAAAATACACACAATTATACGACGAAAACTTCAAACATTAAACATAATAAAACCATCTAGTCATGCATGTCCATACTGATGTTGTGGCTTAAACAAACTAGATGTTCTGAATAAACAGTTATATTTTCTGACAAATCACACACCTGGCCAAATCGTGCCTAACAAACATTCTGGCCAAGTAGTTGTTTTGGTCATATAGGTCTGACAAAGCAGAAGTTCTGGAATATTATATACATTCTGAAATTTGTCTGGTTAAGAATATACCTTAGCTAAGTTGGAGTTTTTCGGTTAATATAAAAATTGTATCTGAAAAATTAATCTTTGTAAAGTAATCCTCCTACATAAATACCATACATGCATGTTTCAGTGGTCCATACAAAAACACTACCTTCTGCTGTATTCTTTATCATATGTCGTAGGTACTTACTTTTGACTTTATCATCTTTGAAATGCAGCTGCATCAGTTTGACAACAGTTTCCTGAAACATCATCAAAGTTAATTAACAGTTATTCCCAAACTAAAGATGATTAATAAAAACACATTTAAACCATATCAGTTCAACAGGAAATATTGCAATATTACTAATAACTGTAGTTATTTTTAATACATTTATTCACTGCCAGTGTCTCTCAGTTGATATTAGCTATAGCCAATGCATAACTGGTTAAAAACACAAATATTACTAATTCATTTTACTTCAAGTTATGTTTTTATGTTTTGGGAGAATTAAATAATAACTAACTATTGTCAGTATTGGAGTATTTGGAGGCTTCTCATGAATAAACAGTATCTTTAGAGACTTCTTCTTCTTGCATATGATTCGGGGGGAGGGTCAATCATGTGTCGCAGTGTAGGTTCCAAACCCAGGCGGGTGCTGGCCCATCCAGCCTGACAAGGTCCCTGTTACATTTGTGTAGCAGACACTCACTGGTGATGTGGAGTGCGGTCTGCCTTTCAGCACCAGTCTCACACGAAGCTAATGGTGCCAATCCCACCTGGTTCATATTGCGTTTTAACCTGCCATATCATGTTCTTATTCGACTGAGGCGCACCAGTGAGCGTTGGCTGAATTTGTGTCCAACTGGTTTCTTCGGTGGGATAGAGATAAATTCCCTTAGTCTGCAAGGTGTGGCATCCCACCTTCTCGTCCATGCCTTGTTTGTCCATGTGGTCCTACTCTTCCCAGCAGCGTCGCTGATGATACACTGGGCATGCTCTGAGAAGGGGTATCGAGATTGCAGACACTTTCGTCCAGGTGTAGTTGTTGTTACCATGGTGTGTAGGGTATGTTGATCATTCGGCAAGACGAGCTAGTGCGAGGTATTGTTTGTTTCGACGGATGTCTGGGGGCATTATCCCAGTGACGACTGGCAGCATGATCACTGGTGTTGATTGGATGTATCTGGACACCAAGCAGAGGCTGTTGTTTAGTGCTACGTAAAGTTGGTGTGTGTGGGCACTGTGACACCACACTTGCGAACAATACTCGGCTGGATCAAAAGCAAGTGCGGACTGTGTGATTGTTGATTTTTGAAGAATGTCGAAGTGAGCTCCCTATTTTGTGCTGGCCAGTCGTCGAAGTAAATTGCACCATGCGTTGACTTTCTTCAAGAGCTGGGTGTTTTGAGTAAGTCAATGATTTGTCAGATGTAACTCAGAGGTACTTGGGTTTTGCTGTTGTTGAGATCGCGAATTTCCATCTGGTGATTTGCCAGACAGTTTGTCAGATGAAATTTACAGACTGAATATCAATATGTAGGTACCCACAATGTTTTAAATGTACTGTTGGACCATGCACAAAACCGCTTGTCAGTCGCTTGGAGTGTTGTGCAGGTACCCCATTGGCGTGGGGCCAGACCATTATTTGTTTTGTTCCTTGGGTGACCATTTAAAAATTTGTTGGTCTTGTATGCAAAATAACAATTTGGATATTATCACAATGGCAACGTTGTTGCATCGTCAAGTCTTATAATATTGTTAAGAAAATCAAGATAGGAGATGCTCCCATCAGATGTCAGCAAAAACAAGAGGATTGTGTCTACATACACAGTCACAACCACGGCACAGCCACAGGGTCAGAGGACCTCAACATTGACATTGTGCTAACGAGCAACTAGAAATTTACTCCTTTGCTTTTGCCCAGGCAGCAGAACTAAGTGTCGTAGTCTACCAATCATGTGACAAAATGCACTAGTTTCGTATGCCGTGGACCTGAAGTGAAACAGTGATGAATGTCCACGTTGTGCACAGGGGTCCCGGATGGTTCGGCCCATGACGGGTTCGGCCCACGCCGACGGATGGTTCGGCCTAGTCGATTTGGCCCACGCAGACGGATGGTTCGGCCCATTTCACTGTCGCTATTGAAATCAGCGACGGTCGATTCGGCCCACTCTGTCTAAGCGGCAGAAATCTAAGAATAGTCGTTTCGGCCCACGGCCTGAATCAATAAGAAAGGCGGAGCGGCGGAAATTATGATTGTGCGCAGAAACATACGTACACGCTAATATAATAATAACGATCTGGAACTATTTATAGAAATATAGCAATATAAATAAATTGAAAGAAAGTGGTTGACATAATAATTTAGGAAGAACCAAATTCAAGTAATTCATATCTAATGGAAACGTCCACGAATAAAAGTAATAACTATTTGAGTTTGTATTGTAATATATAATGTATTGACTTCATTGTTTGTGTGAGCACATTTTATGTGATCAAGCCCTTTATGTGTTTAATTTATCTGATGTTTCATCATCAAAACATGTTAACTGAAATGTTTGATAGCATGACTTCATTGTTTGTGTGAGCAAATTTTATGCTTTTAATCTATCTGGTGTTTCATCAGCAAAACTTGCTAACATGAATGTTTGATAGCATCACTTCATTGTTTGTGTGATCACATTATATGTGATCAAGCCCTTTATTCAATTAATCGTCTTAAGTCAATTAAGCATATTACAAGTTGCAGAGGTGTCATGAACGTTTTCGGCTTTATTGTCCCACGTTAGTAGCTGATATTTAAGAATAGTAGTTTCGGCCCACGGCTTGAATCAGGAAAAAATCCTTAATATGATAGTGCACAGAAACATATTTACACGCTAACAAAACAATAATTTAATAAAATAACAGAATGCGTACTTAATTTTGGGTCATTATTTTATTATGTGTGTGTATATATATATTATATATAAATATATATAATATGTATACACACACACATATTTATCGTGTTGTAGTAGTAGTAGTAGTAGTAGTATATATATATATATATATATATATATATATATATATACACATTACGCGTATATAAATAAATTAATGTAAAATATATTGGTCACCCAAATATATATATATATATATATATATATATATATATATATATATATATATATATATATATATATATATATATATATATATGTTTATGTTTAATAAAAACCATTTAATTATTCGCATTTGTATGTTTTTCACTATTACTTTAATAATTTTAAAACAAATAGCACACAGCGTTTCGTTAAAACACTGAGACGGTTGTAGTATAACATTTCGCAATTACAGCACTCAATAAACAACAATTAACTCAAAAACAATAATACTGTAGCGCACAAGTCAACAGCATTTCGCTAAGACATGCAAACAGTTGAAACTAGCGAAGAATTCGTTAGTCGTTTCGGCCCACGGCGCCCGCTGGCACCGGTTGCATACACGGATGGTTCGGCTCATGCGAGCGAAAACACTTCACGGGTCACTGGTCGCGCCGTTGGATGGTTCGGCCCATGGGCCGAACCCGTCACGGGCCGAAACTTCCGACACCCGTGCACAGGCACAGGACCTCCGATTCCGAGCGATATTTAGGGGGTTTGTCTTTTGTGTCGTGACTTGGAATAATAATGCGCGTTAGAAACATCATATAAATTGATAGTTTCCTGCACCGTAGCAAGACAGCTAAGGATCCACACTCCTACGTATCTGGTGAACAAATACTGACAATATATATAACATATATGTAGGTGTGCAAACATCGTTGACGTTGTTCTAGTTACTACTAGCCGAGACTCTACTAGTGTACCTGCTTGAAACTCGCGCCACTCTCTTCCATCTTTTACTTTACTGAAACAGCCTCTATGCCGATAGAAGAGTCATTTTCATATAACTTATTATTAAAGTTTAACACATCCACATAAAAACAAATGCATTTATTTTATTTGTAAACAGGCTGCTGTTTGGATAAATATCGAAATGACAATCATTCAAAATAAACTGTACTTAAGTAATAGCGCCAACCTTGCCTCGATCAACCAGCCTCCGTGGTGTGGCGCCACTGTGCGCCAGGTATCGCTCATGATTTTTCATTATGAGAAATGTGCTTGGTTACCAGGAATGTAGATAGCCAATTAAATTTAGTATTATACAAACCTTTCTAACTCTTCAGTCATTAGTATTTGTTCTAACTTTATACGATATCTAATAATTAGATCTGATCTAATGCATTCAAACCAATTTTTAAATGCGCTTATAACATTGCCACAAGTCTCAAGTGGTTATACTCCAAACAACCCAAACTTGGGCTAACGCAGGAATTTGTGGTGGACTGTGCGCATGCGCTGTGGGTGGTACATACAACTAAAATACTAGTAACTTTAATGTTGCTGAAATGATTTTATCTGATAGTTTTATTTATTTTATGTATAGGATGTTAAACGAACATGTTGAATAGGTTGGTTATGTGTATGGATACTGTCGCTGCCTTGCCACATGCACACAAAGACAGTCTCCATACCCACACCATGGATAAGTTTACGCTGAGCACTGTGTTTTAAAGGCAGCTTAGGTGAGGAGGTGTGGTGAAAAGGAGGTCCATAATAGCTTCTTGAAATTATTTTGGGTTTTTTATGTTGGTAATTTCTGGTGGAATCATATTCCATATGCGAATGGCTCGGGGATAAAATGAAAACACCATTGCATTTATACGACACCTGGGGGCTACGTATTGTCCACGGGTTCGACAGCGGGTTAGTAGGCCTGGAAGGGGGGGGGGGTGATCTCAATAATGTTATTTAGAATTTTGTAGAAGGTTGTGGCTTGTTTAATGATACGTCTTCGTTCGAGGGTTGGCCATCCAAGGGCAGTAATTAGATCTGCTGGGTTTGTGTTCCGTCTGTAATAATTTTTAACAAATCTGGCAGCAGAGTGTTGTACTCTTTCAAGGCTTTTAACTTGTGAAAAGGTGTGAGGATTCCATATGGGTGAAGAGTACTCGAGTTTTGGCCGGATTAGCATGTTGTAGGCTGTTTGTTTAACTTCGGGTTTACATGGGCCAAGAGTTCGTTTAATCATGCCTAAATATTTCGAAGATTTTGAAGTTATGTCAGTGACGTGATTTGTCCAGGTTAATTTGGAATCCAATTTTACTCCGGATACAGTGGCTGGATACAATGGATAATGGCTGGCCAGAAAGCGAGTACTTGCGAGTACACAAGTCACACAATAAGAACAAGAACAGGTTGTTTTCTCCCTCATTGTTACCTTTATAAAGGGGTGATTGTTGGGTTGTATGCTTAGATGTGCTTACTATGTGAGTGCAATGCAAAACGTAAAAGTTGTAACTGTTTGATATCGTCTTTGTCTATACATTAACGATCAACATAAACTGATCAGCCTTATTAACATCCCCTCTTCTTTGAGAATAAAACAATATACTGACAAACGTATCGAATTCTTGTAATCGACACTGTAAATGGCTGTTATTAGAGTCCGAAATGTTCTTCGCATGTTTCAGCAACAGTTCGAAGTTATTCAAGACGCTTGAAAATAAGTTAGGTATGTATTGCATAGCTGCAAATAAAATGTCTCTAATTAATTAACACTGTCTTTGTATTGCTACTTTCATATTTGAGAGTTCTTCAAAATCACTAACTTTTGTTATTAGAGCAAGACAATTATCATGAGACAAGTTCTCAACATCATTTCTTCAAGAGTTCATAATCTGAAAGGTAGATTTGTGGTTTTGAGGCACGAGCTCATTTCCGCACTTGCACGTTTGGGGTTTTGTAAACGTATTCACGTTTGGCAGGGCAACAACGGTTTCTCTCTGCCACGTCTTTTGTCCTAGACGGAAGGGTTTGAGTCTGGCAGATCTCTAGTGCCTCTGTGGTAGCCCTGCATAGTTTGGCTGTGCTTCAGTTTCAGCTTGTCGTACTCGTGCTGACTTTCTCCTCTGGATCTAAGGAGATTTTCGGTTATTGGGACCAATGTCATCGTGCGTCTGTTTAGCAAGCGTTGTGACGGGCTACAGCTCATTTTGCTGGAGTGTTGCGAACCTCGAGTATCACCATGAATGGGTCAGTTTGGCTTCTCCTGCACTTCTCCATCATGTGCCTGGCGGCTTTAACGCCTGACTTAGCTTTGCCGCTAGTGAAGCAGTGAATCCTCGGAACTTATTGGCAGTGTACTGGGGTACGTTATCACTGACCAAGGTAGGTGGAATTCCCCAGCGAGCGAAGTGTGACTCTACAGAGCGGATCACAGCAGTTGACTTTGTTTTGCAGAGTCGGTTAACTCCATACCAGCCGCTGAAATAGTCGATGGTGAGCAAGTACTCTCTGTCGTCCCAAGTGACCAGGTCAATTCCCACCTTTTCCCAAGGACGTGGTGCTTCGATCGGCAGGGGCGTGTTTTTGGGTAGTTGGGTAGTTAGTTTGTTTTATGTCGGCTGATATCCCTGGCCATAATAAGTAATCTCGCACACGTCGTACCACACTGTCTGCTCCCAGGTGAGACAGGTGCAGGCGTTGCTTGATTTCCTTACGCATGCCTTGTGGCACGATCACACGTTCCGTTTTGAAAATCAGTCCATCGTGTACATAGGCGGATCCAGGGGGTCCGGACCCCCCCTTTTTTAGTACAAAAATCCATTGCATTTGCATGTCAACGGGGAACAAAGGCATTGCCAAGAAACAACACAACGTCAAAATTCTCGCTTACTACGAACGAATACTTTAGTAGCAGGACGACGTTTTCAGACACTGATCTAGCACAGGCCATATTATACATGGCGTCCAGCGTATCCCCGAAGTTATTACCATTAACGGTGACGTACACGCACGCACGCACGCACGCACGCACGCACGCACGCACGCACGCACGCACGCACGCACGCGCACCTCATGTTTGACCATGTCTCCCCGCGAAAAAAAATACCTGGCTTCAATTAGTAAGTAGCCAGATATTCCGGGTTGATGCGGTTGCCGTCCATGGAATGGCCAGAATTTTAGGACGTCATTTACACATTGTGACCAGCCAGTAGCAGAGCACGAAACAAGGCTACTTGGTCAACAAAATCACAATTCTAACTCTGGCACTCGAGTTCCTCTGCTCTTCGGACTTGTTGGAGAGCAGCATTTCATAAGTCTTGGTAATAATTATGGTGTGGTATGAGTTATTAGTGTACGAACATGCTATCGTACAGAATGTTTAAAAACACACACACACACGCACGCACGCGCGCACGTACACACACACACACCCATGCACCCGCGCACACGTACGCACACGCGCACAAACACACACAGTGTTGAACAACAGTTATATTAAAACACAGCTGATATATACAGAGTTTCTAGTATCTAGTTGTTTCCAGCACCCGGCAACGTTCTATTAACTGACTATAATCTTTATAATTATATCGTTGTTAGAATGTTACGTCCTTTTGATGTCTCATTCAACTAGTTAACCTTTTCAGAACTTTATCGCCAAGCACCACATGTACCGTGTCCGGTTTGCGTCTTGAATTCAGAACTATGGCATGAAAGGCGGATGTGCTAATCACTGCATTTACATTTTTGGGTTGTGTAATATAAGTACACAATTTCAATTAGTAATGTCATACTGTTCCTCTTTCTATGGTGTATGTTTCTGTGATGCATTTTAATTTACATGGCGCAAAGGTCTCAGGAAACGTTTTAATCTACCAGTTTGCACTCACTGTTATTACACGGTACTACTACTACTTTTGGCAGAATGACTCCCGATTCAAATTCAGATCATGAATCGAATGGTGCGCTTTATACAAAGTAGTTTTAAATGCAACAACAGTTTGGATAGACTCTCTTGAGAGGGCAATCTAGCCCTTCGGGGTATTGGTTCATATATGTATAAAAGTTTCAATTACACTATGTCTCAGTTCAAACTTGATGCCACGACTTTCTATAATATGAAACCTGGCTACTTTTATTGTATCATTCAGAACCACTATCAGAAGGGTAGTTTCCTTGGCAAAGGATGTGCCGAATAATACAGAGAATTTTTAGTCAAAGACGTGTTAATCTCTTTGTGTGCAAAGATACTTCAATTGTAATTGAACTGTACACATTGTCGTACGAATAAATATATATTTTTTACTATTACTACACTACCGTGCCTCTAGTTTGCAATAATGCCGATACAGAGTTAAGGCGATTACTTGCTGGTTTAGTCAATTGTAGTATACTCGTTTAGAATAGGCCTATCTACAGGTGTAAATGAAAAAAAATTCACTGCGTTTTGCCGAAACTCTACTCAAAAGTAATTGCACCTCGTCTACTGTAAATTTGACATTTGAAGTTATACTTATGTGACGAATACAAGAAAATACATAGGACTACTTTATTACGATTGGTATCAGTGAGATATGCTCGAGATAAAGCATCATCGATGTGTATCTCCTTGCCTCGCGTGTAGGTGACTTCGATGTCACACTGTAGTAGATGAAGGAGCATTCCTTGAGCCATTTTCGGTACTTTGTGCAAGGGTTCTTGACAATTGTCTCAAGCGGCTTGTGGTCGGTGTGTACCACTGTTTCTGGACCAAAGTGTATTGGTGAAAACGAGAAGAAGACTATGGCTAAACACTTTTATATTTGTACATAATCTACTTCGGTATCCGAGAGTGCTCGGCTGCCATATGTTAGAGGTTTGCCTTCCTGCATCAGCACTGAATCAAGGCCAGTGCTTGATACATCACACTGGATGGTCAGTTTCTTGCTTGGGTCGCCAACAAAGATGCACTTGTGACGAGTTTCTTCATTTGTCTCATCGCGGTCTCTTGTTCTCTACCCCATTCCCAGTCCTGGCTAATTAGTCGTCGTATCGGTTCCATGATCATAGAGAGTTGCAGGAGAAATGTAGCGAGATGTGTTACCATGGCTTGTAGACGGCGCACCGCTTCCACGTCGGTGGGGTTTGGCATACGCAGAACAGCTTCCACTTTCTTCATGTCTGGTTTCAGTTATTTGTCGTTCACAACATTGCCTAGGAAGTTTAGTTCTTAGATTTTGAACGTGATCTTGTCCTTGTTTTAGACCGTTTTCTCGGCACCTGATCAGTAGGTTTCTGAGATTGTTCTCGTGTTCTTCCTCCGAGTCGCTATATATCAGGATGTCATCTGCCACACAGACAACTCCATTGAGTCACTAGAGACTCTCGTTCAGCTACCTCTGGAATATTTTAGAGTCTATTAGACTAACTTCTAAGACATGAATATGGACTTTCTTTGTTTTGATTCTATAAAAGCATATATGTCCAGGAATAACAACGATGACAGTCCACTTCGTGAGTGTATTAGACCAACCATCCAACTAACCACAGGGTGCAGATCAAAATAGACTTCCATTGTTTTGACTCTTCAACAGCGAATTAAGCGTAGAAGACATGTGTAGGCAATGATACTGCTTCGGTTATAAATGTTTACGTATGTATCATGTCTACAGAAAGAGTTTAGTTACTACCCTCACCTTCATTGGGACGGAATGAAAGTCTATCTGCTTGTCCTTGTGGACATGCGTATGGGCCATTCTAGACAAGATCACAGTTGTCACCGTGGCGTCGCGTGGCACTGAAGGACCGCTTTGCTGCATGTGGCAGTCATGGCAGACATAACCAGCAATATCACGACTGCAGTATACATGTTAGGGTACATGACCGGATTCATTTCCTGTATGGTGTCATCGAGTGTGTTGCGTCTCTCAGCGACATTCACCATATCACATCTTGCCTTCCATTTTGCGTCAATTACAAAATGGAAGGCAAGATGGGAGAGGGTCAATGCCGCTGAGAGACCCAACACACTCGATTACACGACACATATAGTATACAGGTTCATTCCATCAGGGATGGGTGTCGAGTAGGTGGGTCATGTTTTTCTCCGTAGCCGGAGGGGCATTCTTTTCAAGTCTTATTTTGACTTCAAAATGCACCTGATTGCCTTTTGCTTTGCACCCATAACCCCTCTTAGATTTGTGCTTCCACTCTCCTTCCTGCTGCAGCTGGGCGATTGTTGTGGTTAGCTCTTTGGCAGAAATGACACTGAGAGAAAGCCGACTTTGGAGGACATGCTCAATGGTCAGAATTGTGACGGACAACAAGTAGCCTCTGGCTTTCCCTCCCCATCTTCTTCTATATATTCTTGAATGTATACAGAGCTTTCGCACGACTGGACTATCTTTAACAAGATTGCCATCCCAAACAACAGTTCCAGATGGCAAGTGGACAAGGAAGCCATTGGCTTATCGAGAGTCAACAATTTTCTCATCTATGTGTAGCCCACTCATCAAATATCTGTCAATTCTATTTTTAAACATATTCACACTACTAGCATTAACACAATCATTTGGCAGTTTGTTCCATTCATTTATCACCCTCTGTGAGAAAGAGTACTTTCTCATCTCCAACCTACACTGCTCCTTAACTAATGCTGCTTTGTGTCATCTTGTTCTACTGCCTTCTTTAAGTTTGAAGAACATATTCCTAACAACATCCTCATAATGTGGTCTAACTATTGTTTTGTACAGGGGTACAATTAGCTGTTTCTCCTTATACATGATAGTTCTCCTAATTAGCCCTAGAATTTGATTTCCTTTTGAAGCAGCAATCCAACATTGCTCTGAAACTTTCATGTCAGCACTAAATGTTACTCCCAACTCTTTTTCTTGTGTGGTTATGCCTAGTACAGCATCCCCCATTTTATATTCTTCGTCCATGTATCCATGTCCTATGTGTATACATTTGCACTTCCCAAAATTTAATAACATTTGCAATTTTTCTGACCATTTAACTAATTTATCTAGATCATCCTGTAAACTTTGTTTATATGTATCATTTGTAACCTTTCTGAATACTTTTGTGTCATCTGCAAATTTGAATACTTTGCTAGATATGTCATCTTCTAGATCAGTTATATATATATATATTAGAGTATAGGAGAGAAAGCTTCCTGAAAATCCAAGTAAACAACATCCACTGGTGACCCTACCCACTACCTACCCACTTTGTAATTTCTTTTAAAAAAAACAGATTAGTTAGACAAGACCTTGCTTTTAGGAACTCATGTTGAGATGACATTGTATTTATTAATTTATGTTTTACAAGGAATTTCACCATGTGGTCTCTAATTAACGTTTTGAGTAATTTACATATAACTGATGACAAACTCACTGGTCTGTAATTTTCTGGCTTGTTCCTCGATCCCTTCTTAAATAGTGGCGTAATGTTTGCTTCTTTCCATTCTGAAGGAACTATTCCTTCTTCTAGTGATAAGTTAAACAATTTTGCAAGTGGTGTACTAATTTACTCAACAATTTCCTTAAGCAGCTTTGGTGGTATCCCATCAACTCCAGGTGATTTATTATCTTTCATCTTCTTAATTTTGTTTGCTAACATTACAGGAGTTACAAATAACTGCCCTAAATGTTCTGGTTTATTTCCCTCAAATTTAGTAAATGGAACTGGAAGTGAGCTGATATCTTCTGTGGTAAATACTGAGCTGAAATACTCATTCAGGACCTCTGCCATTTGAAACCCCTCTGAAATTATATTTTCCCTGTTGTTTGTCTCACAGAGCAATTGCAGATTAGTCATGTTGTGCATCCTCGTCTAGCTCGAGCTCAGCCTGAAAGACATGCAACTTCTCTGGGCTGAGTAGTTGAAAGAGAAGGCGATCTGCTGGACTGTGTCCATCATACTTCTAACTAATGGTCCTTTGCTGGCATGCACAATAGTCAAGCTAAAACTGCTTCAACTGATTTAGCCTTTAGTAAATCTGGTTCATTTGTGTCCAGATATGTAGTGTGTGAATAGTTTATATAACATCTGCAGTCAGTTTAATAGAAAATACCTATTTTTTCGAATCATCAAAATAATTTACTTTAGTCGTTAGATCTGGTAAAGATCATAATAGTGCCACTATTTTGGATATCCACTATTAGTGGATATCCAAAATGGTAAATACTGTGTGACAAAGTTCCGAAATTTCACCAAGGAAGAAAATCGTGATTTTTCAGCATTTTGATTTTCACTTCAGTTAATGCTTGAACAAGCATTAACTAATTTACTAGTTTGTCTGATTTCACAAAAACTACATAAAAAATTTGTACAAACGGGCTAGCCTGTTGCAGTGGATACAAGGTAGGTTTGGTTTTTCGCTAAATTAATTTGAAATGAGACTACCAAGAACATCGAGTTGATTAAGCACCTTTAACATTGTGTCCGTTGCAGTGAATATAGATGGCGCCCTATCAGTTATCTGATTCGTGCTTCCATTCCACATGGTTGCCAGCCAGATTAGGGATGGACCATTCAATGTATGGGGGCGGGTTGGATTTTTTAAATATAATAGTTTGCCGTATTGTTGTGGAAGCACGTGCGTACGTGCGTACGGCTGTCTACGCGCCTGGCTGGGAAGACCTGGAATCAACTTGGCCTAGCAAAACGAATCTCGACAAATGTAGTGTTAAATTATCCACCAGACGCGCCACGTGTGATATGGCGGAGTCCGCAATAACGGCAACCGTCGGGTTCAAGGCAATCTTTTACTTTCAGACCTAACTATGAAAATGACCACCTAGCGCAAACCAAACCTCTCACATATCTACTATACATATACACATCTCACGTGGTCAAAAACGTACATTTACTTTCTCAAAACGATCAAAATTTACAAATGAATTAAACCAAAACATCGCCATCTACGGCGCCTACGCATAGTGCCAAGGCTACCGTAAAATCGATGCATATGACAAGGCGTCGTTCAGTTTCACCGAAACTCCGTTCGGCGGCGCTGCTATTACAATTATGTATTTCTGTTTTAATTGTGTGTGCGTGCGTGCGTGCGTGCGTGCGTGCGTGCGTGCGTGCGTGCGTGCGTGCGTGCGTGCGTGCGTGCCTCATTGCGTGTAATTATGTATACGTCTCAGTATTAATTTATTTTTTCTGTGTGCTATATATATGACATGTCATATTCTTAGATTATTAGTTTTATTCATGTTATCATCATGTTGTGTTATATACGTATTTAAGTATCTCTGAATGGACTTTGTCCAGATTTACGGCGCTATTTTAATGCCAATTGCCTTTTTAGTTACAGTAATTACGTTGGCACCAGTATTAACGCATAATTTAACGCGTACTGTCAAATGTAACAGAAATAACCTCAATAAAAATATTATTATTACTTTGTCGCAAAATTAGCTACTAGTATGTATCTGTTGATACCACTAATTTCACTAGAGATCAGCAGTTGCTACCTCCCATAATCAGTATGAAGTTAAACACAAAATAAGACAAATGCGCTTAGATTGCAGCGTATAACGCATTTTTCAGGAAAACTAGCGTGTTTTTATTCGCCATGTAGATGTTTCACACATCAGTTGTTAAAACAGTATCACACCCAGACATCACATAATATTAATACATGTAATCATCACCATTTATATAATTGTCAATAACTTCAACTTATAACATTTTATTAGTTGCAGTACACACGCACGCACACACATATAATAATAATAGGTATATCTGCATAGCGCATGTGTGCTTAAAATAGACAGTTTATGAAATTAATGAGTTAAATAAATTAGTACAATAATAAATAATAATTAGTAAATACATAAGTGTAATAGCAGCGCCGCCGCACGGAGTTTCGGTGAAACTGAGCGACGTCTTGTCATATGCATCGATTTTACGGTAGCCTTGGTATTACGCCTACGCGCTGTAGAAGTTTTGGTTTAATTCTTTTGTAAATTTTGATCGTTTTGAGAAAGTAAATGTATTTTTTTGACAATGGGACATGTGTATGTGTACATGAGATATATGAGAACAAGTTTGGGTGCTCTAGGTGGCCGTTTTCATGGTTAGGTCAGAAAGAGGCACCTGGAATTGACATTAAAGTTATTTTCAGAGCATGCTCTGAAAATAAGGGCCGATCAGAGGCTTATTTTCAGAACAGCTCTGTTATATCTGCTACTTTTATATTTGTATTTTTAAGGAAATAATTGCTTTGTAGATGAAATAACGTGGAGAAATAACTAGATAAACTCATAGCTGCACAGCTTTATTTTCAGAGCATGCTCTGAAAATAAGGGCCTCAAGTCTCAAGTGGTTTACTCCAAACAGCCCAAACTTGGGCTAACGCAGGAGTTTGTGGTGGACTGTGCGCATGCGCTGTGGGTGGTACATTCGATTAAAAGACTAGTATCATTAATGTTGCTGAAATGGTTTTATCTGATAGTTTTATTTATTTTATGTATAGGATGTTTAACGAAAATTTTTAATAGGTTGGTTGTGTGTATGGATACTGTCGCTGCCTTGCCACATGCACACAGACAGCCTCCATACCCACACCATGGATAAGTTTACGCTGAGCACTGTGTTTTAAAGGCAGTTTAGGTGAGGAGGTGTGGAGTTCCATAATAGCTTCTTGAAATGATTTTGGGTTTTTATGTTGGTAATTTTTGATGGAATCATATTCCATATGCGAATGGCTCTGGGATAAAATGAAAAGACCATTGCATTTATACGACACTTGGGGGCTATGTATTGTCCACGGGTTCGAGAGCGAGTTAGTAGGCCTGGAGGGGGGGGGTGATCTCAATAATGTTGTTTAGAATTTTGTAGAAGGTAGTGGCTTGTTTGATAATGCGCCTTCGTTCGAGGGTTGGCCATCCAAGGGCAGTAATTAGATCTGCTGGATTTGTGTTCCGTCTGTAATCATTTTTAACAAATCTGGCAGCAGAGTGTTGCACTCTTTCAAGGCTTTTAACTTGTGAAAAGGTGTGGGGATTCCATATGGGTGAAGAGTACTCAAGTTTTGGCCGGATTAGCATGTTGTAGGCTGTTTGCTTAACTTCGGGTTTACATGGGCCAAGAGTTCGTTTAATCATGCCTAAACATTTCGAAGATGTTGAAGTTATGTCAGTGACGTGATTTGTCCAGGTTAATTTGGAATCCAATTTTACTCCGAGGTATGAGTGGCTGGATACGGTGGATAATGGCTGGCCAGAAAGCGAGTACTTGTGTGTGCTGGGTTTAGTTTTGTTTGTTATTGGAAGGTGGACGCAGTTAGATACATTAAATTCCATTTGCCATTTGTCTGACCATGTTTGGAGTTGGCTTAGGTCAGTTTGGAGAATTTCGTGGTCGGTTTTGGAAGAAATTTTACGATATATAATACTATCATCTGCAAAAAGGCGTATAGAAGATTTGATGGTCCCATTTATGTCATTTATGTAGAGTAAGAAGAGGACAGGTCCTAGAACTGAACCCTGTGGGACACCAGATGTGACATCTGTGATGTCCGACAGGGCACCGTTAACTGAGACTCTCTGTTTGCGGTTGGATAGAAAAGATTTGATCCAATTTTGAGTGTTTCCAGTGATTCCGTAGGAGGTCAATTTTGATAGAAGACGTAGGTGAGGCACTTTGTCGAAGGCTTTAGCAAAGTCAAGCAGGATTGCGTCAATTTGGGTCTTGTTGTCCATAGCAGTCATCCAGTCGTGGACTGTCTCAATGAGTTGAGATTCACAAGACAGTCCCGACTGGAATCCGTGTTGGAAGTGGAGAATGATGTTATGCTTGCGCAGGTGTTTCCACATGTTGCTTAGGATGATATGTTCCATTACTTTACAGAGGATGCAGGTTAGTGATATGGGTCTGTAGTTAGCTGGGTCAGATTTATGGCTCTTTTTGTGTATAGGAGTTACTAATGCTTGTAGCCAGTCATTAGGAAGTTTACCTGTGTTGTATGATTGTTGGAAAATTTGGGTGATGATGGGAGCTATCTGCTTTGCAGTTTCTTTAAGGACTCTGGCTGGGAGTTCATCTGGGCCTGTAGCTTTGTTCTGGTTTAGATTTTCCAGCTGCTTTATTACGCCATCTATGCCAATTTCGAGAAGGGGGATGTTGGGGTAAGTAGAGGGGGCTATTTGGGGGATGGGGTGCTTTTCTTGGGTAAATACAGAGCTAAATTGGTTGTTTAGGGCATTTGCTTTATCTCGATCATTAATTATTGGTTGGTCGTTTACTCGAAGTGTGGGGATGCCAATGTTTTCTCGTTTATTTGCCTTAATAAATGACCAGAATCGTTTTGGATTAGTTTTCAGGCTGTCTCCAATGTGGTTTTTAACATAGTCTTTGTAAGATTTTGCTAATGCTTTAGTAGCTTGCTTTCGGAGTTCCTTAAATTTTTCTCAGTCACTGTTTAGTCCAGTTTGCTTTGCCTTTTTGTGGCTTTTGTTTCGTCTTCTCTGCATTCTAATTAGTTCACGTGTTATCCAGTGGAGGTGGGTTTTAGCTTTTGTGTATCGTCTAGGTATGTTATTGTTAATCAAGGTAGTCAGACGTTCGCGGAAAAAGGTCCAGTTTATGTCTATATCCTGTGAGTTGGGGTCGATGTCGAAGTACTCAAGATTTAGTTTGTCTATGTCGTCTTTGAGTTGGTCCCAGTCTGCTGATTTGTAACTATAAACTTGGTGGGGGGGTTTCTTGTTGCGAACTGGGTTTAAGTTGACATTGAAGGTCACGGATTCGTGATCGCTCATACCAGGAGTGGTGTGGGTGTTGATGATAATGGAGGGATTTGAGGTGAGTATGAGGTCAAGAATGATGCTTATTTTCAGAGCATGCTCTGGAAATAAAGCTGTGCAGCGATGAGTTTATCTAGTTATTTCGCCACGTTATTTCATCTACGAAGCAATTATTTCTTTAATAATAGAAATATAAAAGTAGCAGATATAACAGCTAGAGCTGCTCTGAAAATAAGCCTCTGATCGGCCCTTTTTTTCAGAGCATGCTATCTTATAAACCATGAAATAGCGTAACATATCAGCTGATGCACATCAAACGTTATAGCACAACATTAAAATGTACATTTGTTTAACATTTGTTATATATAGTAGATAAGTTATAGGATACCTCCCAAAGGAGACGGTTACAGAGTTTAACTAATAACGGTGCTTAACAAGTAATGCTCTTGTCGACTAGATGGAATCAATAAAATATATATAATAATATAATATTAACTAGCTTGACACAGACAATGTTCTAAGTCAAACGCCCGCAACATGAGGCAAGTTGGCAGCCGTTTTGATTTATTCGTGTGATTCTATATTGGAGCATGTAACTGAGCCTATACACCGACTGTCACTGCATGACTGTAGCCACATCTGAGTCGGCAATTAATGACTCCATATTTAACAATTCTTTCTTTTGTGCAGCCTGTCCACAGTACACACTCATTGTTTAGTGACAGACACACATTTTCACGCATTTATTCAGTATATTTTAGATAAAAAACCCTCCTCCATGACTGTTAGATGGCTACCGCATTTCCGTTGCCATGGTACCTATTTGGGTTCAGCCTGATCGTTTTGATAGGTTGAATCAGCTTCCGGTTTGCTCGGGAAATAACTAATTATGGGCCGTTATTTCCAGAGCTGCTCGGTAAATAGCCAGTGCGTAAAGGTTATCGTACAGTCATTATACTACATAGCCTCATAGCCTAGGAATAAAACGGTTTTAAATCAAGTGGCGAATCGAAAGATTCACACAAAACGCTGACAACAAAACCCTAAAGGGTAAACGTTGCCGAAATTGTCATCAGTAAAAAACTCGTGACTGAATGTGCAAAGTTTCATTTTGTATGGGGTTTTAATTAAGATGGATGCAAGTAAACACATTCTCTCAAACTGTCGCTGTCGCACTCTCCAGTGGCAGTGCGCAACTCGATCGGGCGCGTCCTAAAATCTACTGCTACCGCGCGCATGCGCGTGATTGTCACGCTCTAGCTAATTAGACGAAGTATAAATAATATTGATGCGCAGCGTTTAGCTCTATATCTAAAGCGGTCCTGGCGGCGTTTCGTTTGTAAACGCCGTGGTATTTTTTACCTGGCGACAGGTGCGTGGTTGCTCAGCCTGTAACGTATTTCACAAGCTGTCATGGCCAGTGACAATTCCAACAGCATCGAACAGTCGCAGCAGCGCCCGATCAAAAGGCCTAAGACTGTGCGCGTTTGGATGGATGGATGGTACGTATATCCAAATCATGAATTACATTGTCCATGTATGTGTTTGGTTTGATTATTCTGGTTAATTGTATGGTTATCGTGGTGCCAACGAATTATCAATAATTAATGCTAATTTATTGAATTGTTGGAACAGTTCTTTTTTTGCCGTAATAAATTATGACACTGTTGCATAGCATTATTAATTAATAAAACACAGACGTTAAATTTTCGCAAGACAATGTAATCTAATTTAAATTGGTTATCACCAAATTCCTATGTTTATTTTTTGTATTCATTCGTATACATTATTCATTATGTATTCTGCCTGTCTTGGTTGCCTGCTGATTCTCACGTAGCTAGTAAAATTAAGTAAAGGCATGTTCCTATATAGCACAGTGTCCCGTCCTTGGGACTCATCAAAGCACTTTACACTTTACCCCTTGGCAGACTTGTTCATTCCAACGCCATCTCAACTTCTTTGGGAAGCATTCAGCCATGAATATGTTTAAAAACAAGGTTGACACATATCTCAGGAGGGCGGGTTATAAGTAGATGAACATTGTTGGACTCTCGATAAGCCAATGGCTTCCTTGTCCACTTTCCCACTGGGCCTTTGGCTTGGATGGCAAATCTTGTTAAATGCTGCAATCACTGTGTGAACAATATTCATTCACATGTCACCTCTGTCTGTAGCCATGTATTCATTTATACAGCTGAGTGAACTATGGCAATGTGGGGTGAACGAACTTGTCAAAGCTACGGAACGGCTGCAAGAGGTTCTCTCAGTTGAGAACCCAATATTCTAACTGCAACCCCACCATGCCCCACTGAATTAATGATAGGTTACGTGTGGCATTTATCTCAGCATTAACAAAATGCACCGATATTGGGTTCATAAGCATGATGTTAGCAAAAGTTATGGTTTTGGGGCTATGCACCTAAAAGAGATTAATAGAAACTAACCATGTGCAACTAAAATCAAGAATATCACACCAGTGGTTTACTCAGAATGTGTTTTAAAAATGAGAGATTCCAGTCATTTCTCTGGTTGACTGAGGGCTGACATGTTAACCAGCGTGACCGAAAAGTGCAGGCACGTTCTATGAAATCGGGGTAACCTAGTCTACATGTGACATAGTAAGGGAGACCGGCATACACAGAACCAGTGCAAAGTCTCAAACAAACATGTTAGTTTGCCAGAAAGAAGGTTAGTTTAGTAAACAAAGGCCAATATATGATACATAAGTTCAGTTTGGGCACAAATAGCATGGCCATATATTATGCGAGCGAATATTGCTAGAATACCACACTCATGACAAGTTTATCTAACAATATAGCGCAGCCAATGAAATTAAGATGTGTGTTCAACAAGGTTTTCCTAGTAATCCGCTGGCGTGATATTCTTAATTGTAGTTGCAAACAGTTTGTTTTTGTAACTCTTAGAGGCGCATAGGCCGAAAAACATGACTTGTTTCCCTTTAGGTAATGCTAGCACAGTCCATACAAAATAAGGAAGGTCTTGCATTATTTACACAAGATACAATGTAGGCAACTCTTGACAAATGTGTTGCTGTGTGGTTGCCTAATGCATTTGCTGTTTATTCTGTAGTCCAACTGGCTGGATCCTTCAGTAGAAGTGGAAATAGTGTTTGCTTGAACAGGTGTACCGGCAGGGGGGGCAAAGTGTAAATAAAACCCTCTGAGCAATGGCAGTGAGGCAGCGGACGGCTAAGATGATTTTTAGTTGTCTACTTATAAATCCAACAAATCCCGTGTTTTTACCTTAAAGTAGCCATAATAAAATGATAAGCCAGGGAAGAAAGAGCTCACACACATCCTCTTTCCAACCGTTGTTACTACTTATATGGCACTTACCCAGATCTAAGACATTGTTGGCCATATGCAGAGCTACACAGAGACCATGTCAATGAGCTGCCACCAATACAGGCCACCTGTTATATTGGGTAATATAATAAAGGAAACAAGGTGTTTACAATATATATATATATATACATACATACATACATACATACATACATACATACATACATACATACATACATACATACATATATATAGCAGTATGACATTAGTGACATAGCTGCACTGGACATTTGAGTTATATATAACTAAATGCTATTATTTTTAATACAATGGTTCAAACTAATATGACTAATGCTGTCTTCAGCAAGATAGCATATTAGTGTGAATCCCCCACTCTCTCCCC
Source organism: Lamellibrachia columna (assembly GCA_963662155.1). Lineage (NCBI taxonomy): Eukaryota > Metazoa > Annelida > Polychaeta > Sabellida > Siboglinidae > Lamellibrachia > Lamellibrachia columna. The sequence continues at coordinate 19,063,421 of OY759266.1, forward strand.
CTCCCCCCACCTTTGCTTCCTAATAGGGGTAAGACCATTGTTGACCTTCCTGTTTATTGTTTCGCACGAATGTAGGGTGTATTAAATTGCGATATGTGAATTTAAACAATTCATATGATGTGACATAAGTGCAGTTGAGCAGGCATATTCACAGGTTTGTTTGTAGAAGCTATTGGCTGTGAAATGATGCATTGTTTTTAGAGTTTAACAGGTGGAGGAATTTATGGGAATTTCTCTGCTATGGGCCACGTGGATGCATGAATACGTGGCTATTTTTTTTTAAATTGATGGGCATTGCACGTCGGGGCGTTTTAAAAGAGCTGGAGATATGTGATTTTGAAAAAAATTTGTCAGCATATCAATGAGATGATGGCAGTTACTGTGAACAAATTTTAAGAATTTTTCATGGTCACATTTTCTTGTAATCAGACAAAACGTTAACATGGCCACCAATGCAATTCTCTACAGTGGTCTGACTCCAATAGCTCTGGCCCAGATACTAACTGCCCTAGGTTACACAATGCCAATTAGGGCATTTGCACAAGACTCTCTAAAGGTTCCTGACCTCTGTGGGGAATGTAGAACAAAATCCCCCCCTCCCCCAACACAATTCCCTTTCAATTGCAGCATCCTGAACTCTATATAAACCCTAACAACAATGACCCTCTGTGTGTGGTCATGGTCATCATTTGTGGTTTATTTCTGACATCTCAGTGATCTCACCCTGTAAACCTTTAACCGCACCCCACAACACATCAGTTTGACATATAAATCTCATTAAAGCAAAACAAAAGTTATGGTTTTTGGACTATGTACCTATAAGAGTTACTAAACATAACCATTTGCAACTACCATTAAGAATATCATGCCAGTGGTTTACTACTAAGTTCTAAACTGTTATGTTTGTCTTCTTCCTCATCAGTGCATAATCCCACTCTGCAGTATTGTCGCACTGTTTGCATCCAAACTCAACTTATGTAACATATTTTGGCCTTTGTTTACTAAACTAGACCCCTTTCTGGCAAAATAACATGTTTGTTTGAGAAATGAGCATTGGTTCTGTGTATTCCGGCCTCCTTTAATACATCACTTGTAGTCTAGGTTACCCCGATTTCATAGAACTGCACATGCGCTTATCGGTCTTGGTGGTTAACATGTCAGACCTCAGTCATTCAGAGAAATTATCGGATTCTTCCATTTTTGGAACACATTCTGAGTAAACCACTGACAGGATATTCTTGATTTTAGTTGTGTGTGGTTAGTTTTTGTTATCTCAGGTGCATAGCCCCAAAACTATGACCTTTGTTTCATTTTAAGATCTATCTAATTTCTGAAGTGTCCAGCTAGTGTCAATTCTGGGATGTTGTGTAAGGACCAAGGGCCAATGTCACCAGATCCAGATAAGAAGAGGTTGAAGAAGAGTTCAATATCCTACTGCAGTTTAATTTCTACAGCTTAAAGTGTGCTTTTGTGACTGTCTTAGCTCAAATGCATTGTCGTCTACAAAGAGCATGCATTGCATAATTATAATGTTGGCTTCCCAGTTCACCTTGAATAACAACAGATGAACTGGCCTGCTGGTGTTTGCGTGGTTTAAATATCAAAGAACCAGTTAACAAATCTAATCTGGTGGTCAATGGAAGTGACCAGACAATGATGTAACTTGTGAAGACGAAGTGACCAAACTTTAGTCAGAGTTTCCCTCCAGTCTTCAGGCATTGGAGAATCACATGCATTTCCTGTCTTTGAATGCTTTCTGTCTACTCTGTTTGCTACATGTCAGGCTTGTGTGCCACAGTCTGAGCTCTACATGTCAGGCTTGTGTGCCACAGTCTGAGCTCTACATGTCAGGCTTGTGTGCCACAGTCTGAGCTCTACATGTCAGGCTTGTGTGCCACAGTCTGAGCTCTACATGTCAGGCTTGTGTGCCACAGTCTGAGCTCTACATGTCAGGCTTGTGTGCCACAGTCTGAGCTCTACATGTCAGGCTTGTGTGCCACAGTCTGAGCTCTACATGTCAGGCTTGTGTGCCACAGTCTGAGCTCTACATGTCAGGCTTGTGTGCCACAGTCTGAGCTCTACATGTCAGGCTTGTGTGCCACAGTCTGAGCTCTACATGTCAGGCTTGTGTGCCACAGTCTGAGCTCTACATGTCAGGCTTGTGTGCCACAGTCTGAGCTCTACATGTCAGGCTTGTGTGCCACAGTCTGAGCTCTACATGTCAGGCTTGTGTGCCACAGTCTGAGCTCTACATGTCAGGCTTGTGTGCCACAGTCTGAGCTCTACATGTCAGGCTTGTGTGCCACAGTCTGAGCTCTACATGTCAGGCTTGTGTGCCACAGTCTGAGCTCTACATGTCAGGCTTGTGTGCCACAGTCTGAGCTCTACATGTCAGGCTTGTGTGCCACAGTCTGAGCTCTACATGTCAGGCTTGTGTGCCACAGTCTGAGCTCTACATGTCAGGCTTGTGTGCCACAGTCTGAGCTCTACATGTCAGGCTTGTGTGCCACAGTCTGAGCTCTACATGTCAGGCTTGTGTGCCACAGTCTGAGCTCTACATGTCAGGCTTGTGTGCCACAGTCTGAGCTCTACATGTCAGGCTTGTGTGCCACAGTCTGAGCTCTACATGTCAGGCTTGTGTGCCACAGTCTGAGCTCTACATGTCAGGCTTGTGTGCCACAGTCTGAGCTCTACATGTCAGGCTTGTGTGCCACAGTCTGAGCTCTACATGTCAGGCTTGTGTGCCACAGTCTGAGCTCTACATGTCAGGCTTGTGTGCCACAGTCTGAGCTCTACATGTCAGGCTTGTGTGCCACAGTCTGAGCTCTACATGTCAGGCTTGTGTGCCACAGTCTGAGCTCTACATGTCAGGCTTGTGTGCCACAGTCTGAGCTCTACATGTCAGGCTTGTGTGCCACAGTCTGAGCTCTACATGTCAGGCTTGTGTGCCACAGTCTGAGCTCTACATGTCAGGCTTGTGTGCCACAGTCTGAGCTCTACATGTCAGGCTTGTGTGCCACAGTCTGAGCTCTACATGTCAGGCTTGTGTGCCACAGTCTGAGCTCTACATGTCAGGCTTGTGTGCCACAGTCTGAGCTCTACATGTCAGGCTTGTGTGCCACAGTCTGAGCTCTACATGTCAGGCTTGTGTGCCACAGTCTGAGCTCTACATGTCAGGCTTGTGTGCCACAGTCTGAGCTCTACATGTCAGGCTTGTGTGCCACAGTCTGAGATCTACATGTCAGGCTTGTGTGCCACAGTCTGAGCTCTACATGTCAGGCTTGTGTGCCACAGTCTGAGCTCTACATGTCAGGCTTGTGTGCCACAGTCTGAGCTCTACATGTCAGGCTTGTGTGCCACAGTCTGAGCTCTACATGTCAGGCTTGTGTGCCACAGTCTGAGCTCTACATGTCAGGCTTGTGTGCCACAGTCTGAGCTCTACATGTCAGGCTTGTGTGCCACAGTCTGAGCTCTACATGTCAGGCTTGTGTGCCACAGTCTGAGCTCTACATGTCAGGCTTGTGTGCCACAGTCTGAGCTCTACATGTCAGGCTTGTGTGCCACAGTCTGAGCTCTACATGTCAGGCTTGTGTGCCACATTCTGAGCTCTACACTAACATTATCCATTTATGTCATTATTCTATCCGTTAATTCAAAAGTGCTAAGCAAATTCAGTTGAATGTTCCATTCTGAATCCATATTGGTTATCATACAAGAGTTTTTGTGCTTTGGGAAAAGATTCTAGCTGGGTGTAAATATTTTGTTCAGTACTTTTGAAATAACTGGTAAGAGAGATATCGGTCTGTAATTGCAGGATTGAGTATTTTCACCTTTTTTATAGATTGGAACTACTTTGACAATTTTTAGTTTGTAAGGGAAGATACCAGTAGTGAAATTTTTTTTAGTAATTAATGCTAATGATTTTATTAGAGCAGGTTTAACCAATTTTAATAATCGTGAAGAAATACCGTCAAATCCACAACTTGTTTTTGGGTGTATAATTTGTATATAATTATCTATTTTAGAAATTGTATCATCATCAATTTTGTTCACAATTAACTACATTGCTGTGTTGCTCTTTCAGGTAGTTTTATAATAATAAATGTGCATTTCGGACATATATGTAGCTAGCATGAGATTGCAAATAATAACGGTTGCAGAGACAAGTTTGCATAACAAAAGCATCTGTTCTGCTTACATTTACAACAGGAAAACTTCTACTGCACCAAAATCTGAGCTCGAGATCAGAAGTGTTTCAAAGTCAAAGAGTTAGGTAATCGCAAAATCGGTATACAGTGATAAAGTTGTCAACAGATGGTTAATATGCTAGGAAGACAAGGTGAAAAGATAGGTCGCCGTATCATCTTTTTATGTCTTGCTGATTTAACACTAACGGAGTGAATTCCAAAGAGTTGATGCGACCAGTCGGCAACTGAGAAAGCCCTCTTCCAATGATTATATCAGAACTAGATGATCAAAGCTGTCTAGGCCTGCTTAGAAGAAGTGTGCAGTGAATGTGTATCTGTGACTAACCATATTAATGTCCCTGCCAGCGTTATTCAGTGTAATATCCCATTATGCAGAATTTATTGCAGGTACAGCATCTACCTGGGCAGCTTTCACCTGTTCAATAACCCACATTAGCATTAAATCTGTCGCACCTGCTCATATCATGTCAACGTCATAATGACACAAGTGAATCATGATGTCAGGGTGTGCCAGAAATGGGCGAATACACAACAAACATAATCAATTACATTGACTGTAAAAATGCATGTATATGATATTACAAGTACGATTACTTAGAAAATGAGTGTAATCGATAACTATTAAAACAAATTATGTAATCATGATTACAACTTGGTTACATTCAATAATACAATTGACATAATTAAATTAATAAAAACCCTTCAGCATGTAATTATTGTCACCAGTGTTAACTGTCACTGTATGTGCTTTAGAGACAAAATTAAGAAAAAAGCCTGCATGCATTGTAGTTGGGACCTGGGTATCAGAAGTATGCAGAAGATGATTACGATTACTTTGGCAATGTATCCGATTACGATTATTTGGCCTTTTTGACCAATTGGATACGAGTACGATTATTAAAGAAATTGTCAATGATTACACACGATTATGATTACTGTGTACCACTACTCCATCTCTGGGGACGCGCTGCTTGTATACTCTACTTGTTGAAATCACACTGCTCTAACGCGGCAAACACACCTGTCTGCTTCCATCATGCGCACCTGTCATTGGGATTTATGCAGAAGTGGATGACATCTGCAACTGGGCTGTGTTAAAACAATGGATGACAGGTGCAGATGATGGAAGTGGACAGGTGTGTTTGCCGCTTTATTTGCCCTAGAATCGTCATCATATTCATCGATGTCATTATCGGCTTCTAATTAATCTAATTAATCATCTTCAAACCTGTGCTTTTCATACTGGTAGTACTGTTGCATTCATTCGTGCCCATTTCGCATACTCCCATTTTCCCTACTGTTGTTCTATGGCTAATTCTGAGACAGATTCCCAGTTTGCCTATTGCCCAATTACAGCCTGTTTCCACTTTGCCTACTCCTTGATCACCTGGTCTAATAATTAAGAGGACTCAGTTTTAACTCAAGAAAAATACTGATTTCTGCAAAGTATATTTGACATTTACCATTTTTACACATATTAAATTTAAATGGTGATTTTGGTAGGAGAGGAGCTAGCTTAATGCAAAATAGGTGAAGTGAGAATACTATCAGTATAGACATACTGAAAGGGTGAATCACTGAGAGTAGTTGAAATGGAAGAGCTATTAAAAAATGCAGAGTAGGCAAAATGGGAATAATTTTAAATGGGGATACCCAGTTGTATCTACCAAACGTAAATATTGTATGATTTAGAGATCATTGATTTATAGGTAATACTACAGAACCATAATGACTACAACTATGATGATGATCTGACTAAACATGTTCAGGTTCAACTAATGTTATCTTTGCCTTGTTTCAGCTTCGACATGGTTCACTTTGGTCATGCCAATGCCCTGCGTCAGGTACGGTTCTCTACTTCACTTTGATCATGCCAATGCCCTGCATCAGGTACAGTTCTCTGCTTCACTTTGGTCATGTCAATGTCCTGAGTCAGGTACAGTTATTTACTTCACTTTGGTCATGTCAATGTCCTGTGCCAGGTACAGTTCTCTACTTCACTTTGGTCATGTCAATGCGTTGCATAAGGTACAGTTCTCTACTTCACTTTGGTCATATCAATGCCCTGTGTCAGGTACAGTTATTTACTTCACTTTGGTCGTGTCAATGTCCTGTACCAGGTACAGTTCTCTACTTCACTTTGGTCATGTCAATGCGTTGCATAAGGTACAGTTCTCTACTTCACTTTGGTCATATCAGTGCCCTGTGTCAGGTACAGTTATTTACTTCACTTTGGTCGTGTCAATGTCCTGTACCAGGTACAGTTCTCTACTTCACTTTGGTCATGTCAATGTCCTGAGTCAGGTACAGTTCTCTACTTCACTTTGGTCATGTCAATGCGTTGCATAAGGTACAGTTCTCTGCTTCACTTTGGTCATGTCAATGTCCTGAGTCAGGTACAGTTATTTACTTCACTTTGGTCATGTCAATGTCCTGTGCCAGGTACAGTTCTCTACTTCACTTTGGTCATGTCAATGCGTTGCATAAGGTACAGTTCTCTGCTTCACTTTGGTCATATCAATGCCCTGTGTCAGGTACAGTTATTTACTTCACTTTGGTCGTGTCAATGTCCTGTACCAGGTACAGTTCTCTACTTCACTTTGGTCATGTCAATGCGTTGCATAAGGTACAGTTCTCTACTTCACTTTGGTCATATCAGTGCCCTGTGTCAGGTACAGTTATTTACTTCACTTTGGTCGTGTCAATGTCCTGTACCAGGTACAGTTCTCTACTTCACTTTGGTCATGTCAATGTCCTGAGTCAGGTACAGTTCTCTACTTCACTTTGGTCATGTCAATGCGTTGCATAAGGTACAGTTCTCTGCTTCACTTTGGTCATATCAATGCCCTGTGTCAGGTACAGTTATTTACTTCACTTTGGTCATGTCAATGTCCTGTGCCAGGTACAGTTCTCTACTTCACTTTGGTCATGTCAATGCGTTGCATAAGGTACAGTTCTCTGCTTCACTTTGGTCATATCAATGCCCTGTGTCAGGTACAGTTATTTACTTCACTTTGGTCATGCCAATGCCCTGTGCCAGGTACAGTTCTCCATTCACTTTGGTCATGCCAATGCCCTGCATCAGGTACAGTTCTCTACTTCACTTTGGTCATGCCAATGCCCTGTGCCAGGTAAAGTTCTCCACTTCACTTTGGTCATGCCAATGCCCTGCGTCAGGTACAGTTCTCTGCTTCACTTTGGTCATGCCAATGCCCTGCATCAGGTACAGTTCTCTACTTCACTTTGGTCATGCCAATGCCCTGCATCAGGTACAGTTCTCTACTTCAATTTTGGACATGTCAATCAACCCTGCAGATAGGTTTCTGTGAAGAAACAATGTCAACTGTCACTGATTGATGCAACAAATGCCCCATTGTATACTTTTGCACTCAGGATTGTTTCTTCTCCTGATTATCGTAGCAAGGACACAGTACAAACACAGTACAAACACAGTACAAACACAGTACAAACACAGTACAAACACAGTACAAACACAGTACAAACACAGTACAAACACAGTACAAACACAGTACAAACACAGTACAAACACAGTACAAACACAGCAGTGCTGACAGTTTACAGTGTTTATTTGATTACAACTCCATCCTCAGTTGATTTAGCCCATCATAAATCCGGTTCATTCATGTTCAGATCTATAGTGTGTGAATAGTTTTTAAATATCATGCTCAGTTGGTTTAATAGAAGAGTTCATACTTGTGATAGAATCATACTTGTGATAGAATCATACTTGTGATAGAATCATTGAAAGAATTTACTTTGGAGCAGGTAACTTTAAAAACTGTGAACAACGTAGTGTCACAATATAAAGAGGCAGAGCCGCTTTTGTAATTTTTGACCGATTTTTTTACCGGACTAAGTAAAAAATAATTTAATAGTGTGTCCGATGATTTCACCATTGAAACTAAATAATAAATTTGCACAAGCATGTTGTAGTGGATACTGGGTAGATTTGATTTTCCGAAACGAGTCTGAAATGAGACAAGCAATAAAAAGGGAAATGAACTGCAGAGGGAACTTTAAATGTAGACTATTATGACTGTATGTAATTGTTCATTCGGCATATCAAGTCTTTCGGTCGTGGCACTACTCTCGGTACGACCAACCATTACTTTTGCTAGTGGTGACAAATAACCACTCCCTGTTCACTGCATTGCTAAAAAAACATTAAGAAGCTCTATTGAGATAAGTTTACTAACGGGTTGTGGTCACTTATCCCCCCCAGACTTTTGCCCCTAGGACACTTGCCCCCCCCCGGACATCTGCCTCCTAGGATATTTGCCCCCCTCCCCCCAGACATCTGCCTCCTAGGATATTTGCCCCCCTCCCCCCGGACATCTGCCCCTTTTTTCTGTGATAGTTGACAAGTCAAAATCAGTTTGCAGTTTTATTATTATTACTACAATAATATAACATTCAATGACAAGTCAAAGTTACTTTAGCCATGTGCAGTGGCCTATCGCCTGGAGTGTGTCTGAGATGGTCTTGTCACCAGTCCTCCAGTCGTCATCCAGGTATCGATACCGGTAGTCAAATCAGTGGTGGAAGATGGGTTCTTGGGGTGATGTTTGTCCTTCTGGCGACGGAGAGTACGTTTCAGTGCGTCCTTGTCCCCAAGTGCGGCGCGAACATCCACAGTGGTGGACAGTAATGAGTCAGAGATCAGCTGGCCTGGACTGCCCCTGGTATTAGCTGCCTTGGTTTGCAGGTCCTCACAGACCATGGCAACCGTGCCGTGTCACCATCATGGTTGTGGGCAGTCTTGCTGATCACATTCTGGATCTGGAGATCAGACCAGTGACCACAGCACCCTTGCATGATTGAGATCGACGCTGGCTACACTCCCATCAAAGAGTAATCTTGTTGGTTCCCTTCTTGGTGTAGGCATGACACTCAAAACATAGATTCTGACCTCCTCAGATGCTAGTAGTAATTTCTATGGTGATGTTATAAGTAAATTCTGACAACTCTGACTTGTGCATCCAGTTTTACTTGCTTGCTTGCTTGCTTGCTTGCTTGCTTGCTTGCTTGCTTACTGCCCACAAGGCACTCTCCATGGTAAATGCCATTCAAAAGAAGCCTTGTTGAGATGGCTTCTTTCAAATATCCTCAATTGTACTAACAGGTCCAGGTCCTAATGTCACTGGCTTCTTCCACAATTGCAATAAAGATAATCCTTTGATTAAAGGATCATCTCCAACTACATATAAAGTAATTTACTTGGCTGATCTGGCACAAAAAACATTAATTGTAATTAGGGTAATACATATCTTGAATTCATGTTCAGAAATAAAAATGCCATGCTTGACGTCTCAGAGTGGCCCCAAATGGAGAGATCAATGGGGCAATTATCTCAGCATTTTTGTACAGGCATATATCCACGGTCACGGTTTTACACGCCGTCCAAGTTGTCACAACACTTTAAATCAAATTCCAACAAATCTGTCCCTGTTATGAATTTTTCTTCTTTTATATGATCTGCTCCTTCAAGATATACACCCCAGTTGGAACACCAATCAGAATGGCTGGACCTTTACAATTTATTGCAGATTTGGGACCCTAGCTGGGTAATCTAGAAACTCATTTTTTCTTATCCGTGTATCTCACATACAGTGATATATGCCTTAGAGCCAACTGCAACACGTGTAGTAGTAAGTATTTTTGGTTTTCATCATACCTAACTGATAAATACCAAAGAGTGTAGGTAGCTAATTGCTTTTCAACGGCCCTACCCACTTCATGTGGTGTTCCTCAGGGTTCTGTTCTTGGAGCATTACTTTTTACTCACTACACTACTCCATTCAGCTCAGTTATTTAAACTCACAACTTTTTACTCACTACACTACTCCATTCAGCTCAGTTATTTAAACTCACAACTTTTTACTCACTACACTACTCCATTCAGCTCAGTTATTTAAACTCACAACTTTTTACTCACTACACTACTCCATTCAGCTCAGTTATTTAAACTCACAACTTTTTACTCACTACACTACTCCGCTCAGCTCAGTTATTTAAACTCACAACTTTTTACTCACTACACTACTCCATTCAGCTCAGTTATTTAAACTCACAACTTTTTACTCACTACACTACTCCATTCAGCTCAGTTATTTAAACTCACAACTTTTTACTCACTACACTACTCCATTCAGCTCAGTTATTTAAACTCACAACTTTTTACTCACTACACTACTCCATTCAGCTCAGTTATTTAAACTCACAACTTTTTACTCACTACACTACTCCATTCAGCTCAGTTATTTAAACTCACAACTTTTTACTCACTACACTACTCCGCTCAGCTCAGTTATTTAAACTCACAACTTTTTACTCACTACACTACTCCATTCAGCTCAGTTATTTAAACTCACAACTTTTTACTCACTACACTACTCCATTCAGCTCAGTTATTTAAACTCACAACTTTTTACTCACTACACTACTCCATTCAGCTCAGTTATTTAAACTCACAACTTTTTACTCACTACACTACTCCATTCAGCTCAGTTATTTAAACTCACAACTTTTTACTCACTACACTACTCCATTCAGCTCAGTTATTTAAACTCACAACTTTTTACTCACTACACTACTCCATTCAGCTCAGTTATTTAAACTCACAACTTTTTACTCACTACACTACTCCATTCAGCTCAGTTATTTAAACTCACAACTTTTTACTCACTACACTATTCCATTCAGCTCAGTTATTTAAACTCACAACTTTTTACTCACTATACTACTCCATTCAGCTCAGTTATTTAAACTCACAACTTTTTACTCACTACACTACTCCATTCAGCTCAGTTATTTAAACTCACAACTTTTTACTCATTACACTACTCCGCTCAGCTCAGTTATTTAAACTCACAACTTTTTACTCACTACACTACTCCATTCAGCTCACTTATTTAAACTCACAACTTTTTACTCACTACACTACTCCATTCAGCTCAGTTATTTAAACTCACAACTTTTTACTCACTACACTACTCCATTCAGCTCAGTTATTTAAACTCACAACTTTTTACTCACTACACTACTCCATTCAGCTCAGTTATTTAAACTCACAACTTTTTACTCACTACACTACTCCATTCAGCTCAGTTATTTAAACTCACAACTTTTTACTCACTACACTACTCCATTCAGCTCAGTTATTTAAACTCACAACTTTTTACTCACTACACTACTCCATTCAGCTCAGTTATTTAAACTCACAACTTTTTACTCACTACACTACTCCGCTCAGCTCAGTTATTTAAACTCACAACTTTTTACTCACTACACTACTCCATTCAGCTCAGTTATTTAAACTCACAACTTTTTACTCACTACACTACTCCATTCAGCTCAGTTATTTAAACTCACAACTTGGACCACCACCTATATGCAGATGATACACAGATATACCTTTCCTTGGCTACTCTGGATACAAATTGCTCCTTAAGCCAACCCTTATGAAAATATACGATTGTATTCCATGGTAAACACCATGATGTTGTGAAACAAGTAAACCATGGTAAAATACCATGACATACAATGGAAACCATGGTATACCATGCCGTTTTAAAACATGGAAACCATGGTAAAATACCATGGTAATACCATGTAATACCACCAAATACCATGGTATACCATGTAATTCCATGGTATATTTTCATAAGAGAACTCGGGGATTGTCTCTGATATATTCCACTGGATGACTGACAGCAAATTGAAGTTAAATGCAAATGAAACACAGTTTCTTATTATTGGTGCACAAAAGCAGCGTGGTAAACGTGATTGTTTTTTCCCCCCGACACCTATGCTAAGGCAAAATTTCATACCGGCCTTCTCAGCACGGAAATTAGGAGTTTTGATAATAATTAAAATTTTATACAGCATGTTTCACAAACTTGTCGTTGCTGCTTTTATCTCATTCATGACTTTTGTCATATTTGCTGGTATATGTCTTTGCTGTTGCCAAAACTACTGCAGCTGCTCTTGTTAGCAGTAGACTTGACTATTGCAATTCCCTTTATCATAATATTGCTTTCAACATCTTAAAACTTCAACGTGTACAACATTGTTTGGCAGTTTCCTGGTCTCCTCATTTCTCTCACTCATTAACACTTCCTAAATCATTGCGTTGGCTCCCTGTCCGATATCGCATTATTTTTAAAATCTGTACAGTTACCTATCAAGCACTTTCACCCATGCAACCAGCATATTTACATTCACTGCTCACTCCTGCAAGACAGCACAGACAGCTTCGATTATCTAATTCTAATTTACTTTTTGTTCCCAGTGTTATGACAAATGTCGGATCTACCATAGCTCCCCATCGTACCAAGCCAACTGTTTACAACTGGAACTGCTTATCGATTATAAACTGCTTAACCCCTTTTGTTTTGGTGCACTGCTGAGGTTGGGTCTCCCGAGGATTTTAGCACAATAGAAATATTTTATATATTTATATTATATAGCAGGCCAGGGTTCAAAAGTGAGTCAGATGTTTGAAATAATGCAAATGCACCTATATATAATTGCATTTAAATGCAAATGTTTGAACTAATTACACAAATGCAAGTGTTTGAAATGATGCAAATGCAAGTCTTTGAAATGATGCAAATGCAAGTGTCTGAAATGATTCAAATCCAACTGCAAATGTTTGAGATGATGCAATTGCAAGTGTCTGAAATTATGCAAATGCACATGTTTTTATGACTGAAAAATGCCACAAAGTACATACCAGTTTACATAAACTTTATTAAATATAGTTACATAAATCAGATGCTTTATTACTAAATTAAAAACACATGCACAGCTATGAAATAAAATGGTAACATCAAAGCTGATGGGCCACTAAGCAACTACTATGTTCACGTTGTGATCATAGTGATGGCGTCAGGCCTGGGTCCAATTACAAAAATCAGTTCAATTACAATTACTTTAAATTTTCAGCTCAATTACAATTACACTTCTAAAATTTTCAATACAATTACAATTACATTTCTGTTATGCAGAACCATTTGTTAATTATGTAGCGTGTGTGTTGCTGATTGTGTGTGTGAATAATATGATTGATAAACAAATATAATGGACTTGGTGAAGTTTGTACATTTTGTTGAACCGTGACTTCATGATTTCATAAACAATTAGCTAGATTAATATTATTGTTCCTTATAAATATAATGTAATGCTTGCTTGGTTCATTAATTAATGTTTAAATACACAGAGTACAGTACAACTATAAACAAAGGCCACAACCAGTTGAAATCCTAATTAGTCTCTCCAATCTACTAAACCAGGGGTCGGCAACCTGCGGCCCGCGGGCCAACTGCAGCCCGCAGAGCTATTTCATGCGGCCCGCAGACTGACAGCGAGATTATGCATGGTGCGGCCCGCGCCCGCAATATTGATATATAAAATAAAAAATAGTACGTCTTGTCTAGACTAAATTCTAGACGAGACGTCTAGGCGAAACATATCACATAATGTAACTCGGTAATACCATTTCCACGTGATGAACATATCAAACATTTCTCACTTCCTTTAAACTTTAATTAATTCACTTTTGCCAACATGCAGACATGAATGTTCTATCTTTTTGTGTTTGAGTGATAATGTGTTGTTTTGAATAACACTCGTCATCACTCGTTAAATCACTGGCAGTTCCAACACCTTCCGTCCGAGAGGAATGTGCAATATTAACAATTCCTGCACTAAACCGAAATGCCCTGGCTAGGTTGGGTTGCCATGCTGTGCCACGTGTACGAGCTAAGACATGAGACTAGGTTGGGTTGCCATGCTGTGCCACGTGTACGAGCTGAGACATGAGACTAGGTTGGGCTGCCATGCTGTGCCACGTGTACGAGCTGAGACATGAGACTAGGTTGGGCTGCCATGCTGTGCCACGTGTACGAGCCGAGACATGAGACTAGGTTGGGTTGTCATGCTGTGCCACGTGTACGAGCCGAGACATGAGACTAGGTTGGGTTGTCATGCTGTGCCACGTGTACGAGCCGAGACATGAGACTAGGTTGGGTTGTCATGCTGTGCCACGTGTACGAGCCGAGACATGAAACTAAGTTGGGTTGCCATGCTGTGCCACGTGTACGAGCCGAGACATGAGACTAGGTTGGGTTGTCATGCTGTGCCACGTGTACGAGCCGAGACATGAGACTAGGTTGGGTTGCCATGCTGTGCCACGTGTACGAGCTGAGACATGAGACTAGGTTGGGCTGCCATGCTGTGCCACGTGTACGAGCTGAGACATGAGACTAGGTTGGGTTGCCATGCTGTGCCACGTGTACGAGCTGAGACATGAGACTAGGTTGGGCTGCCATGCTGTGCCACGTGTACGAGCTGAGACATGAGACTAGGTTGGGCTGCCATGCTGTGCCACGTGTACGAGCTGAGACATGAGACTAGGTTGGGTTGCCATGCTGTGCCACGTGTACGAGCTGAGACATGAGACTAGGTTGGTCTGCCATGCTGTGCCACGTGTACGAGCTGAGACATGAGACTAGGTTGGGCTGCCATGCTGTGCCACGTGTACGAGCTGAGACATGAGACTAGGTTGGGCTGCCATGCTGTGCCACGTGTACGAGCTGAGACATGAGACTAGGTTGGGCTGCCATGCTGTGCCACGTGTACGAGCTGAGACATGAGACTAGGTTGGGCTGCCATGCTGTGCCACGTGTACGAGCTGAGACATGAGACTAGGTTGGGCTGCCATGCTGTGCCACGTGTACGAGCTGAGACATGAGACTAGGTTGGGCTGCCATGCTGTGCCACGTGTACGAGCTGAGACATGAGACTAGGTTGGGTTGTCATGCTGTGCCACGTGTACGAGCTGAGACATGAGACTAGGTTGGGCTGCCATGCTGTGCCACGTGTACGAGCCGAGACATGAGACTAGGTTGGGTTGCCATGCTGTGCCACGTGTACGAGCCGAGACATGAGACTAGGTTGGGTTGCCATGCTGTGCCACGTGTACGAGCCGAGACATGAGACTAGGTTGGGCTGCCATGCTGTGCCATGTGTACGAGCTGAGACATGAGACTAGGTTGGGCTGCCATGCTGTGCCACGTGTACGAGCTGAGACATGAGACTAGGTTGGGCTGCCATGCTGTGCCACGTGTACGAGCCGAGACATGAGACTAGGTTGGGCTGCCATGCTGTGCCATGTGTACGAGCTGAGACATGAGACTAGGTTGGGCTGCCATGCTGTGCCACGTGTACGAGCTGAGACATGAGACTAGGTTGGGCTGCCATGCTGTGCCACGTGTACGAGCTGAGACATGAGACTAGGTTGGGTTGCCATGCTGTGCCACGTGTACGAGCTGAGACTTGAGACTAGGTTGGGCTGCCATGCTGTGCCACGTGTACGAGCTGAGACATGAGACTAGGTTGGGCTGCCATGCTGTGCCACGTGTAGGAGCTGAGACATGAGACTAGGTTGGGCTGCCATGCTGTGCCACGTGTACGAGCTGAGACATGAGACTAGGTTGGGTTGCCATGCTGTGCCATGTGTACGAGCTGAGACATGAGATTAGCGTATTCATGGAGAAGAAGGATGCAGAAGTACCGGCATTCACTGACCCCTTATGGATGTGCGATTTTGCATTTTAGTCTACGTCACGGAGCAACCTCACTCTGCTGAACGCCAAACTCCAGAGAAGAGAACAACTAATCAATGAACTGTGCCAGTTTGTCTCCGCTTTCGAGACCAGGTTTCGATTGTGGGAAACACAACTGCGGGATGCAAATTACTTCCCGACACTCATAGAAAACAATCTAGCTACTCCGGACATGTAGACCAACTCTGTGGAATTCACTCCCCGACAGCGTAAAATCAGCAAGAAATATAGCTTCATTTCGCCGTAATCTGAAAACCTATCTTATCAAAATTGCCTCTCCTCCTTAGCTTCTTGTCACCTCCATCCATCGGTTGACGACTTTTTGCATTGTACATGGTCACGAGAATGCCTAATCCTTTGGTTTTGTTGCGCCACTGAACTTGGATTTTCCGAGGATATTGGTGCCAAAGAAGTAATTTTATTATAATTATAAGAAGAACTTTGTATAATGCAAGCCATGAACGCATCTAACAGATGGAAATTTGGATGACGTGCTGAGGCTCGCAGTGTCAAGTCTGCAACCAGATGTGGGACACTTGGTGGCGCAGCAACATCTCTAGCATCAGGCGTCGGTGTCACATGGGTCAATATGGCATCAGCGGCATGCCAAGAACACGTAACATGAATAATGTGTGTTTTTAAACAGCATAGTAACCATCGAACTGTTGTTCAAAATCAGACCTATTTACAACAACACTCGATACCACTGCTACACACAACTTATGTATGTTGCATGCATATATATATATATATATATATATATATATATATATATATATATATATATATATGTACATGTTACAAGAATGATGATATCCTTATGTGCGTGCGTGTTTGCATGTACGTGCGAGCGTGCGTGTATGTGTGGCCCGCTGACCTATTCCAAGTAACTAATTTGGTCCTCCATTCAAAAAGGTTGCCGAACCCTGTACTAAACCATTTCAAAGCAATTCTACTCATAAAATGTAAGCACAAATAATTCATACCAGTACATTAGCAATGTTTACATCAAGATACTTCCCAAGGGGTTTTGTCTATAGCCCCTATGTGTACACTGTACATCCATTCTGTCTACTGTGTTATACCCAGGTTTTTTAAGGCCTTTCACACGGGCAATTTGCACGGTAATGCAATATGCACGGTAATGCACCTGATAAAATATGCACGGTAATGCATCTGATAAAAGTAAAAACGTTTGCCCGTGGCCGTATGAAATGTTGCACTGCACATGTGAGCTGAACCTTAAAAAAGCCCTGGTTATACCCAAGTTGGTTTACTTGGCAGTTCTGTAAAAACGTTTGCCCGTGGCCGTGTGAAATGTTGCACTGCCCGTGTGAGCTGAACCTTAAAAAAGCCCTGGTTATACCCAAGTTGGTTTACTTGGCAGTTCTGTAAAAACGTTTGCCCGAGGCCGTGTGAAATGTTGCACTGCCCGTGTGAGCTGAACCTTAAAAAAGCCCTGGTTATACCCAAGTTCGTTTACTTGGCAGTTCTGTAAAAACGTTTGCCCGAGGCCGTGTGAAATGTTGCACTGCCCGTGTGAGCTGAACCTTAAAAAAGCCCTGGTTATACCCAAGTTGGTTTACTTGGCAGTTCTGTAAAAACGTTTGCCCATGGCCGTGTGAAATGTTGCACTGCCCGTGTGAGCTGAACCTTAAAAAAGCCCTGTTTATACCCAAGTTCGTTTACTTGGCAGTTCTGTAAAAACGTTTGCCCATGGCCGTGTGAAATGTTGCACTGCCCGTGTGAGCTGAACCTTAAAAAAGCCCTGGTTATACCCAAGTTCGTTTACTTGGCAGTTCTGTAAAAACGTTTGCCCATGGCCGTGTGAAATGTTGCACTGCCCGTGTGAGCTGAACCTTAAAAAAGCCCTGGTTATACCCAAGTTCGTTTACTTGGCAGTTCTGTAAAAACGTTTGCCCATGGCCGTGTGAAATGTTGCACTGCCCGTGTGAGCTGAACCTTAAAAAAGCCCTGGTTATACCCAAGTTGGTTTACTTGGCAGTTCTGTAAAAACGTTTGCCCGAGGCCGTGTGAAATGTTGCACTGCCCGTGTGAGCTGAACCTTAAAAAAGCCCTGGTTATACCCAAGTTGGTTTACTTGGCAGTTCTGTAAAAACGTTTGCCCGTGGCCGTGTGAAATGTTGCACTGCCCATGTGAGCTGAACCTTAAAAAAGCCCTGGTTATACCCAAGTTCGTTTACTTGGCAGTTCTGCCTACCTCTTGGCTTCAAGCCCAGTCAGTATTCTTACCTAACAAACCTGTGGGCTGTAGTTCACTCTCAATTGAACTTGTTTACTGACCTTGGCAGTGTTAATTACACAATCTAAATACTACATCAACAGAAACCACCACCTGGCCCTTCACTGTGTATACTGTGATAGAATATTACAGAATCACAGAAAAAGCAGACCAATGACCAGTTGGAACACTGGAACAGGAAATGGTGATGCCTTTTCGCATACCCTGTATTTGAAGACCCTTTGGAAGCCAGGTGTGAAATTGCAATTAAATACTGCTTAGAAGGAAGGCCAGAGGTATTTTCTTGGTGCACTTGTTATACCTGATTGATTGATTATATGAGCAGGTACTGCAGGTGTTTTCATTAAGATCTTGATTATCAATTTGTGTGGGAGACTATTTATATTTTTGTAGAGTTTTTTTGTAGTTTGTTATAGAAAAACATTTTAATTGGTTGTAATTGATGCAATTACACAACATATTTGAATTACAATTACAGCAGAATTTCAAAACTAAAGTCAATTACAATTACAGCATTTTTGTTTTAATCAGTTACAATTATATAATTGGACCCAGCCCTGGATTAGTGTGAATCTGGATTCACAGGTTACATAAAGGTGTTTAAGGTGTGCTCTAAAAGTTAGTTGGAATGAAAGACAAGATTGGTAAAGCGAATTTGCAGGTTCAACAATAGGTTTATGAACTTCATTAACAAGAGCATAATATGATAATACTGAACAGACAAAGTGTGATAATGGATAAACATGCTGGTATCTGCCACTGTCTGAACATCAGAGATGTACACAGGAATCCAACAGGATACTGTTTGCTATGTTTGAAATGTGTTATATTTGTTAACAGAGTCCGTAGACAAAATGTTAAATGTATACGCAAACTGTATTCATGGATGATTTTTAAATTGTTCACATTAGAAATATGCATTAAAGGCATCAAATGTTTTGATTCAAACGCAAATGTTTTTTAATCAAGTGCAAATGTTTTCAATGAAATGCAAATGTTTTTCATTCAAAGGCAAATGTTTTTCATTCAAATGCAAATGTTTTTGATGCAAGCGCTAATGTGGAGCAGGAGATGACACTGCATTTAAAGGCAAATACAACATTTTTAAATGCATTTGCATTTGAACCCAAGCCTGTTATATAGTAGACATTCTCCCTCTCCCTCTCCCTATCCCTATCCCTATCCCTATCCCACTCCCTCTCTCATCACATTCCTGCATTGAGAGAATAACCTATGGAGTCTCATGACAAGAGTAAACATGTTATATCATTTCTATTTATATATGGTGAACCTTGACCACTACCATTACCTTTGACCCTTTTGTCTGGCATTTTATGGCTGTCATCCCAGGACAATACACTAGATAGGAGCGCCAGGTGGAAATACCCCCCCTCTTTGTTTAGGAGGTTGCATGTATACAAAGGAACATTCTTCCTTTAAAATGGCTTATTTAAATAGTGTTTGATTGAGACTGGCTACAGACTAATTATGATTTTACTTGACTATTTTCACATGACTGTATGAACATCGCTGATTGCACTTACTTTTACTCTTACTTAAAATTTGAGGGGTTTTGTCCTACAAAGGGTTTTATCTGGAGGGGTTTTGTTCGGAGCCTGAGGATTATGTATCTGAGGGCTTTTGTCTATGCCCCAGATAAAATACCCGGAACAAACTCAGCCTGACCTTGAATGCTTAGGCTAATATTATAAACATGAACTGTACGAACTGTTCTTTGTGAACAAGTAACTGTATTATTTGCCATAGAACACACAAACTGAGGGGAGAAGCCAGCAAGGTCTCTGAAGAAACACTTTGACAGCTTTAACAAGATTTAACCAGATTTAGTATGATTGTTAAATCTTGTTTGAATATGAATGTCAGCTGGTGGACTGTGAGCTTAATCAACCGTTTAAATACAATGCTTAATTTATGATTGAAAATAATGCCAACAAAATGTATACTGGTATATTTAATCGGACAATTGTGATTGTTTCAGGCGAAACAGATGGGAGACTATTTGATTGTGGGCGTCCATTCTGACAGTGAGTCTACAATAATCTGATACATAGCAGCTGTCTGATAGTACATAATTATTATTGATGAAGGAAATAATTTAAGCCTTGCCCTCAAAAGAATCACTTATTTGTATTACGTTTATACAGTTTGGCCGGTTGCACATTTTATTTCACTGGTTTTCCAGTGAAACAAAGAAGATTTTTTTTGAACATCAGTCTTTACAACCATATCTCAAGTAGTTATTACAGTCATTTCTCAAACATAGTCATTACAACTATTTATCAAATTTAATCATTACAATCATTTATCAACTACTTTAATGATTACAATTTGTGACATTAAGTTATAAATTTGTAATTGATCTGTGACTGATTAAATTAGAGCTGTTTTCTCTACGACAGGTGAGATTGCCTACCACAAGGGGCCGCCAGTGTTCACACAAGAAGAACGCTACAAGATGGCTAGAGCAATCAAATGGGTTGATGAGGTGAGATGAGTCTTATGTCATTATCTTATATACAGACATCTCCAGATAATATCATCATGTGTTCTGTTACGTTTTATAAAACACTGCATAAATAAATATTACTGTTTTACAAAAATTTGAGCTAAATACAAAAACATTCAGTACGTCCACCTTTACACATGCGCTAAATTGAAATTGAAGAATCACCCACACATTTTGTCATCATATTCCTGTGTATCATTTATTTATAACATTTTCTTTTTTCTAGGGCTGGAATACCCACAAAACTAAGCCATACTCAAAAACATTTTGCCCATTTCAAAGTTTTTTATTCAGCACGACAACTAAGTATTTACTTTCCCTAAATATATATTTTATTACATTTTGGAGCATCAGACGGGAAAATGCATTCACTGTTCCATATTGAACAAACAATTGACCACGCCAGTGAGAAAAAAGTGCAAAAATAACTAGATTTTCATAATATGCTACAAATTGTAGTATCCAAGTGTATTGCACTTAGTGTCTGTTGTAGGCACTGCCACAACACTTGGGGTACTGTGTATTGCACTTTGTGTCTGTTGTAGGGATGGCCACAACACTTGGGGTATTGTGTATTGCACTTAGTGTCTGTTGTAGGCACTGCCACAACACTTGGGGTTTGATTGTATCAAAGTATTTACAATATTCACCCATCCAAGAACTACAGCTATCAGCAAGTCCATTAGCAAGTCCACTAGCAAGCAGTTACCTGCTTGCTAACTGTAGACATTCGATATGATAGAGGCAGCATGGTAGAAAATTAAGAAGTATATGTGTTGAATATGAAATAAACACTTTGTCTTATTATTATTAAATATTGCAATATATTATAGAGCAGAGAAATACTGCAAAATTATTTGCAATGCAGCAAATGCAGCAAAGTATTGCACCATGCAGCTGTTGGAAATGAATGATTGATTGATTGATCAATTGATTGATTGACATGTTAGTCAACTGACATGTTAGTCAATTGTTGCCCTCATTTGTCGCAGGTCGTGGAAGAATCGCCGTATTTGCCAACGGTTGAGACAACTCTAGACAAGTACAACTGTGACTTCTGTGTGCACGGAGGTAGGACAGTCAACCAGGCAGCTTTTACTCTAGTCTGTGTCACAACAGTATGAATAGAATCATTTTAAAGTTTTTTAATGGATTCTGAGTGATGAAATAAGTCTAAACCATGTTTATCATGCATACATGCCAACCCTGAAATTGGTCAGCACCATGCCTGCATCCTCTGTGAAGGCCGACACTAAGTCTACACCTGGCCAAAAGAAATAAGACGTCTTGTATTTCATATGTCCTGTGTAACATTTCAGTGAGCGTAACAAAAGTTTCTCCATAGAATGGCTTCATCAGAAACAAGTTCAATCCGATTATGCTAGACACAAAATTTAGAGAAGCACTTTTATGATTAACGTGTGTGCAAAAATAAACACATCGTTATGTAGCTTTGTTGTGACAAAGGCTCATGATAAAAATAATGGTCCATGGCCGCTAAATCATGGCTTGCCATTATTTCGAATCACCTGCATATTTTTGGTGCATCGGTCACACTAAGCTAGTGAATCACATGGTCAAAAGTGTGCTCGTAGCAAACCGCAGCCAGATTACATGGCAGCATGTTGCAGATGATATATCAACCACTGCAGACGATGTTGATACGTATAGCTTTTTGAAAGCTGCTGGTCGATACAAGTAAGTGTATGTCACTGCTTCAGTCTAGACTCAAGAGTAGGCCGAGTTATTTGCCCCTGCAACGGGGTGGGTAGATTTTTTCTAGAATGGTGCATTGCTGGTTTTATTGGTTGAGGGAACACGAAGGCTGTTGGTAGCATTGCTATATTGTGCTGGATATAAGATACATAGCTAGCTGCATGGCTATTAGTAGTTGGTAGCATTGCTATACTGTGCTGGATACATGATATATAGCTAGCTGCATGGCTATTAGTAGTTGGTAGCATTGCTATACTGTGCTGGATACATGATACGTAGCTAGCTGCATGGCTATTAGTAGTTGGTAGCATTGCTATACTGTGCTGGATACATGATACGTAGCTAGCTGCATGGCTATTAGTAGTTGGTAGCATTGCTATACTGTGCTGGATACATGATACATAGCTAGCTGCATGGCTATTAGTAGTTGGTAGCATTGCTATATTGTGCTGGATACATGATACGTAGCTAGCTGCATGGCTATTTGTAGTTGGTAGCATTGCTATACTGTGCTGGATACATGATACGTAGCTAGCTGCATGGCTATTAGTAGTTGGTAGCATTGCTATATTGTGCTGGATACATGATACGTAGCTAGCTGCATGGCTATTATTAGTTGGTAGCATTGCTATATTGTGCTGGATACATGATACGTAGCTAGCTGCATGGCTATTAGTTGTTGGTAGCATTGCTATATTGTGCTGGATACATGATACATAGCTAGCTGCATGGCTATTAGTAGTTGGTAGCATTGCTATACTGTGCTGGATACATGGTACATAGCTAGCTGCATGGCTATTAGTAGTTGGTAGCATTGCTATACTGTGCTGGATACATGAAACATAGCTAGCTGCATGGCTATTAGTAGTTGGTAGCATTGCTATACTGTGCTGGATACATGGTACATAGCTAGCTGCATGGCTATTAGTAGTTGGTAGCATTGCTATATTGTGCTGGATACATGATACATAGCTAGCTGCATGGCTATTAGTAGTTGGTAGCTTAGTTTAGTTAGATACACAAAGTATTTCTGCATGACTGTTAGCAGTTTGTAACGTTAGATTTCAATGTATGGAAGTGTGCCGTTCTGTTAGTTACCGCCTAATGTTACCTCCTAATATCTAAAATATGTCTTATTACTTATTTTGTTGCAGTAGCCGAAAAAATTTAATTCTAGTAGTAATAATAACAAATTACTGACCGAGAATTTATAGTGACCTTGTTGTACTGAAACAACATGAAATAGAACATGTTTGTTTTACAACATGTGCAGGGTGTACATAGAGGTCACTCACAGAGGTCACTCACATAGAGGTCACTCACATAGAGGTCACTCTGCTGCAATTAAACGCTGAGGAATAAACCTTCACCTTTTCACTGGATGATTTATTGATCTCTGAAATTCCCGTTTTATAGTAATTATAGTGTCGGTTGTTGGTATAGTGCTTTTTAAGTAAATAATTACAAATCAAAGCACCTCGCACAAGGTTAATTTAATAATAAAAAAGTGTACGCCAAGCATCTCAAATATGCAATGCAACTAATATATTATTAATGCTAAAGTATGCTAAGTCAATAATAAATAAATAAAAACGTGTTGTGTCGTATAATTGTACACGATGAAAGAAATAGTTGTTAAAGCAGGTATTGATGCTGAAATAAGCTAGTTTTATGTATTCTCTGACAATAAATGTGCTACAGCAATAAAGATTAAAACATAAAGTTTTTAGTCAGTTTAAATGTGCTTTGAGATAAAAAAAAATAAGACAATATGGGTGTTTTAATTGCTGGGTATACAAAATTCCCAACTAACTGAGTATCAGCTAAACTAATGAAGATCATTGCACATTCCATTTAAAGTATCAGCTAACCTAATGAAGATCATTGCACATTCCATTTAAAGTATCAGTTAACCTAATGAAGATCATTGCACATTCCATTTAAAGTATCAGCTAAACTAATGAAGATCATTGCACATTCCATTTAAAGTATCAGCTAAACTAATGAAGATCATTGCACATTCCATTTAAAGTATTAGTTAAACTAATGAAGATCATTGCACATTCCATTTAAAGTATCAGTTAACCTAATGAAGATCATTGCACATTCCATTTAAAGTATCAGCTAAACCAGTGAAGATCATTGCACATTCCATTTAAAGCCAATAAGTGACCATTTTGTAGTTTTGCATGACTTTGCTTGGCTTCATGTTGTATTTCTGATGTGTGCTGCGCTGTGCTTCCTCCGCCCAAGACCTGCCTGTGTGGCCTGTGTGCGCACCATGGCACGGGCTGGAGTCATGTTTCCTTCATCGTTTTACCTTTACTGGCGGCTGAGTGGGCTAGAAACATCAAAGAAAATATATTATACTTTTCAAATAATATGTGCCTTTATGAAGGAACAAGTCTAGATCTGCAACAAGATATTACACTAATGTAATTATTGTGAAAAACAACAATTTCTTAATAAGAAGTTGTTCATCATTCTCATGCCAAGTTTGTTTAGATATTGTAACAACTGAGTTTATCCATTGTCATATGGTAATACAAGAAACTGGAGTTACAAAATTAATAACTATCATATGATATTGAAATATGAAGCCACAATGTGAGGGAAATCCCAAATACTCTCATGTCAACTTCTAAATATATTACCAATGTTTTAGGTTCCTGCGCTGTTGTCTAGAGAAATCCCCCTTATAAATGTATATGTCCCTGGTTTAATTGACGTCAATGTTGCATGCAGACAGTAGTAGGGTGTTAGCATGGCTAAAAAACACAACCATCAAATAGAGCAGTATTAAATTGACAAAGTAATGCAATATATGAAAATTGGAAAATTTCAGCCAATCATGAGTGTTGTGACCCTTCAGATGCCACGTGCATAGATATGGATATATTATGTTATACAGTTGTATATATTATATAGATATGATTTTCCACTGTAACCAGTATTAGCTACTTTCTGCTCTATATATCAAATAACTCACTATAAGCTACGCTGGGTTTGTAGGGGTCACATGAGTTGTATTTTAATCAAATAATGAAGGCCGCCATTACTTTGTTTTTTAATAAAAATTTATTGAAAAATATATAACTACTACATAAAACAGATTTTTATTGTACTACAGTGCGCTGTGATTTCTTGCAGAGAATGCCATAGGACTGAGGGAATTTCTACAACTGATCTAGTCGGAAGGTAATTTTCTGTGTCACTTGATGAAATGTACAGGTAGTGTGGACATCAACGGTAATGTCAAGACTGCTTTGGACAGCTTACTGTCAAAGTACTGTATTGTTTTCCATGCTGTCATATACGGGTGGGGGAACTGTCACTTATTTTGGTGACATTGTCAGATCCCAGGGGCTCCCATCTTATTTGATAGCTAAATATGTCAGAAGAAAGAAAATTAAAAAAAAAATTAATCGGTGACATATCCACGTGATTTCTTACTTTATCATGAACTAGGGCTAAAAAGAGTGTTTTTGGTGAAGAACAAGTTTCTAGCATAATTTAGTCAACCATAGGGCTACAATCATGATTTAACTATCTAACCCTATCTTTTTAGATGACACAAATCATAAAATCATGTTCAGTAACCTAAGACTAATGAAAATAGCATATTTTTTAAATAGTCTTCCGTCAAGTTAAATCGTTTTCATCATTTGTCTTTAATTTTTGGTCCTATAGTAATGATGAATGAATACATACCTATGTTGTCAGTCATGTGGAATTTATTTAGATAATCTCTGACCCCCATAATCCACTACTATATATGTTTTGGACTCATGTGCATACATGGCTAATATTGAATTGGAGTGGCTTGGCGAGGAGGGCATTGACATTCATGCGCTGGTGTCTGGGACACCAATAACCCCCCTGGTCAGCTCTATGAGTTCTTCTTCTGAAGTTCTAATTCTACCTGTGAACTACGAACCAATGCAGACATGCAACGTACATACACTGTATATAAACAGATGTGTGAATAACAGATTGGGCTCTCAAAACAAACAGTTTGAGGGGGTGCACAGGCCAGCATAACAAGGGGGTGTACAGGCCAGCATAACAAGGGGGTGCACAGGCCAGCATAACAAGGGGGTGCACAGGCCAGCATAACAAGGGGGTGCACAGGCTAGCATAACAAGGGGGTGTACAGGCCAGCATAACAAGAGGGTGTACAAGCCACAATAACAATGTGGTGTACTGGCCACCATAACAATGGGGTGTACTGGCCACCATAACAATGGGGTGTACTGGCCACCATAACAATGGGGTGTACAGGCCAGCATAACAAGAGGGTGTACAAGCCACAATAACAATGTGGTGTACTGGCCACCATAACAATGGGGTGTACTGGCCACCATAACAATGGGGTGTACTGGCCACCATAACAATGGGGTGTACAGGCTAGCATAACAAGGGGTGTACATTCTACAATTTGCCTCGAGCATTCGTTTGTAAAGACAATGAAGCTGCTTGTCCTCAAGACTTGTCATTGACTTTGTCAGCATAACCTTGGCCAATAGTTTTTGTGTCATTGTATGAATGGAACGTATGAACTATGGTCATTGCAGGATGCTCTTAATGACCAAGTCCCATCACCAGTTGGACAGTTATTCGACACAACTGGACAAAGTCAAAGGCGAAGTGCAGGATATTGGTCAGGTACGACAGAATATGACAGATTGTCACCAACAGATCCATTGAACCAATTTTAGCTGTAGACTTGTGATGATTCACGATGGTGTCTTAAAAATGTTTTATATACGTGTATTGAAGACATGTACCACATGACAGTTCATTGTTGTTTCCACCACAAATTGTAGGCACCTGCCCCGAGTAATTTGTTTATTTCTCGCATACTTTTATAAATTCTTATTCAAAAGGCCAGCATGAGAATTAATTATGTGGGAAACGAATACATGTACAAGTTTTTGGTACCCATAGCGGTAGCAGTAACAAGTTCGTGGTACCTGTAGTGGTAGCAGTAACAAGTGTGCGGTACCCATAGTGGCATCAGTAACAAGTTTGTGGTACCTGTAGTGGTAGCAGTAACAAGTTTGTGGTACCCCTAGTGGTAGCAGTAACAAGTTTGTGGTACTTGTAGTGGTAGCAGTAACAAGTTTGTGGTACTCGTAATGGTAGCAGTAACAAGTTTGTGTTGTACTCGTAATGGTAGCAGTAACAAGTTTGTGGTAACCGTAGTGGTAGCAGTAACAAGTTTGTGGTAACCGTAGTGGTAGCAGTAACAAGTTCATGGTACTCGTAATGGTAGCAGTAACAAGTTTGTGGTACTCGTAATAGTAGCAGTAACAAGTTTGTGTTGTACTCGTAATGGTAGCAGTAACAAGTTTGTGTTATAATAGTAATGGTAGCAGTAACAAGTTTGTGGTAGCCGTAGTGGTAGCAGTAACAAGTTTGTGGTACTCGTAATGGTAGCAGTAACAAGTTTGTGGTAGCCGTAGTGGTAGCAGTAACAAGTTTGTGGTACTCGTAATGGTAGCAGTAACAAGTTTGTGGTAGCCGTAGTGGTAGCAGTAACAAGTTTGTGGTACTCGTAATGGTAGCAGTAACAAGTTTGTGGTAGCCGTAGTGGTAGCAGTAACAAGTTTGTGGTACTCGTAATGGTAGCAGTAACAAGTTTGTGGTAGCCGCAGTGGTAGCAGTAACAAGTTTGTGGTACTCGTAATGGTAGCAGTAACAAGTTTGTGGTAGCCGTAGTGGTAGCAGTAACAAGTTTGTGGTACTCATAGTAGTAGCAGTAACAAGTTTGTGGTAGCCGTAGTGGTAGCAGTAACAAGTTTGTGGTACTCATAGTAGTAGCAGTACTTGGTAGGTACAATGTAAACAAAGTAGCAGACAGGAATAAATACAACATGATGCTGTAATACTAAATATCAAGCGTGTGTAACTTTGTGTCTCTAATTTTTACATTTATTCATATAAACATAGTTTTGCCCAGTGAGAATTAATCATACACGGTTTGTTGCAGGACAAAGCAGCTAGGAGTCCATACACAAAGACCTCAAAGTTCTTGCCAACAACAAAACGTATCGCCCAGTTCTCCGAGGGTCGGGAACCAAAACCTGGTGACAAGGTCATCTATGTCACCGGAGCATTTGATCTCTTTCGTATCCTTCTTGGTTCTGTCAGAGAGTTAGATTAGTGGTTCTTTTGTATTATTGTTTCAGGAGGTAAGACAGAATTTAGAATTTAATGGAACATTTCTTAAATTTTCTGTTGAATACGTATATCATGCATCCAATCCCGGGTGTGTTTCTGGTTCCCGCGTGGCTTCCCTGACCATTGTTCAGATGTGGGACATTTAGACTTCCTGGAGAAAGCAAGTAGAGAAGGTGACTACCTCATTGTCGGACTACACACTGACCAAGTGAGATTATCAGAAACTTTTTATACTTCAAACCAGTTTTAAGAATCCAATCAGATGGGGCTATTTGACAAGAATAACATAAAACACATCTACAACGTTGTCTTCTCGATTCAGACCGTCCAGTCACATACTAGATAACTTCCAGAATTATCCAACAAGGCATTCATACATTCAATGTGCAGATCGATGTACTGACTGGTATCATGACCCCATTATGGCAAAGCCAACGTAAAGACTTAGGCTGGCTTCTATCTCGTGAGACAATGCTTGTCTTAGTTGCTTCATCACCATGGTGAAAGAAAGTAACTAACTTCTATCTCGTGAGACAATGCTTGTCTTAGTTGCTTCATCACCATGGTGAAAGAAAGTAACTAACTTCTATCTCGTGAGACAATGCTTGTCTTAGTTGCTTCATCACCATGGTGAAAGAAAGTAACTAACTTCTATCTCGTGAGACAATGCTTGTCTTAGTTGCTTCATCACCATGGTGAAAGAAAGTAACTAACTTCTATCTCGTGAGACAATGCTTGTCTTAGTTGCTTCATCACCATGGTGAAAGAAAGTAACTAACTTCTATCTCGTGAGACAATGCTTGTCTTAGTTGCTTCATCACCATGGTGAAAGAAAGTAACTAACTTCTATCTCGTGAGACAATGCTTGTCTTAGTTGCTTCATCACCATGGTGAAAGAAAGTAACTAACTTCTATCTCGTGAGACAATGCTTGTCTTAGTTGCTTCATCACCATGGTGAAAGAAAGTAACTAACTTAGAGTTTACTTGTGGATTGTGATTTGTTCATGGACATGTTCTCACTTGCAGGCGGTGAACCGATACAAACTGGGCAACAACCCCATTATGAACCTGCATGAGAGGGTGCTTGGTGTGCTCCCCAACAGGGTAAGATGTCATGGCATTGGTAGCATGAGTGTGCTCCCCAACAGGGTAAGATGTCATGGCCTTGGTAGTATCAGTGTGCTCACCAACAGGGTAAGATGTCATGGCCTTGGTAGCATGAGTGTGCTCACCAACAGGGTAAGATGTCATGGCCTTGGTAGTATCAGTGTGCTTACCAAAAGGGTAATATGTCATGGCCTTGGTAGTATCAGTGTGCTTACCAAAAGGGTAAGATGTCATGGCCTTGGTAGTATCAGTGTGCTCACCAACAGGGTAAGATGTCATGGCCTTGGTAGTATCAATGTCAACAAAACATTGATTGCATCATAGGACTGTCAAAAACATGAATCTTTCACACTGATGAGTTTTTCTATGATATCTAAAAATAAAAAAGTAATTGATGCTGAGATCACTGTGACAGCAGTTGTGATTGGCTCCAGGTGTATTGCAGTATGTATCAAAAGTAATGGTTGGCTCCTGTTTAAAGGCAGTATGTATCGGAAGTAATGATTCGCTCCTGTTTTATTGCGGTATATATCGGACGTAATTATTGACTCCTGTTTATTTGCAGTATGTATCGGAGGTAGTGATTGGTGCTCCATACACTGTGACAGCTGAATTGATGGACCATTTCAAAGTGGATGTTGTGTGTCATGGGAAGACGAAGATAGCGGTTGATGTCGACGGGGGTGATCCCTATCTGGTGGGTGCTGACTCCTCATCCCATCCTATGCTTTCCCAGGCAGGGTACCTACAAAAAAGAACGTTTCCATGTGGGTTTTGCTTTTTAGGATGTTATGTTAACAGCTCATATCTGTCAAAGAAATCTCAAATTGTGGTTACACGGAGGCAGATATTTCGGCTTAACTAGACTGACAGAGTTGTGAAAACTAACAGGTAGCAAACTTGTCAATGGGAGACACTTTCATGAACTATCTACAATAACGACAATTGACACTCATTTATTATATACTGGGGAGAACATTCCAGTTGCAATGAGAATCCAGATTTGTGACTGAATCGACAGGTTTCTTCATTGTTGTGAAACCAGCTCCAGTTACTAAATTTGAGGGCAATGAATCAGATTATTTAGGGCAGTTATTTGCAACTTCTGAAATGTTAGCAAAACAATTAAGAAGATGAAAGATAATACATCACCTGGAGTTGATGGGGTACCACTAAAACTACTTAAGGAAATTGTAGAGAAAATTAGTACAGCACTTGCAAAAGTGTTTAGCTTGTCACTAGAAGAAGGAATATTTCCTTCAGAATGGATAGAAGCAAACATTACACCGCTATTTAAGAAAGGATTGAGGAACAAGTCAAAAAATTACAGACCAGTGAGCTTAATATCAGTTGTATGCAATTTTTTTTAGAAACAGTAATTAGAGACCACATGGTGAAATTCCTTATAAAACATAAATTAATAAATACATCTCAACGTGGGTTCCTAAAAGCAAGGTCATGTCTAACCAATCTCATTTTTGGAAGAAATTACAAAGTGGGTAGATGATGGTGAATGATGTAAACAAGGTGGCTCACACACAGAAGACAGAGAGTAATAGTAGATGGTGAGATTTCAAACTGGAAACCTGTTTTGAGGGGGTACCACAGGGATCAGTATTAGGACCTATTTTTAATATGTATAAATGATTTTGAAGATGACATATCTAGCACAGTACTGAAATTTACAGATGCCATAAAAGTATTCAGAAAGGTTACAAATGATACAGATAAACAAAGTTTACAGGATGATCTAGATAAATTGGTTAAATGATCAAATGTTAGTCAATTTTGGGAAGTGTAAATGCATACACATAGGACATGGAAAAATGGATGGAGAATATAAAATGGGGGATGCTGTACTTGGTAGAACCACACAAGAAAAGGACTTATGAGTAACATTTAGTGCTGACATGAAAGTTTCATAGCAATGTGGGGTTGTAATTCAAAAGGTAATCAAATTCTAGGGCTAATTAGGAGAACTATCATGTATAAGGAGAATACTTGGACATTTGGAATATTGTATACAAGCATGGAGGCAATATTGTAAGAAGGACATAGACAAGCTAGACAGAATACAACGAAGAGCAACTAATATGATTCCAGAATTGAGAGACATTAGTTATGAAAGCAGCTTATTACAATGTGGTTTGACAACACTAGAGACCGGGAGACTAAGAGGAGACCAAATAGAAGTGTTTAAAATGATGACTGGTTATGAAATTATAGATAGGATTATGTTCTTCAAACTTAAAGAAGGCAGTAGAACCAGAGGACACAAAGCAGCATTAGTTAAGGAGCAGTGTAGGTTGGACATGAGAAAGTACTCTTTCTCACAAAGGGTGATAAATGATTGTGTTAATGCTAGTAATGTGAATATGTTTAAAAATAAAATTGACAGATATCTGACAAGGGCGGGCTACACATAGATGATAACATTGTTGGGCTCTTGATAAACCAATGGCTTCCTTGTCCACTTGCCATCTGGAACTTGTTGTTTGGGATGGCAATCTTGTTAAATCTTGTAAAACCTTTTTACACTTTGTTTGTTGTGTTTGCTGTTCTTTTTAATCCAGTAATAGTCATGCTCTGTGCCATTTTGTATTTATCTAAGGAGATGTGAAGTTGAACTAGCTTATGTATTCAACTACAAATTACTTGACTTCGTTGAAAGTACAGATGTATAGTGCTAACTCGGTCTAACTTCTCTGCGTGAACGCAGCTCCAGATATGAAATACACAATATGGAAGTGCACAAAAATTCTACATTTTTTCCAATTAATGATTAGATGGCAAAAATTAGCATAATATTGACAATTTCATAGCTTAGGGGGCTTTATGATCATCTTAACCAGATCATTGTGACTATGTGAGTTTGTCTGTAGAACACAATTTCAAATGTGAAACTATATATCGTATGCATTATGCTCAGAGTGTTAGCCAGAAACTGATGATTACCATCCAAAAGTAGTTATTTTTAAATATAAGGCTCTGAGATGCATTCTGAGTGATTCTAAGACACTCCAGGAAGACTTTCAGGGTCAATTTTGATATCATGTCTGACAAAAAAACAGTTTTTTTTTCAGTTTTATCAATCATTGAAAAATTACATAATAATGTCATTATACTAATAACTTAGCACAGCCAGGCCCAACAAGTGTAATCAATATCAATCAATAAATCTTTCACTTCAGACAAAAGAGTACATGCTATATACATTAGGTCCATATACTACTTCCTATAGTAACAAGAAAATTAAAAAGTACATAAAAATATTATATAAAAGTGTACCATTACTAATAATCATTAATAAAATTTGTTTTGTAAAACAAATATTGTATTGGCTTTGTAATTAATTAAATTAATAGAAGTCATGATAAGTCATGATTTTTTATAACTTGATCTCACTGTCCAACTTCAAGAATCAAAACCAGACGGAATTTCACAAATTTGTGGGACTCAAAAACAACCCAGCGAATTTACGTAGCGGGAAAATATTTCGTACACTGACTAAAACCTCTAAAAAATGCCCGACGTCAAAAATGGGGAATCACAGTCCTATCTACAAAACTTACGACAGAAATACACCTATGTCGTCCAGTCGATGTATTTCACCTTAATTTTGGTGCAATTTTAATAAAAAAACAGACAACCATAAAAAGGAACTTACCGTCATCCAATCTGCCGCTCTAAGTCACGTAAAAGAACGGAAACAGCCGACAATATGTAAAACAATAGGAGACTCCGGATGCCGGGAATCGGCGCGGCTAATCTGACATGATTTTTGGACACGAAGCACGAGCCACTCAGCAGATTTTGTTGAAGTGCCTACTTCTTGTTTTCCTGCGTTGGTAGATTTAGCTGTTCACTTGTTGCTGTTGCTGGTTTGAAGAAGTATGAAATCTTCTTCGCCTTCATATTCATCAAGCGTGATGACTAACAAATGCAAAAACAGGCAGAGAGCAGACAGACGCACAAAAAGAACCCAGCTGTTGATCTTTTGTTAGGTCACCAGGTGAACTGGTGAAGCTCTCTTGTGAAATCTCTCGACACAATAGACTGCTCAACGAACCATATGAATAAGCGCACGAACTCCACATCACCAATGAGTGTCCGCTACACAAATGTGACAGGGACCTGGTCAGGCTAGACGGGCCAGCACGCTTTTGATTGACTCCCTCCTGAATCATACGCAAAAAGACGCGCATGAACAGAAGGGCCACTCAAACATACTGACAGTGAAAGAGTCTCAAAGTCTCATGAATTACAGAAAAGCCTTTGGGAATTTTGTATGGGATTTTTGTTGTCTAGGAGGAAAACAGCCGAGTTCATATCTTTCAGATATTTGCTGTGACGATTTATCAGTTTGTACTCTGTCAGACTCGGGAAATGTTCGAACGACCAATCATGTATCACAAGTGTTGATTTATGGACTGATAACAATCCCGTCCATGGTGATTTCCACCCGTCCAAAATCAAAACTACCTGTCCAAATAACGAGTGGACGGGTCTGTGGCTAACACTATGATTTTACTGACACTAATGATGCTGTATTTTCATGTTGATTTTAGGAGCCCAAGAGGCGAGGAAAGTTCAAGCACATCAACAGTTGCAATGAGTTAACGACACAAGACATCATTCAACGCATCATTAAAAACAGGCAAGTGTCTCTTCACTTTACAGGTTCACGTCATACCATCAAACTGTCAAATTGAAGAATGTGTCATTTCTACTGCATTATGTAGATTGATGTATGTCATTTTTATTTTTGAGACATTTACCTTCAGAGAGGTTAAACATCCAGATTTGAGCATGCAATGTTTATTTATCTGCCATGCAGGGAATCACAACAAAGCAGTAGCTAAAATGCAGCTTAAAGGGAATCACAACAAAGCAATAGCTAAAATGCAGCTTAAAGGGAATAACAACAAAGCAATAGCTAAAATGCAGCTTAAAGGGAATAACAACAAAGCAATAGCTAAAATGCAGCTTAAAGAGAATAACAACAAAGCAATAGCTAAAATGCAGCTTAAAGGGAATCACAACAAAGCAATAGCTAAAATGCAGCTTAAAGGGAATAACAACAAAGCAATAGCTAAAATGCAGCTTAAAGAGAATAACAACAAAGCAATAGCTAAAATGCAGCTTAAAGGGAATCACAACAAAGCAATAGCTAAAATGCAGCTTAAAGGGAATAACAACAAAGCAATAGCTAAAATGCAGCTTAAAGGGAATCACAACAAAGCAATAGCTAAAATGCACCTTAATGGGAATAACAACAAAGCAATAGCTAAAATGCAGCTTAAAGGGAATCGCAACAAAGCAATAGCTAAAATGCAGCTTAAAGGGAATAACAACAAAGCAATAGCTAAAATGCAGCTTAAAGGGAATCACAACAAAGCAATAGCTAAAATGCAGCTTAAAGAGAATCACAACAAAGCAATAGCTAAAATGCAGCTTAAAGAGAATCACAACAAAGCAATAGCTAAAATGCAGCTTAAAGGGAATAACAACAAAGCAATAGCTAAAATGCAGCTTAAAGGGAATCACAACAAAGCAATAGCTAAAATGCAGCTTAAAGGGAATAACAACAAAGCAATAGCTAAAATGCAGCTTAAAGGGAATCACAACAAAGCAATAGCTAAAATGCAGCTTAAAGGGAATCACAACAAAGCAATAGCTAAAATGCAGCTTAAAGGGAATAACAACAAAGCAATAGCTAAAATGCAGCTTAAAGGGAATCACAACAAAGCAATAGCTAAAATGCACCTTAATGGGAATAACAACAAAGCAATAGCTAAAATGCAGCTTAAAGGGAATCGCAACAAAGCAATAGCTAAAATGCAGCTTAAAGGGAATAACAACAAAGCAATAGCTAAAATGCAGCTTAAAGGGAATAACAACAAAGCAATAGTTAAATGCAGCTTAATGGGAATAACAACAAAGCAATAGCTAAAATGCAGCTTAATGGGAATAACAACAAAGCAATAGCTAAAAATGCAGCTTAAAGGGAATAACAACAAAGCAATAGCTAAAATGCAGCTTAATGGGAATAACAACAAAGCAATAGCTAAAATGCAGCTTAATGGGAATAACAACAAAGCAATAGCTAAAATGCATCTTAAAGGGAATAACAACAAAGCAATAGCTAAAATGCAAAGCCAGGCTAGATCAACACTGGAATAGCCTGGGATATGGGTACCAACAAAGGCCGATGGCCTAAAATAACCCATTAACCTGTAAGTGTAAATGCTTTTTTGGTGTGTACACAGTTTAATATTGTATGTTTTGTAAGCCAACATAAAAAATTTAACAGAAAAATGTAT
Source organism: Lamellibrachia columna (assembly GCA_963662155.1). Classification (NCBI taxonomy): domain Eukaryota; kingdom Metazoa; phylum Annelida; class Polychaeta; order Sabellida; family Siboglinidae; genus Lamellibrachia; species Lamellibrachia columna. Next base: position 19,099,397 of record OY759266.1, read on the forward strand.
GTATAAGTAAAATTATGTTTAATGTGTCTAACTCGCAAAGTGCGCATAAAATTCGAAGTTAATGAGATGGGCGATCATGTGGTTTTGTGACGTCACTTGTGACATTAGTTTACATTCAGTCAATTATTTCTATGCACTGCTTCAGTATAGTTTCACTCGCGTCACTGTGGCGAGTGGTGGCAATAGCAATTTTCCACAATACCAAGTAAAATGTTACGATTTCGAACCACTAGTAGCAAGTGATACTGCTGAAACATCTTCGAATTTGGCTCATTCGGAGCAGTTTAGCAAAGCCAGTAGATTCCATCTTTTTCTTTCTGACCCATCCATGAAAACGATCACATAGAGGACCAAACTTCTCATATATCTCAAATACATATACACATTTCACGTGGTCAAAATTACTTACTTCCATATAATGATCAAAACTTACAACAAAATATACAGCAACTCACCATCTCTTACATCTAGCTCCACGGCTGCCGTAAAATTGACGCTTATGCAAAGGTGTCGTTGAGCTTCACAAAAACTGTGATGTCGCTACAATATTTAGAATTAATAACACGGTGATTGTAGCATTTTCTGTATCAGAATATTGCACACAATTATATGAAGCTGCTGCGAAGCTCATCATTTTACGGTAGCCTTGGAGCATGATGGCATCAGCATAGCTTTCTCTACTCGGAATAATATTGGTACATCATCCTCTTTCAAAGATATTTTAGCACCAAAATAACCCTGGGCTGCCACCTTCTCCATGGCGAGAGACGTTTCCGCAAAGCGACCTAAGCAAAACCAGCTGTGCTTCGTCAGTGTGAAGTTTGCAGGCTTCATTTTCGTGAGCCATTTCTTTAGCAAAGTTGGTTGCGGAGGGAACTTAAACGAACTACATGTTATTCTATTCTTACTACAGTTTGTATTACAACCGAATGTCACAAAATAAACCATTCTGACGCTCGCTTCGAAACAACCGCTATTGCTGTAAACACAGGTGAATGAATGGAAAGTCCCAATCATCTCGCTGCTCTTCCATGTTACTAGTGACGTCACATCGAAGCTTGCCGATAATCATAGAAAAAATATGCATAATCAAGGCAGGCTGGTAGAACAGTGTATTATTTAGAATTATTAATTAATTTAATTCTAATTAAATTGTTGTGTTATGGAAATATACTGCAAGATGTAATATACCATATTCGACCTTAGAATAAGTGTACAGTATGCTTGAAAAAATTTGGCCATGGAGAAATGTCAAGGAATCTGTTCTTATAAGCATACACCAAAATATGTTTCTCTAGATAGTAAGGTAACTGTTTAACACTAGTTGTGTCATTTGGTGACTAGTGTAGAACAACTGAAAAGTGGTGCTAACTGTTTAACACAAGATGGTGACATTTTTCAGTTGTTCCACACTAGTCATTTTTCAGTTGTTCCACGTTAGTCATATTAAGTTGTCCACGTTAGTCATATTACAATAATTATGGATCCTGCCGATAAATAAAGGGGGTGTATGCTAATTAGGGCATGTACGCTTAATAGGTCGAATACAGTAATATGATTTCAAGCAAACGTTGTATTTATATTAATAATAATTAACATAATTCCAAAAGGCTGCCTCCATTGGTACTAAAAACTACCAAAATATTTATTCCAACTTAATGAAGTAATTGCTCCAAAGTGATGAAGGATTTTATTCGTTTTGTATGGTTTGACTAACGTATTCCATTTCTATGCAGGTTGGACTATGAAGCTCGAAATAGTAAGAAGGAAAACAAAGAAATGAAGTATTTGAAGGAACACCAGGATGCAGAAACACTTCAGAAAAATAACATTGCATCAACATGATTCGATCGAGTTAACATTATAGAGGCACCGTAGTGTAGAGGTTAGCACATCCACTTTACGTAATTATTTAGAGTTCTGGGTTCAAGGCACTGACTCCGCAGGGTACGTTTGGTGTAAAAAGCTGGCGTTGAAGTCAGTCTTTCTCGTTAATTGGGGACACAAAAGAACGACCGAGGACAATATGCAGCCTGGCAGTGACCACCCATAGTTGCCAGCTCGGCAATAATGTTATGAAAACGGCTGACTAGTTGATTGAATGAAACCATCAGATTCTAGTAACTAACGACTAATAATAGAATGTTGCAGACTGCTGGAAACAACCAGGATGCGTCTTCATGTCATTCTTGCAGTTCAATTTCATCCACTGTATAAATTTTTGTTTTACGCACTGAACTTTATTGTGCAGATTGGTTCGTGGAGATCATTCTCTTACTTCAGGTATTTTCTACTACAGCTTCTGTGTATGTCCCAAAATTGTTCACCAGCACTGCCAGACAATGCAGTTGAAGCCGTCAGCTGCATATCATCTTGAAACACAGTGATGCTATGCTTATTACAAACAATTATCAGAAAATAATCAAGGCTTTAAACATTCACACTGGAAAGCGGTGTCATTTATAAAATGATTGTGAAATGTAGGAGAAAGTTGGCTGTGTATGGCTGTGTATGGCTGTGTATGGCTGTGTATGCCTGTGTATGGCTGTGTATGGCTGTGTATGCCTGTGTATGGCTGTGTATGGCTGTGTATGCCTGTGTATGGCTGTGTATGCCTGTGTATGGCTGTGTATGGCTGTGTGTGCCTGTGTATGCCTGTGTATGGCTGTGTATGGCTGTGTATGCCTGTGTATGGCTGTGTATGGCTGTGCGTGTCAGGTTTGTTAGCAAATGCATTGATTGCATGTTCAATTGCAATTTTTTAAATGCCCAATTAAACGCATTTCAAATGCAGATGTAATTGTCTGAATAATTATTATTGTTAGATTCTGCATCTGTATATATATATATATATATATACAGATTTATATTATTGCTGAACATTGTGTATTATGCATATATAGTTGTTTGATTTGTATGCCTCATTTATATTTTATATTATGGAGATATAGCACTATACAAATAAAAGTTATTGTCATTAATAAAATCTGCGTTTACATTTTCTGACTTGTGAATTCAATTTCACAACAACATGCTCTGTCATACTGAAAATAAGTGCACTTTGGTGGGCAGAATCCTCAGCAGATTATGGAATCATCGTCTGACCTTTGAATCCACTGTTACAACATGCTCTTTGGACATGTACTTTGTAATGTGCAGATTACGGAAGCATTGCCTGACCTGCACAACAGTGAGACTGCATTAGTAACATTGTTATTTACGTATTACGATAACCAGACAGTGTCCCACCAATGTGCATGATTGCCGTGGACGAATTCTGTCATGTTCTGATGCTGAAAGCCTGGAGCAGTGTGAATGGAACATTTGAACGATCCCGATGCTGGAAGTTGAGGAGTACCTATATGACTGCCTAAAGACACATCATTCGTCCAAGTTGTTCACACTAGGTCTCCCCTATTGTCTAGGTAAGGAAACCCAATGGCAATCTTTACATGTGGCGACTCCCTGCTCCTTAATGCGGAAACACTGGAAGATACCAGACACTGCTACAGATGGAAGGGGGGTTTAGATTTCCTAGCCGGAGACAAGTACCTGGCATCTATTGATTAGCTCATGGCTTCCTTAAGTGTGCAGTAGAGGAACAAATACTGCAGACTGCATTCCATAGTGGGTCATGTGGTCTGTATGACGTATGTATGTCCATGGCATTATGTAATGTATCTGTCACGTTTTCTTGGTTAATGCACGCCTGCTTGGGTGATGAAAAAAGAATAGTAAAATTGATTTCTTACGTATACTATTATATACATCATTTAGCAGGCATGGGGTTAATTCCGTTTTGTCAATTCCAATTCTAAAAAATCAATCCCAATTACACCTTGCAAAAAATCAATTCCAATTCCAACTTTTAAAATCCTAGACTAAGAAAAAATTCAAATCCAATTTGTTTTAACAGAGTTATTTGTACTTGAAATCATGATCAGATATGATTAACAAATATACTATTGTTTATTCAATGCATCTACATATATATATGTCAGGTTTGCTATAAAAAACTTAAAAATTGGCATTCAGCCATTTGATGTGTACTTTCTGCTGCGACACCTCTCCTGAATTTTTGTTAACCAGACATTTTGGGCAGCCCTGGACAGTTAGGTCATTAATCTGAGTTTTTAACAGTTTCCCCCCTCTTTATATCAGTTGTGGTATCATTGATATTTCATCAAATTCACTGTAAACTTTGAGTCTCCAACATGTATTCTCCATGGAGACATTTTTAATTACTACAAAGGGCAAACCCTACAGCCACATGTAACAGCATTGTACAGGTGCCCAGTGACATGTTTAGTATGGGAAACTTGTGGGCTGAACATTAGGCTTGGATAAACAAGGGGCTGCATTCAAGTGGGGCAGGCTTCCTCTCACACAAAGGGAATTAGCAGGCAGGTGCCCTTAATTGGCAATCGCTGTAAATAATCCTTGTCCATTGAGAAAGAAAATGAGATAAGGCCTGAATGGTCTGACTTTGGTTTTACTGTCTGGTACAGTAACTGAGTATTTGTTTTTGATGCAAATGCTTGATTATATTGTTCTTGTTCACAATGTTTTCAATAACAGAGTAGACAGTGTATTTGCTATATTGTTGACAGCTTCTTGGCTGTTACCAGATTCAGGGTGACATACTAATAGCAGACAAATATGATTTTAATAGTAAATTTAAGGGGTAACGATTAACAGCATCAAGTCAATAATTCCAACAAAATCAATAAAAAAAATATAAAAAAAAAATTCCAATTCCAACCAACTTTCTGAAATCAGTTCCAGAATTGGAATTGAGGGTCAACTCCGATTCCGGAATGGAATTGACCCCATGTCTGTCAGTACAGTGGAACCTCACTCAGAACAAGATGTCCGATGTTTTAATGTTATGGAAATAATTTGGGACTGTCCCAGGGTACCCATCATGACTATTACTGAGGTCCCAGGGTGCCCATCATGACTGTATTACTGAGATCACAGGGTGCCCATCATGACTGTATTACATAGATCCCAGGGTGCCCATCATGACTGTATTACAGAGGTCCCAGGGTGCCCATCATGACTATATTACTGAGGTCCCAGGGTGCCCATCATGACTGTATTACTGAGGTCCCAGGGTGCCCATCATGACTGTATTACAGAGGTCCCAGGGTGCCCATCATGACTGCATTACATAGGTCCCACGGTGCCCATCATGACTGTATTACATAGGTCCCACGGTGCCCATCATGACTGTATTACAGAGGTCCCAGGGTGCCCATCATGACTGTATTACAGAGGTCCCAGGGTGCCCATCATGACTGTATTACAGAGGTCCCATGGTGCCCATCATGACTGTATTACTGAGGTCCCAGGGTGCCCATCATGACTGTATTACTGAGGTCCCAGGGTGCCCATCATGACTGCATTACTGAGGTCCCAGGGTGCCCATCATGACTGTATTACAGAGGTCCCAGGGTGCCCATCATGACTGTATTACTGAGGTCCCAGGGTGCCCATCATGACTCCATTACAGAGGTCCCAGGGTGCCCATCATGACTGCATTACATAGGTCCCAGGGTGCCCACAATGACTGCATTACTGAGGTACCAGGGTGCCCATCATGACTGTATTACAGAGGTCCCAGGGTGCCCATCATGACTGTATTACAGAGGTCCCAGGGTGCCCATCATGACTGTATTACAGAGGTCCCATGGTGCCCATCATGACTGTATTACTGAGGTCCCAGGGTGCCCATCATGACTGTATTACTGAGGTCCCAGGGTGCCCATCATGACTGTATTACAGAGGTCCCAGGGTGCCCATCATGACTGTATTACAGAGGTCCCAGGGTGCCCATCACGACCGTATTACAGAGGTCCCAGGGTACCCACCATGACTGTATTACAGAGGTCCCAGGGTGCCCATCACGACTGTATTACAGAGGTCCCAGGGTGCCCATCATGACTGTATTACATAGGTCCCAGGGTGCCCATTACGACTGTATTACTGAGGTCCTAGGGTGCCCATCATGACTATATTACTGAGGTCCCAGGGTGCCCATCATGACTGTATTACATAGGTCCCAGGGTGCCCATCATGACTGTATTACTGAGGTCCCAGGGTGCCCATCACAACTGTATTACTGAGGTCCCAGGGTGGCCATCAAGACTGTATTACAGAGGTCTCAGTGTGCCCATCATGACTGTATTACTGAGGTCCCAGGGTGCCCATCATGACTGTATTACTGAGGTCCCAGGGTGCCCATCATGACTGTATTACATAGGTCCCAGGGTGCCCATCATGACTGTATTACTGAGGTCCCAGGGTGCCCATCACAACTGTATTACTGAGGTCCCAGGGTGGCCATCAAGACTGTATTACAGAGGTCTCAGTGTGCCCATCATGACTGTATTACAGAGGTCCCAGGGTGCCCATCACGACCGTATTACAGAGGTCCCAGGGTACCCACCATGACTGTATTACAGAGGTCCCAGGGTGCCCATCACGACTGTATTACAGAGGTCCCAGGGTGCCCATCATGACTGTATTACATAGGTCCCAGGGTGCCCATCATGACTGTATTACATAGGTCCCAGGGTGCCCATCATGACTGTATTACTGAGGTCCCAGGGTGCCCATCATGACTGTATTACAGAGGTCCCAGGGTGCCCATCATGACTGTATTACTGAGGTCCCAGGGTGCCCATCATGACTGTATTACTGAGGTCCCAGGGTGCCCATCATGACTGTATTACTGAGGTCCCAGGGTGCCCATCATGACTGTATTACTGAGGTCCCAGGGTGCCCATCATGACTGTATTACTGAGGTCCCAGGGTGCCCATCATGACTGTATTACAGAGGTCCCAGGGTGCCCATCATGACTGTATTACTGAGGTCCCAGGGTGCCCATCATGACTGTATTACATAGGTCCCAGGGTGCCCATCATGACTGTATTACTGAGGTCCCAGGGTGCCCATCATGACTGTATTACAGAGGTCCCAGGGTGCCCATCATGACTGTATTACTGAGGTCCCAGGGTGCCCATCATGACTGTATTACTGAGGTCCCAGGGTGCCCATCATGACTGTATTACTGAGGTCCCAGGGTGCCCATCATGACTGTATTACTGAGGTCCCAGGGTGCCCATCATGACTGTATTACTGAGGTCCCAGGGTGCCCATCATGACTGTATTACAGAGGTCCCAGGGTGCCCATCATGACTGTATTACTGAGGTCCCAGGGTGCCCATCATGACTGTATTACTGAGGTCCCAGGGTGCCCATCATGACTGTATTACAGAGGTCCCAGGGTGCCCATCATGACTGTATTACAGAGGTCCCAGGGTGCCCATCATGACTGTATTACTGAGATCCCAGGGTGCCCATCATGACTGTATTACTGAGGTCCCAGGGTGCCCATCATGACTGTATTACTGAGGTCCCAGGGTGCCCATCATGACTGTATTACTGAGGTCCCAGGGTGCCCATCATGACTGTTTTACTGAGGTCCCAGGGTGCCCATCATGACTGTATTACAGAGGTCCCAGGGTGCCCATCATGACTGTATTACTGAGGTCCCAGGGTGCCCATCATGACTGTATTACTGAGGTCCCAGGGTGCCCATCATGACTGTATTACAGAGGTCCCAGGGTGCCCATCATGACTGTATTACAGAAGTCGCATAGAGCATAAACACAACAAAGCATTACATTAGAAACCAGTCTGCATCATGCAAAACATTAACACATGCACAGTGCATATGACTAACTTGCTAAGAAATGTATCATATTCCATATATCACAGGTGCTTCGGTGCTTCGGACATGTTTTGATTTGTTGATCTGTTATTCGCCATTTGACAAATGAGTAATACATAAAAGTAATACATAAAAGCTTTGTTCAAAATGCACAAAACCTTAAGGAATGTCTCCTACGCCACCTGTGATGAATGCAAAAATTATTACATCAAGTATCTAAAGAAATAACAACATTGATTTTCATTAAGGTACGGTTTAATTGTTGCTACCTGTCTAGGAGACCCTTATTAAGACAGTGACTAATCATTACCTAAGTACTTGTTATGTAAAGGAAATTGAAAAATTAACATCAAATATAAAAACATTATGTGACGATATACCTGTAAATATTAAAAACAAATATGTTGTTATATTAACAGTGTAACAGAGTACACCTGTATTCTCATTTGCCAACTGTTCATAGCTGTTGCTTATAGTATATACATACTTATTACATATACCCGGTATATATATATATATATATACATATACACGTATACATATATCAGAAGAGATATATTGTGACTCAGGTATATCTTATATGATTTTTATTACATATGCAGTATCATAATTATATAAATATTAAAAACTATCAATGTTATAATTATGTTTCAACGTTAGTTAATATTTTAACTGTGTTTAAGGGAAATAATATTGAATGCACTGCTAGTTTTTACACTCGTAAATTCTACCAAATACTATGAAATCCAAAGCCAGATTTTCAATAATATTATTGCTGCAGTAACAAATATATATATGTACATAGCATGTTCACAGGGTAAAACTTAAAATTCTACAATAGATAAAAACACGTTTGAAGATGTAAATATGTCTTCAAGTTGATTCTGCCAATAGAAAATGTAACATATTTCAGTCCACCGGGTAACAAGAGTAAGAATGAAATGGTGTTGCAGATAGTGGAAATTCTTGATGATTCTAAAGTAAGCTAAATCATGTTGATGAATTGTAGAATGTTGTTTTACGAGGGCATATCTGCATCCATGTCACATTCTTCCAAATAGTTCATTTCTTTCTTTTCCTTCTTACTGTTTCGCGTTTCGTAGTCCAACCTGCATATATATGGAATACATTCATCAAAGCTAACAGAACGAATCAAAATCATTCATCAGTTTGCAGTAAATACTTCATCACTTTGGAGTAAATACTTTATCAGTTTAGAGTAAATACTTTATCACTCTGGAAGTAAATACTTAATTAGTTTGGAGTAAATACTTCATCAGTTTGGCATTCCAATAATGGCAGCATTTAAAAATTTTAACTTTCAAATACTATAGTCTGATTATGATCAGCATTAATCAGCACTTCAGTGGCAGACGTATAAACATTTTATGTTCTGAAGATGTTTTACCCTCTCTGAAGGTAACTGTTTGATAAAAATAAAATAAAATTACATAGTCTATGGGAACTGAGCTCATCTGGCTCCAAAATAAAAAAATGATGCAGTTAATCAATTTGACAGTTTGATGTAAAGTGAAGAGACACTTGCCTGTTTCTAATGATACGTTGGATGATGTCTTGTGTCGTTAACTCATTGCCACTGTTGATGTGCTTGAACTTTCCTCGCCTCTTAGGCTCCTAAAATCAATGTGAAAATATGACGTCTACACCAATGTAAGTGTGGTAAAGCATATGATATAGTTTCACATTTGTAATTGCATTCTACAGACAAACTCACACTCACAACCATCTGTTTTAAGTGAACTTAAAGCTCCCTAAATCATGAAGTTGTAAAACTTATATTTTCTTTTTTATATCTGCTCATCCATAAAAATAAGTTTTGGTTTATTTCCACAACAAGATCCAAAGCAAAAAACCCAGACGCTAAGTGGCAAGGAAGCCATTGGCTTATCGAGAGTCCAACAATTATTCATCTATGTCAAACTATGTGTACCCCGCCATTTTGACATATTTGTCAATTTTGCATATTCACACTGCTAGCATTTACACAATCCGTAGATATTTTTTCCATTCATTTATCGTCCTCTATGAAAAAAATACACTCTGATATCCAATGTACATTGTATTCTGTATTTCAATAAGTACAGTACTCACAGCGTAGGGATCTCCCCCGTCGATGTCAGTGGCTGTCCTTGTCTCCCCGTGGCACACGACGTCCACGTTGAAGTGGTCCATCAGTTCAGCCGTGACAGTGTATTGAGCACCAATCACTACCTCCGATACATACTGTAATTAAATAACAGCCAATCATTATTTCCGTTACAGATTACAGCAATTAAATAATAGCCAATCATCATTTCTGATACATGCTGCAATTAAACTGGAGCCAATCAGTAACTCCGATATATACTACAGTTAAATAACTACAAACAATTACTTATACAGAATTTTAATATAGTGCAATATAATAATAAAAAAGCAGGCATTTCACACTAATTCTTATGCTAGGAATTTTTTTTTCAAATTATGTAAAATGCTATCAATGTGAAACACTAAAACCATAAAACAGTGATTGTCTTAAAATTGACTAACCATTTAATGACAATGTGTCTACGCAAAACATAGTCGCTGAACGTAGATAGAACTATCATCATTCACATTTTTGATGCAATCAATGTTGTGTTAACGTATCAGTGTTACCAAGGCCATGACATCTTACCCTGTTGGTGAGTACATAGATACTACCAAGGCCATGACATCCTACCCTGTTGGTGAGCACACAGATAGTCAGATACTACCAAGGCCATGACATCTTACCCCATTGGTGAGCACATAGATACTACCAAGGCCATGACATCTTACCCTGTTGGTGAGTACATAGATACTACCAAGGCCATGACATCCTACCCTGTTGGTGAGCACACAGATAGTCAGATACTACCAAGGCCATGACATCTTACCCCATTGGTGAGCACATAGATACTACCAAGGCCTTGAAATCTGACCCTGTTGGTGAGTACATAGATACTACCAAGGCCATGACATCTTACCCTGTTGGTGAGCACACAGATAGTCAGATACTACCAAGGCCATGACATCTTACCCCATTGGTGAGCACATAGATACTACCAAGGCCATGACATCCTACCCTCTTGGTGAGCACACAGATAGTCAGACACTACCAAGGCCATGATATCGTACCCTGTTGGTGAGCACATAGATACTACCAAGGCCATGACTACTTATCCTGTTGGTAAGCATATAGATACTACCAAGGCCATGACATCTTACCCTGTTGGTGAGCACACCAAGCACCCTCTCATGCAGGTTCATGATGGGGTTGTTGCCCAGTTTATATCGGTTCACCACCTGCAAGTGAGAAAGTTTCCATGATCTACCCACGATCCACAAGTAAACTACCTGTCAGTTATTTTCATCCAACAAAGGATCTGATGAACAGGTTACAGGTAGTAGTGTAACTAAGATCTCACAAAGGAGGAGGCCAATGAGGGAGGGTAAGGGGGAGGGCAATCTTAGTCACCCATTAGTTCATCATGCTATCATGTAGTGGCACAATAGGTTTCATAAGATAAAATATATACAGTCGAGCCTCATTATAACGCGGTGGTCGGGGTCCACGATTTCAGACCGTGTTGTACTCGAGGCGCGTTAGGTGTTCTCATATCTGCCACCAGGGAGCTACTAAGCCCTGTGTGCTTGCAGCACTGTCTTATACGCCAATATGCAGTTTATGGAACTTACGAGTAAACTAGCATCAACGTGTATTATTTTTAAATGTCACACCCTCTTGACTCTTGAACTGAATAAAACACATGTACTTATACCTTTAGGGAATACATTAATCATGATGATGTACTGGACCAATAGGTCTACAAATTTAAAATAATAACCTGGATCTGAGCAGCCGAAAACGTATGATTTGACAAACGTAGTATGTAAGCTGATAAAACACAGAAAAAAACAATAGGTAGAATTAATAATTGTTACACTTCGTCTTTCAACTGATCTCGACCGAAGCATAAATTTATTACACACCACTTAACATCGATTCATCGTTTCATATGCGGATGACGAATTTGTATTTTCGCGCACCGGTAGAGCCTTGGGTTAGCAATTTGGCATGTTGGTTTCGCATCGCGAAAACGATTAAATTTACGATGTAACGGAAGCAAGTGATATGTTGGCATTGCAAAATAAATGCATTTAAAACTGTTTATCTGATTCTTACGCGAGGCGTGTTTGTGAATCTCGATTGCAATTTACAACCCGTTGAAGCAAAGCCAGCGACAGCGATTGATGTTGGCGACAGCGCAAAACAAACAACACGTTGATACTCGTTCATTGACATTGTTCGCCTAATGTTTCTTGAGAATTGTCAAAGCAATTCTAAGTAGGTTTAAGCAGGCCCATTTGGCACTTTCCCCTGGTGGCAGAAAATCGGGGTCCACGATCGATCGCATTATATCCGAATCCGCGTAATAACGGGGCGCGTAATAACGAGGCACGACTGTAAATTGAACCAAAGGGGGTCCATGGCCCAATGCCCCCCATAAATACGCCACTGCTTGTATGAAATAAGGAAATACACACACATAAATAAACCATACTCATTTAGACTTGGTACTTATTACACAGCAAATTATTTTATAAAGTGGGATTTTATTTTGGTAACTTTCCTGCAACTAACAATAGTCACCATTTTTCTGCGATTTTTTCATGGTGCTTTATTTTTGTTCATTCTGCAACTAACGCAAACCTAAATTGATTAATCACTGAATATCTCACATATTTGTCATCAGTGGCTTGTCTAGGCCCACTGCTGTTAATACAATAAGCTGTGATGCAGGACATTATACGAGTCTAAAAAATGTCTGTTGGTTTTAATACAACCGTGTCAGAATATCAGTCAGTACATCAATCCGCACAGTGACCATATTGCCTTGTTGAATAATTAGGGTAGTTATCTGCTACGTGACTGAATAGTCTGAATCCAGATGACATGTTCTACGTATGCTTCACGTTATTCATGTCAAACAACAGTCTCATAGAAGGCTAGAAAATGTATTGAAGAATAACTGTTCCTGATGATCTCACCTGATCAGTGTGTAGTCCGACAATGAGGTAGTCACCTTCTCTACTGGCTTTCTCCAGGAAGTCTAAATGTCCCACATCTGAACTACGGTCAAGGAAGCCACGCGGGAACCAGAACCACACCCGGGATTGGATGCACGATATACGTATTCAACAAAACATGCCAGAAATGTTGCATTAAATTCTACAAGAAGCAGACTTGTCTCCTGAATCAATAATAAAAAACCCACAAAGGACACAATGCTAACCGACAAGACATGGGTGGCACCGCCACCTGCCTAGTGCTTTAGAATGCACAAACACACTTGCACAAGGGATGTGTAGACAAAATCGTCACGAATAGAGACTCGTTGTTGTTGTTGTTGTTGTTGCTGTATTCAAGCCTACTATTCATACTGTCAAAATAACAGACCCAAGCACAAAAAATTAAAATTAGCAATGGTTCCATCTTCTACTTCTGTGGAACTAAAACTGCCAGCCTTCCAGTGCACAATAAATAGCTGACAAACATGTAAGGAAATACGACTCATCACGTCACATCAACTGCAACAAGGGCTTCCACCAAACCAGGTATGATCTTAAATAGCACGGTATCCATTCCTTAGGACTGCTCAAATTGCTTTACACCAACGCCAACTCGACTTCTCTGGGAAGCATTCAGCCATGCTGCAATTACTGCACGAAGACTGTTCGTTCATATTCCCACCTGTGTCTGTAGCCAGGTATTCATTTATACAGCCGAGCGAACTAAGGTAACATGAGATAAAAAAAATTGCCAAAGCTTTGAAATGGCAGAAAGATGATTTGTATCTGGGTTCTCTCAACAAAACATCCAGTGTTCCAACCACTATGCCATGAAGTGATTGAAACAACCATAGTAATGAAATACAACCACAGACAACTACAAATGATTTAATTCACTGGTAAAAACAAGAAGGATATGAAAGAGATCAAACGCTCCCGCGACGTAGACGATCTTGTCACCAGGGTTCGGTTCCTTACCCTCGGAGAACTGGGCGATACGCTTCGTCGTCGGCATGAATTGTGACGTCTTCGTGTACGGACTCCTCGCTTCTTTGTCCTGCATCACGAACATTCTACAATTTAGACTATTTTAACAAAACCATGATTATTTTGGTAAAAGTAATGAATATTTAGTAATTATGAAAGAGTGTTATAACTATGTAAACTGTAACGGTAAAAGGTATGTTCTTATATAGCACGGTATCCAGTATTTAGGACTGTTCAAAGTGGTTTACGCTTCACCCCCCTGGCTGACGTGTTCATTCCAATGCCATCTCGACTTCTCTGGCAAGCATTCAGCCATAGGCTTTGTTTGAAATAACAGTAGATTATTATATTTACTCATGTATATGTGTAAATGTTGTGGCTCTTTAAAATCATGCAGCGCATCGCAAAACCATATAAGTATTCTAGATACACCAAACTAATTTTGGCAAGGAATTTGTTTGTTCTGATTTATCCATATGGTGGTGCCACCATTCAATTTGTTTGTTCTGATTTATCCATATGGTGGTGCCACCATTCAATTTGTTTGTTCTGATTTATCCATATGGTGGTGCCACCATTCAATTTTGTCAACAGTTTTTTACACACCTTGCACCAAACAAACATGACTATATTACGCACGTCATAATATATAACTTAACATTTTACATGACAGTTAATTCCAAACAATTATAACCCAAAAACCAATCAATACAAAATTTAACTGGCACAGGTACGACGAGAAGTGACTTCTCCGTTGATCTTAAACTACACGTTGGTTGATGTTTCTGCACAATGTCACTCATGTATGCCGGTGCTAATCGGTTGAGCACTTTATACGTGAAGTGGAGCCGGTATTTCACCGGAAACCAATGTAGCTCACGTAACACAGGCGTTATGTGTACGCTCTTGATTGACCTGGTGATTAGGCGAGCAGTGCAGTTCTGTATACGCTGCAATCGTTCAATTAGCACCTGAGGCAAACCTTGCAGTAGCGCGTTTCCATAGTGCAGGCGAGATGTTACCAGTGCCTGGACTAGAATCTTACAGGCGTCATTTGTGATGTATTGCCTGACTATTTTTTGCTAATATTTCGGATGTGATAAAAACAGGACTTGGAGATCGCATTCACCTGTTTCTCCATTGTCAAGCCACTGTCCATAATAACTCCAAGATTTCTCACGAATTGCACAGCATGTAATAGTCTGTCTCCAATCGTTCACCCGACGAATTCGGTGTTTGGACGAAAACACAATGCGTTCGCTTCTTATTAAAATAACAATAAATTAATAAATAACCATTAAAAGATGCATTACATTAGTGAAAAAAATTTAAATATATTTTAAATTAAGTTCATAGAACGCTGGCTGTATGTGCTAGGTGACTCATATGATGTCAAGACGTGAGCTAGAATTCTAAGGATAACAACTAACAGTATTTTAGTAAGACTGCTTTAAGTGATTTGTTTTATTGGGCCTTTTTGGCACTGTGTTTCAGTGACAATCTGACATATTCTGTTGACACTGCTGTACCTGGCCAATGTGTTGCACTTCTTCTTTGTCCAGTGGTGATGAGTCGTCCCGTTGGTGATGTGATCTGGTCATCAATAGCATCCTGTAACACACAGCAGTTTGACCATACTCCAAAGTTTTTCCTCAATAAAATTTGTTGTGTTCATCTTGGTCTAGAAACATTTCATGAAAAAAACCACTTGATCTAGTATCCACCGGGACACTCTAGCCCACTTGTGCAAATGTGGTATTTAGTTGACGAAACCATCGTACAAACAATATCGGACAACAAAAGAAAATTCAAGAAACGTTTTTGTCACGATACAATGAACTCGACAAACTTTTGCCAACGCAGCATGGAGCAGCTATACGTGGTGTCTCGATAAAGTCAAACATCTTATGCACAACGCAGGTGCATGGTCCAGCCCAGTCAGTACAGGTCCTGTGTGCGCACGACTCACGTACAGGCATTGTAGGTGAAATTTAAGCAGCGAGCATTATCGATTCTGTCAACAGGAATAACATTCCGCCCCAACATAAGTGTTATCATTGCTATCCTTGTCACAGCAGCCACTAGAATTATAAACTGTACGACCTTGGGTGATCAATGCAAAATAAGACCGCCACATTTATCGCATGTCTGACGGTAGGTTCCATCGTGCCAATGAAATTAATCTCAATTACAGAGGCATATTAAGCAGCGTGCCAATGACAAATAAAAACCTGAAAAAACAGTTCCCGAACTAACCGGGCTGTATCAGCCATAGCAATAGAAATATCACGCATATGTTATACACGGTCCAGTGCGAACTGACCACGGTCCAGCGTGGTCAGTTCAAGGATTTTTTTAAAGGTTCCTCCTCAATTCGATTAGTCTCATTTCAAATTTACAAAAAATCAAAACTACCTAGTGTGAACTGCAACAGGCTAGCTCGCTTGTGCAACTTTTTATGTAGTTTGAGAAATCATCAGACAAACTATTAAATTACTTAATGCTTGATCAAGCACTAATTGAAGTGAAAATGGAAACACTGAAAACGAATTTCACCCTTAGTGTAATTTTGTAACTTAGTCGTGTGATCGGCGAGCCACGTTCATAATCAGCATTGACTCGGACAGTGTTTACTATTTTGGATATCCACTATTTTGAGTCTAACCAGATCTAACGACCGAAGTAAATTCTTTTGATCATTTGAACAAAAATACGTATATTTTCATTCAATCGACGGCGGGTGTTACCTACACTATTTATACTTTTTGGACATCAACGAACCAGATTCGTGATAGGCTAAATCAGTTGAGGATGGAGTTTTAAGGTTTTTATCGGGATGTCGGTAGCACGCTGCAAGACCACGTAACATGCCTTGCTTATTGAGTAAGGATTCTCGGTGATGTTCTGGGTGGTTTTATTTGCGCAATGAAACCTACCGTCAGACAAATGCAATGAATCTGGCGGTCTTGTTTTGCATTGATTACCCGAGGTCATCCAGTTCGCGGCCCGATCATTTATGATTGACAAGGAGAGCAATGATAACACTTATGATGCAGTGGAATGTTATTTCTACTAACACAATCAATAATGCTCACCTACGACACCTGCACATGCATCCCTTGCGCACACGCCAGTCCCGGACTAAATGGGCGCTATGCACCATATTTTTTACTTTATCAAGACATCACATATAGCTGCATCATGACATGTTGACAAAAGTTTGGTGAGTTTAATGTGTTGTGACAAAAACACATGTTGAAATTTTCACATTTCTTTTGTTGTTCGGCTTAGTACATTATTTTTGACCAGATCAGGTTAAAATTTGATGAAGCAAAAGCAAAAGTGGTCCGGCTCTAAATACTATGACACAAGGCTATTTACACTTTCGCAAGTTACCCGATCTAATGATCAAAGTGAATTCTTTCCATGGTTTTAACAAAAGTATTCACCTTTTTATTAAACCAACTGTGAATATTACTATTTACGTACAACAGATTTGAACATCAACCAACCTGCTTCATGATGGGTTAGGTAAATTTATGAGAGTTTCAATAAATAATTACTACATACACATACTCAGATATAACAATAATACTACTACAGGGGGCAGAAATCTAGAGAGCCAACAACACCAATGTTTCAGATTTTATGTATAAAATTTAATACTCATGGTAAACTTAAATGGTGTATGAGATGGAAGTCATTAGATGGCAGCACATGTATTGCAACTTTTCAGCACTTTGGTTCTTCACTAGGTAGCAGCACCATACATTGCTCTGAACAAGATCATAAACTGTTATTACGGTTAGCTGATGCATTCAGTAAATTCTTGCTTTCAGGAGACATGTAATGATTTAATTGGTGACTATAATGGCTTTGAAGGTGAATCTATATTCCATTAAAAAGATGAGTGATACTATAATAGAGGTGGTGTGGCGGCACATTATATGAACAATAATTATTATAGACCAATTGAAAATGAATACCGACCTTCCAACTAGATCAGTTGTAGAAATTCCCTGCGTCCTCCGGCATTCCCTGCAGAAATCATATGTACTTAATCAGTTATGGCAAGAAAATTATTTATATATCAAATATGTTGTAGACATGTCTTAGACATAATATTATAATTTTGTGTGCTTTAGGTGACAATCATGTAGTGTATAGGGGCTAAAACCTGACATAAAAAGTGCAGCATTTACTTAATATTTTTTTGAGGGGATACAAGTTTTAGTAGGACCCTATTAACTTAAAAAATTATATCATGACATAGTCATAGTTCGTTGGTAGTTGCTTAAAGGAAATATGTCTACTGGCTGCAAACACATCACTCTATGATAGCAGAGTAAACAAAATTAAAGTTTCTGAAGTATCAACAAATACATAATAAATCTGAACAATATTATTGACTTAACAAACCAAAAATAACAACATATTTAAAGCACTTACTTCGAGAATATATGTAGAGGTTGACATTATAGCATATAGATTATCCCCAAATTATTTCCTCATATATAAATCTCATATGACACATGTTATTTATTAACAGTTACTAATGAAACATCACAAACTGGGTGCATCATTAAATGACAATGGTTGAAATCGGACAGGCTTTTTTTCAATATGTAAACACACCCAGTAACGTAAACCTCCCTTATGCATAAAACTTTATTGCTTTTCACAATAATTACTCTTTTTTCTTCATAACGGCACAAATATTAGAAAGGTGACTGAGAAGGTTTCTTTCCTTTAATGTTTCTAACCCCCTCAGCCGCCAGTAGAGGTAAAACGATGAAGGAAACATGACTCCAGCCCGTGCCATGGCGCACACACAGGCCACACACGCAGGTCTTGGGCGGAGGAAGCACAGCGCAGCACACATCAGAAATACAACATGAAGCCAAGCAAAGTCATGCAAAACTACAAAAAACACTTCCAAACAGAAGTGTAGTGCATAAAATCATGATAATGACATTAACATCTTCTTACCTGCTACAATAATCCCATTGATGACAACATTTTACTTATGGCTTTTTGAAATTAAATAATCTTCTTGCATTAGAGTGT
Source organism: Lamellibrachia columna (assembly GCA_963662155.1). NCBI lineage: Eukaryota > Metazoa > Annelida > Polychaeta > Sabellida > Siboglinidae > Lamellibrachia > Lamellibrachia columna. Next base: position 19,118,284 of record OY759266.1, read on the forward strand.
GCATGTGTGAGTGTGCATGCCTTCTAACTTCCAAGTTCCATGTTTGTCAATGCTTATGTAAAATGTACATACATTGTATATGGAAAAACATATTAATGTTTGTTTTAAGTTGCCAATGTATAACATGGTGTGCTCTCTAATTATGAATATATATATATATATATATATATATATATATATATATATATATATATATATATATATATACACACAGTAATAAAACATGCAAATAACCATTAGGATAACTGGGATTTAGTTGAAGTCAACAATGGTAGCCAACAGGCCATGTATGTTAACCTTTAAAGGTGTACAACTGTACATGTATTTAAAGGTGTACAACTGTACATGTGTAGTGAAGTCTTGACAACCACACAAATTTAATATGTAAGTATGTTAGCGGCGTATCATCATAGCATGATTTGACATGCTCATGCTCAGCCTAAACATGACCATACTGCAGTGAATGTGTCTGTGTGCCACCACACCATATACTGCCACACCATTTACTATGTCACCAAAGCATACTGGAAGTTTAACTGATGAACAATGGTGTCTGATTCACCCACTAGGTGGCACCTCAAATTTAACGATTACTTGTATACTAATGGTGCCATCTTTGTAAGACTGCCCAGACACCTAAGATTTCTGCACACAACATTATACACATGAAATGTGTCTTAAACACATCTTGTCAAATATCAACACCAACAGAAATATTAACGTCTGCCCAGATTATGTAGTTTTGAACAGGTATGTAAGGATTATGTAGTTTTGAACAGGGACGTAAGGATTATGGCTGCACAGAAAATTTGAAAGTGCTAACATAATTTACAGTGAAACAACTACCACTTCACTCAATTAGCTGTATAAAATTAACAAGAACCTAGCTATAGACAATGGTGGACATATGAAAATATGTTTGCGTAGTAAATGCAGCATGAATTCATGAATGTTTCCATGAAAGTTGAGTTGGTCTTGGAATGATTGGATCTAACAGGTTTAAAGTGTAGAGAGCTTTGAGAGGTCCTAAGGACTGACTTTTACCTTTTCACCACTTTAAAAAACCACGAAGAACCACATGCAAGTGATATTTACACAACTGTAACTAATATTTACACAACTGCAACCAATATTTACACAACTGCAACCAATTATGTACACAACTGTCACTGATATTCACGTAACTGTCATTGACAATGTTTTGAATATGTATGTAATACTATGTATGTAATACTACGTATGTAATACTATGTATGTAATACTATGTATACAGAGGACACAAAGGATTTACCGGTTGCTGATTACCAGCTGTTACCAATTTCAAAATGTTGACAACTGCAACTGATATTTATACAATTGTAACAGATTTTTACAAATTTTTACTGATATTTAAACAAATATAACCATATTTACACAACTGTAACAAATATTTACACAACTGTCACCGACAATATATACAAAGCACACAAAGGATTTACCAGTTGCTGATTACCAGCTGTTTCCAATTTCTAAACTGTTGAGTATTAATGAAAATGCAATATTTTTCACACTGCCATTACATAATTCTGTATAACGTGGTCACAATAAATTGTGTCAATAAAGTACTGCTTTGCTATTACCATACTGTGCTTTTCTATTTCTTGTAGCAATCCTACAAACTATCACAATGCTTCATAGCCTGTGCATAACATAAATGCTATCAACTACTATAAAGCTACACTTCCCCATAGCAATTCTACCATTTTGCTATATACATGCAGTTAAACTGTCTTTTTCTATTTTAGTAATGCTACAAACTAACCAACAACCATACAGTTAGACCCCACATATCCAGAGTAGCAATACTACCAACAACCATACAGTTAGACCCCACATATCCAGAGTAGCAATACTACCAACAACCATACAGCTAGACCCCACATATCCAGAGTAGCAATACTACCAACAACCATACAGCTAGACCCCACATATCCAGAGTAGCACTACTTCCAACAACCATACAGCTAGACCCCACATATCCAGAGTAGCACTACTTCCAACAACCATACAGCTAGACCCCACATATCCAGAGTAGCAATACTACCAACAACCATACAGTTAGACCCCACATATCCAGAGTAGCAATACTACCAACAACCATACAGTTAGACCCCACATATCCAGAGTAGCAATACTTCCAACAACCATACAGCTAGACCCCACATATCCAGGGTAGCAATACTACCAACAACCACACAGTTAGACCTCACATATCCAGAGTAGCAATACTACCAACAACCATACAGCTAGACCCCACATATCCAGAGTAGCAATACATCCAACAACCATACAGTTAGACCCCACATATCCAGAGTAGCAATACTTCCAACAACCATACAGCTAGACTCCACATATCCAGAGTAGCAATACTACCAACAACCATACACTTAGACCCCACATATCCAGAGTAGCAATACTTCCAACAACCGTACAGTTAGACCCTCACATATCCAGAGTAGCACTACTTCCAACAACCATACAGTTAGACCCCACATATCCAGAGTAGCAATACTTCCAACAACCATACAGCTAGACCCCACATATCCAGGGTAGCAATACTACCAACAACCACACAGTTAGACCTCACATATCCAGAGTAGCAATACTACCAACAACCATACAGCTAGACCCCACATATCCAGAGTAGCAATACTACCAACAACCATACAGTTAGACCCCACATATCCAGAGTAGCAATACTACCAACAACCATACAGTTAGACCCCACATATCCAGAGTAGCAATACTACCAACAACCATACAGTTAGACCCCACATATCCAGAGTAGCAATACTTCCAACAACCATACAGTTAGACCCCACATATCCAGAGTAGCAATACTACCAACAACCGTACAGTTAGACCCTCACATATCCAGAGTAGCACTACTTCCAACAACCATACAGTTAGACCCCACATATCCAGAGTAGCAATACTACCAACAACCATACAGTTAGACCCCACATATCCAGAGTAGCAATACTACCAACAACCATACAGTTAGACCCCACATATCCAGAGTAGCAATACTTCCAACAACCATACAGCTAGACCCCACATATCCAGAGTAGCAATACTACCAACAACCATACAGTTAGACCCCACATATCCAGAGTAGCAATACTACCAACAACCATACAGCTAGACCCCACATATCCAGAGTAGCAATACTACCAACAACCATACAGCTAGACCCCACATATCCAGGGTAGCAATACTACCAACAACCACACAGTTAGACCTCACATATCCAGAGTAGCAATACTACCAACAACCATACAGCTAGACCCCACATATCCAGAGTAGCAATACTACCAACAACCATACAGCTAGACCCCACATATCCAGGGTAGCAATACTACCAACAACCACACAGTTAGACCTCACATATCCAGAGTAGCAATACTACCAACAACCATACAGCTAGACCCCACATATCCAGAGTAGCAATACTACCAACAACCATACATCTAGACCCCACATATCCAGGGTAGCAATACTACCAACAACCACACAGTTAGACCCCACATATCCAGAGTAGCAATACTTCCAACAACCACACAGTTAGACCCCACATATCCAGAGTAGCAATACTTCCAACAACCATACAGCTAGACCCCACATATCCAGAGTAGCAATACTACCAACAACCATACAGTTAGACCCCACATATCCAGAGTAGCAATACTACCAACAACCATACAGTTAGACCCCACATATCCAGAGTAGCAATACTACCAACAACCATACAGTTAGACCCCACATATCCAGAGTAGCAATACTACCAACAACTATACAGCTAGACCCCACATATCCAGAGTAGCAATACTACTAACAACCATACAGCTAGACCCCACATCGAGCACAACACACAACACCATAATGTGCGTTGAGAACAAGCAAGCCGGTTGTCATGCCATCGAACATAGCAATACTGCCAAGAACCGCACCGTTACACTCCAGCATGTCATTGCTACGAAACACTAACTGCCGTACTTCAGATATGTAGCATAATGACTATCCATGCATGCTTTATTAATATCACCTCATGCCAATACCGGTCACTCACTTGTAGCGACCCGCCGTTTTCACGACGACGTATGTGTCGGTGCCATCATACGTTGTTGTTATATCGTCTGAAACAACGTTACACATGATAACAACTTGACGGACACACCCCGCACCGCCAGCATTTGTGCCTGCACCGTCTGTCTACTACAGACAAGACGATGCACTCAGCCCCGTGAAACGCAGTAACAATGTTCACAAATGTTCAGAAACATTCACTAAGGATTGCTGAAAAAATCATCAACAGCACCACACAATATAGAACAGGGGTTTTCAAACTGTGGTTCCCTAGGGGTACGTCAACATTCACCAGGGGGTACTCTATAAAAATTGTCTAATGGGGGAAACAAAATTCACAAATTTATCATTATAATATTACGTGCAAACATTTTCTTCACACATTTCGATGATGGCGAGAACAATTAAAGAAAGCTTTAGTCGGAAATCTTAGCACTTGTATGTTTAAACTGTTGGTGTTCATGGTCTTGATGGCCGTGAATGTCAAATTTTACATAGAGATAATAGGAGGGGGTATTAGGCCCCCCACAAACTCCCCTCCACGAAGAATTCGGGGAAGGGGTACTCAGCAACTAAATAGTTTCACCAGGGGGTACATAACTGTATGAAAACCCCTGGTGTAGAACACCAAGCCTCCAATTAGTTGCTCGCTTCTTCTGCCAAAATATGGCTAAGCTAAAGGTTGTCGCAACTGCTCTTGAAGAAATACCTTTTCTTGGAACTGGCATTACTGCACCTGTCATGGTTAGTTGTGAACGACGTCCCACGCAAACATTATGGATGTACAGTGCATCTATAATGACAGGCAATGAGTTTCATGGGAGAGTCCACTGAACTTCCACTCTGTTTACATTTGGGAGTCCGCAGACAAATTAGGGAGTCCATACTTGTTACCTACGGCGTTAATAATCTGGTTCCCGAATCAATCCCTGGAGGCGATGCGCACACTACACGCAGGAACGTTCAGGATGGCAGCTTTGATGGACCCTTGAAATTGGCCAAATTAACACAGGATTTATCATCTTCAAAAGTAGGCAGTCGCACAGACTCCTACCAAGGGCTGCATAAGGAGTCCACAGAGTGAAACAAGGAGTCTCAGACTCACAGACTCCTGCCAAGGGCTGCATAAGGAGTCCAGAGAGTGAAAGAAGGAGTTTCAAATTCATGGACTCCTGGGAAAATCGAAGCGTAAATGACTTAAGTTATACTAATACTATTTTAAAATAGCTTCAACACTTCTTTATTAAGACTTAATTGATTGCAATAATATCCACAGACTGGAGTATTTCTTCAAGTTGTTGCCAACATTATCTTATGAGTTTTGATCAGATTAATTTTTTTGTTTTTCATTTGTTTATTCTTTGACTGTCACTGTTTGGCGGTCATTTTAGTTCTTAGGTTTTAGCAATTAATATAATTAGTTTGATTAGTCTAGTTCACATGGTCTCACAGTGAACGCTAAAGCAGTAGTGATGCACAAAGACAAATGTTAGGAATTATCAGTGCCGCACCATCCAAAAGGAGGCAAGAGGCAAAACCACACAGAACCACCCACAGTGATACAGGAATGTATAAAATTTCTCAAGGTTTTTCTGGAGAGAAACCAGAGACATAAAGGCACAGTTTGAGAAATGCTGACGCGCTGATGTTGAAGTGCGTACAGCAGGGTGTTGAGAGCCGAGGTTGGTGAGAAGTTTGAAGCAGTGCGGCTATGACTGAGAGGTATATCTAAGACTGAGCATGTGCTCACTTACTTGTATCGACCAGAGGCTTTCACTATGCCATACGTATCAACTGAATCTTTTGTGGTCGTTATATCATCTACAACATGCTGCCATGTACTCTCACATCGGCTCAATACCAGCTCATCGTAGATGGTGCATTCTAACGTCTAGTGGTGCATCGTAGATGGTACATTCTAACGTCTAGTGGTGCATCGTAGATGGTGCATTCTAACGTCTAGTGGTGCATCGTAGATGGTGCATTCTAACGTCTAGTGGTGCATCGTAGATGGTGCATTCTAACGTCTAGTGGTGCATCGTAGATGGTGCATTCTAACGTCTAGTGGTGCATCGTAGATGGTGCATTCTAACGTCTAGTGGTGCATCGTAGATGGTGCATTCTAACGTCTAGTGGTGCATCGTAGATGGTGCATTCTAACGTCTAGTGGTGCATCGTAGATGGTGCATTCTAACGTCTAGTGGTGCATCGTAGATGGTGCATTCTAACGTCTAGTGGTGCATAGAAAAGGTTCCCGAAAATAGCACAAATATCGTTTACGCAAGTGCTTCCAAATAATGGCAAAACAGGGTCTTTATCTCTTTGTCAAGCACATGCACAGTTAACATTTTTGTCTTCTTATTTTTGCACTTGTTAAAAAACAACTAAAAATCGTTTCATTATGTGTTAATTGATTTGAATAATCAGAAGGAAATAACATTTCTTAATGCAAACTTTCTTGCTGAAATTTGTCATCATGTCAATTTTCGGGTGAAAGCTTTCTTAAATTCCAACACCCGTCAGGGTGCATAATAAGATTTGAAATGCAAGATGTAATTCTTCTAGTAGATTAAAGGAAAATCACAAAACACAAACTTGATTCTTTGGGGGGAGCGGTTAGCAGATGCATTTTTAACACCGTGCATCGGTGTATTTTCCCAAAAACAACATTTTCCGGCCACAGTTCACAAGTGTGCCAACTTCAAGCACGTTTCAGTGACAATCACAGAAGAGAAGTAGAATGAGACAGTGAACTCAACTCTTTCTACTTGCTCCACAACACACAAAGTTTTGCATTATGATGCCTAGCTAAGAATGGTATGTGACAGTGACACAAGGATGACAGTGACACAAGGATGAGGACATTCAATTCAAAGTTTCATTTAAATGACATCAATTCCGTGTAGCATCGGTTTTTTTTAGAACACCCCTTAGCACCATACGGTTTTTTTTTTAGAACATCCCTTAGTGCTGTCCTTCACAAATCATGCATGGGTGATATCCATGGTTTACACTTGATTCTCATGGCTTAGACAAATTTCATCACTCAGAGAATCTATTCAAAACAATAGTTATATTCATAGGACGTTGTCATACAGACCAGAGAAAAGCTGCGCAGTTGACTGCCTTACCTCCATGCACACAGAAGTCGCAGTCATACTTGTCCAACATCTCAACCGTTGTCACATAAGGCGCCGCTTCCACGACCTGTGACAAAGCACTTTTGTCAACATATCATGTGTCTTTCATCACTTTGACCTGGTATCCATGCCAGTAAAACACCCCACAAAGGGGGTAATTGTGCAACAGTCGTGGACTCCATCTCTCATCCACAAGTTACAAAACCCCTACCTGTGTAGTTCTAGCTGTTTCCAGCACGCGACAAAGTTCCATTAACTGACTAGTCTGTATGTTGTGTTTACTACAGTTGTTTACTACAGGTGTTTCGAGGTGTCATTCAACTAGCCAGCCTTTTTCAGAACATTATATTGGACCTTTAAATGCTGGCATTGAGGGTGGTCACTGCCAGGGTGCATGTCATCCTCAGCAGTTCTTTCACATCATTAACGTGATCATCTGAGTCACGAGAGATACACAGTCTCCAATGCTGAGAGCCAGGTTATTACACCAAACATACCCATGCCTGGTCCGGGTCATGAACTCAGAACTTGTGTAAAGCGGATGTGCTAACCGCTACGCTACCGCACCTCTCAACTACTGCATATCAAATAGGCTGGGCGCTGTATTAGCTGCAGTCAATACTAGCCTTGATAGCGGGGCAAAGTGCCACGTGCCTTGTCTAGGCAGATATTGGTGCTATAAAAGACATCAATATTATATCAATTTATCAATCAATAGTTATTTCCAGTAGACACACGTTGCTAAGAGACGGGGACAGCCTGAATACCTGGTAACACCATTACTAATTCAGGACTAGGGCTTTAACAATGCATCAAATTATCGCAACAGTCATTGTGACAATGCAATACTATTGATAGTTAATTTAACTATCGATAATTATTGTCAATAACACACTGAACTATCGATAGTAATGATAGCTCACAAATCAAGTCTTTATTTTTTCACATGAACACAACACGATAATTATCATCTGGAGACGTCTGTACACACGATATCTGTGATATGAAAAAATCATCTCACCTCGTCAACCCATTTGATTGCTCTAACCATCTTGTAGCGTTCTTCTTGTGTGAACACTGGCGGCCCCTTGTGGTAGGCAATCTCACCTGTCGGAGAAAACAGTTTTAATTTAATCACAGATTGGTTTTAACTTTCTTTAAAGTAAATACCATGAAACACGGGCACAGCATTGGTATTTATCAATAAGATAACCTTCTGTAGAAAAAGCAGCTGAAAATTAGCTGTAAACATTACCATAAATAAATTAATATAGGTATGTGGGCGATAGCAAACTGATAATTTTATTAAATGGATTATGGATTAATAAAAAATCTTAATTTATTGTCACTGTAAACTCACTGTCAGAATGGATGCCCACAATCAAATAGTCTCCCATCTGTTTCGCCTGAAACAGTCACAATTGTCCGATTAAACATATGGTCGAATTTCATGAACAATTGGCACACAGTGTTTGAGGGTCCTGTTCATGGAAAAAAGGTGTTTAGAGGCTATCCCTGTTGTACGTGTAGAGCAGACTGAGCGCTTTCATGCCATGTATAATTTCCCATAGGTGCGACAAACATGGTGGGCTGTACGATTTAATAAAGGGTCCATTTTGCCCTTTTTCATTGTTTTTTTTACATTTTTCCAAACATTACCTACCACTAAGAACTGCATGCACACACCCATACAAATGTCATTACAATCGAACCTTCAATGTTCAAGGATTTGGATTTTGATGGTACCAAAACTCAGACACTGAGCCCAAATGAGATTTTTCACTGAATTTATTTCTTGTGAATCATGAAACCAAAAAGTAGGCCTGACAAAGTTTTTAAATATCGACATATATAACCAGTATCAAGGTCATACCACAAATATAATTATATACTACAAAGATATAATGAAGAAATAATTATGAATTAAGTGATGCTTGTACCAAAATAAAAAAGGAAATGAAAGTCAGTTGTGATCAAATAAAAGCTTCTGCCTCAAGAATACATTAAGAACACCCATAATTACAAAAGTTACGGTGATTAGTGACATATACTTTATTATGACTACATATTATGGGTAAGATATCTTCAGGAAATAATGATACCTCTCTTGACACAATTTCTTCTGAGCTGGAAAATGAACTGCCTGATTTCTGCCCTGTATTTATAAAAGTGACCATCCATCCCGTTATTTTACACTGATAGGACTAGGAATGAAACACCCTGTGCTAGAGCTTTGTGTGGCTTACATAAGAACGAATCCACACTGTAGCAATGACACATTCGTTTCTAAAGGTCATACCACAAAATGCAGATTCACCCAACAGCTGGTATCGTGATAAAACCACAGGAGCAAGTTTGCATTAACTTATGTCTCCTACATAGACTTGGCAAGTAGGCATAGGAAAGGCAGGAAACACAGTAAGAGTTCAAATTGATGCCAAAGAGTAGGGTGTGACCTTCTTACGAAAAAGTTTCCCTGCAGCTGGACCAACAACTTTCAAAAGTTGTCTTCCCCTCAAAAGTTGCCTGCCTGAACACATATTAAGAACATTTGCTAAAATAAGACAAAATATAATAATAATTATATTTGGTCTTTATTTTGTTTTTATTTCTTGTTTACATATCAGTGGACGTAGGTGTTGATGCATACCACCGGGGGCACGCGAGAGGCTTTCTAGGAGGCATGTGGAGAGTTGGCTGACACTAAGATCAAGTAGGGCATACAATACCTTTGCTGCTTTGTTTGGTCCATGAAAGAGCACTTATTTAACTTTAACAGAAAATATAGTTCTTGTCACGTGAACATTAAACACTGGTAGAAAATGCTGTCCCCCACTTATAGGATTGTCACATGCAGTGAAGTTACTGCTGCTGTGTCACTTCCTTATCAATGTCCGCCCCGTGGGGGGAGGGCAGAAGACATACCCCAGATTTGTACCACACCTTTGGCCATCTTGACACAAAATTGCTGCATATGCAAGAACTTACACAAATATGGCAGAAAAGCACTACGAAAGATACATAAGTCATTCGTTTGTTATTTATGACGATTAAGCCTCATTATTACAGATAACACGTAACGTGCTTGTCGTTGCGTGATTAGAAGAACAAACGCATGAGATTTGATAAAATATATCACGGAAACAAAGTGGAGATGGACAGGTGACATAGGAAGAGTAAAAGGTAGCTGGTGGATCATCAGGACAACTGAATGGCAACCCAGAGAGGAGCACGAGGCCCCCACCTTTAATAACTGCTCAATTTAGACAAGGCTTTATGTGAATTTATGTGTTCTTGTTTGATCAAAGTGAAGTAGAGAACCGTACCTGACACAGGGCATTGGCATGACCAAAGTGAAGTAGAGAACCGTACCTGACGCAGGGCGTTGGCATGACCAAAGTGAAGTAGAGAACCGTACCTGACACAGGGCATTGGCATGACCAAAGTGAAGTAGAGAACCGTACCTGACGCAGGGCATTGGCATGATCAAAGTGAAGTAGAGAACCGTACCTGACGCAGGGCGTTGGCATGACCAAAGTGAAGTAGAGAACCGTACCTGACGCAGGGCGTTGGCATGACCAAAGTGAACCATGTCGAAGCTGGAACAAGGCAGAGATAACATTAGTTGAACTTGAACAATCAGATTATCATCATCACTGTCATCACAGTTATGTTGTATTGCTGTAAATCAACTATTAATCATTCATGAGTCATGCTTGGTAGATACAACACTACTACCAATTAGAAAAGCACAGGTTCAAAGATGCACATTACAGTACCGAATAATCTATGCTAATTCGATATAAAATACAACTGTGACAAACTACTTCTTCCACGCCAGCCAGCAACAGATCACTGCTAAAGCAAAGGCGAAGTCCGCACATGCAAGGGAAACTCCTGGTATTTGTAACATGGATGCCTATTGGATGAATCACATTTAATGACATCAGTATCTCGGGGAATACCAGGGAATCACCAACACAAAGATGGTGGACGAAGTTGCGAGAATCATAGAGGCTAGACCTCGACAATTTTTTAAGGCTATTACCCCAATTTACTTAATAAATTCATACTGGTGATATTAAGGAGGCAGACTTTAATTAGTCCGATTGACTAATTAAAGTGATATTTGGCTGTGAAAGTGAACTTTAGAGGCTTCGATTTGAAGTGAATTGAGAACGGCATAGATTTTTGCCTGTGCCAGGCCCAGCCCCAGGGCAGTGGCACTGCGTGCAAAATGTTGCCATCAAACATAATGTTACATTGAACAGTAACTATGTCACAAATAAGATTCACATAGAAATGTCTATTATTAAATTTATTACTTTATTTATTGGTCATCTAGTTATAAGAAATAAACGACCATGTGTCTGTTTTAGTTTTATGCACGAAAACTTTGCTTTATGATGTTTAATTATAATTTAAAAATTCTTGTGGGGCCAGTTCAAACCCACCTGGGCCAGTTCAAAATAGACCTGGGCCAGTTCACACAAAAATCTAGGCCACTTCATTTTGTCTAATTTCAGACACTGTTTGTGGTGTAAGTGCACCATCCTGGCAAGGAACCCCTGGTGCGCTTTAGCAAAAAATATATAGAAGTCTATAAAAATTCTATAGAAATCTACAGAATTCTATAAGGTATAGTAGAATTTTGCATAGAAGATTATATAATACTACAGATTATGTAGAAATAGTTTCTGTCTACTTCAATTTTCTATAAAATGTTATAGAATTTTATAGAATTGTACAGAGCCTAGTATAATATTGTATAGAAAACTATAGAAACTGCAAATTCTATAGCTATGTCCGCAAAAATCCTATAGAATATTCCATAAAAAAAATTCTAGTCGGTATTCTATAAAAATTCTATAGACTATTTTCTGAATTCTACACAGCTGTGTCCAGAAAAATCCTATAGAATATTCTATAAAATTCTACAGATTTTTCTGCTGAGGGGTAAACTTACACCATAAATTACCCACCATTGTGACTTCGAAATTACATGCACTGCCATTTTCAGGTGGACAAGCTGGCTAGCATTATTGTCAAAGTCAATCTTGTTTCTCTTTCATTGTTGCCATTAAGCGTGCTCCTGGTCAATATAAATTCACGAGATGGTCAACTTCTCGTTGTGTACACTGTTAATTTACTGCAGCAATAAAGATTAAGACTTGAAGAATAACATTGCTCATTTATAGATGTACTTTGAGATAGAAATATTCAAAGTATGTGAAACTATATGAAACATTGTATCAAATAACCAATAACAAGCATTGTACATTGTACATTGCCATTAACTAAGGTTTCTGCCTGCAACAGACATCACAATCAGGTTGTGATTTATGGAAAAATTTACAAGGTAAAAAATGGCGCCATTTAAAAATAAACAACTACGCATATATGAACTGCAGTAACCTTGTTACACCAATGGCTCTAGTTGCATAGCTTGCAGCAGGAGACTGTTGTACAACAGAATTCCTACAATTTAATCAGATAATCATCAGTAGGCTCCTTTGGTTCAGTGGCCAGCTTTGGTTCAGTGGCCTCTATAATTGAATCTTGTCAAGTTAACCCTTATAGTCAGTCACAGCCGGGAAGCAAAGATTTGGCAGGCCAGCCACCGTTTCATCAAAGGCGATCTCAGTATGAAGCCAAGCACTGGTGTCTGCATGTCTACACAGTGACCAGTTAACTTCAGAGAACAATGCACGAGGCAAGACACCAGTCATTTTAGTTAAAACTTAGAAGGCAAATACTTAGGCCTAAGTTTAGCGGCTGAGTAAATTTTATTGAAAAACACAGCGCCGTCGATGGTTCAGTCATCGAAGCTAACAATAGGACACTGTGTAATACTAGTTTAAACACCAATGAGCACTTGTAGGAATAGCAGACCCTAGAGGTGGAAAAATGGGGCATAACGAACCAAAACGAAATGGAAGCGACAGCGAAAAGACGTGTTAGAAACGAGCTTAGTTTAAAATCAAAGTTCGATGTAATCAGAAATAGCAACAGCAAAAACCATCAGCAGTTAGCTGAATGGTACAATATAGACCGATCACAAGTTGGGAACATTTTAAGAAATAAAAGGAGATATCTCGATGCATATGAGAATGAACCAGTCAGCGGAGCGACAAGCTGTCAACACGACATTCGACGAGGTTGGTGTAATTTGCATTACCGATTTTGATATCGACTTTCTATGGACGATTATAAATTCTAATAAATCTGTAGCGTGATTGAATAAAATTTGGTACATGTACAATAAAAGGATGCGATATTGTGGAACAAAATCCAATAATCCTTTGATACATAGCACATGTGGTTATATAATATAGGTTCCCCAAAATAAACCGTGTCGCCTCTGGTGGATAACTCGTGTTTGATCCTGAACAGCAAGTCCCATGATGCTTCAGTGCCCATATTCACTACTAGTATTAAGGTTACCTCGCTATTATGGTCACTTTGACTCAGTCCCGTAGGTGACAATAATACTGAGGTTCACCTATACTTCATAAATTATAGTAGCATCCAAGCATCTTGAATCTAGATAGGATTAACTTCTTTATTATTATTATCATCTTTATTCAGACTCAAGATCCACAAACATGTACATATTAAACAAATTAGAAATTAGAAATAGCAGCTAGAAAACAAATTATATTGTGCTGATATATTAAATCACAGCATTACATTCTTCCTTATTTAAGACAGCGTCATTGTTACAATCTTAACCAATTCACTAATCATGTTTGCATTGTCATAGTATGTAGCATTGACATTGATATTTCACATTTATTTAAATTTATGCTTAATAGCACTCATAGACATATACAACAGTTCATGGTTGGTCATGTTATATTTGGACATAATGTGTCTTACATTCTGGCCCATAGTTGACCTATAAGCAAATGTCATTGTATTTGCTACATAATTAACAACCATGTTGTCTGACAAGGCTAGTGTTCTGTAAAACTTTATAAACCTAAAGACAAAAGCCACATCTAAAGGTATACATTCAGCAATCAATGTACTTCATAAATAAAAACAGCATCTCAGCACCTTTAATGCGTGATTGCTTGTCTGTGTAGGTAGAATCAATAACTGCTCAATTTTGCCATTGTTAACTTGGTGTTAATGTATGTGAAACATGTGCAACTAATCAGATGTAGTCTAGAGGCATAGTAGTAGGAAAACAGTAGGACTCAGATCAGGACAATGTAATGTAATAAGTTGGCTCGACAGCCAGCAAAGACAAAGTTGTGTTAACTTAGAGTTTCCACTCTAAGAAGGAATGCGGATGGAAGGAAGTCAAGCATGTTTAGCAATGGTGTAGAGAAAGCTGACTGTGACTGTGTCGTACCTTTGTCTGTTTAATCAATTCTTGCAAAGTCAAGACTGACTTGGAATCTCTCTGAATATTATCTATAAATGACAAACACATTGCAACGGATGTAACATTTATAATAATCCTTTAGTCTCAATATACGTAGGCCTGTGGTAATAGCAATATGTAATAGTAACGATTACAAATATTCCAGTAACAGTAATAGATAGAACTGAACATAATGTACTAGTAATACAAAGCAATGTAACAATTGAATATTTAAATTACATATAAAAATTATATTTCATTAGGTTCTTAGGCATAAATATCCATCTGTGTGTTTAGCTATTCTTCACACAGACCACCTTCACATACCAGACCTCAAAGGAGTCTAATTCGGAATAATGCTGGCTTCTTTTGTGTTAGCTCCTGTAGCCCATAAAGACACTTTTGTGTTAGCTCCTGTAGCCCATAAAGACACTTTTGTGTTAGCTCCTGTAGCCCATAAAGACACTTTTGTGTTAGCTCCTGTAGCCCATAAAGACACTTTTGTGTTAGCTCCTGTAGCCCATAAAGACACTTTTGTGTTAGCTCCTGTAGCCCATAAAGACACTTTTGTGTTAGCTCCTGTAGCCCATAAAGACACTTTTGTGTTAGCTCCTGTAGCCCATAAAGACAGTCAAGACTGGGAGGTCATATACAGTTTACACTGCATTCAGTTCCAGCACTAAGTTGAATCTTACATTTGTATCAGTGAATCATTGCAGCTCCCTGCCCGACTATGTTGTGTAATGCTTGAACATTTGAACATATTATGATAGCAACCTTTGGTCTAACTCTGTGAACATAAGAACCCGTTAACACGGCTTTACTTTTGAGGACATCAGATTTGATATTGTTAGAAAAAGTCCAACAAGAATACGGAGTAAAATAATAGTAACATTATATTGCCATGTAATAGACCCTAGGCCTGCAAGTCATATACATCACTTTTCCTACTCGTATTCACAATGGCTTGTTCTGGGTAACAGGCCTAGTGAACAATGCAAGTAGTAAGATCCAGTGATCCATATCAGATTATCACAACAAAGAAACTGGTTCTATAGGCCAACATTTCCATCAAATTGTATACCATTGTAATCAATTATGCTGAACGACAGCTCTCCCAAGTCCTTGTTACTAACTTTTCAAAAACACTGCTGACCCATAGTTGGGCATTAGTGAGCAATAAACATGCTACAAGTTGATACAATCGGTATACGAACCCTAACTACAGGCTAGAATCAGACAACAGACTGTAAGCCGAAATTCTTAACAACCAATTCAAACGAAAACACCAACCTACAACAAGAACCAAACGCAAACATACCAGCCATGCCTGACATCATCTTCACAACAGAAGGGGTTGCTAAACTACTTCACGGCTTCAAACCAAACAAGGCTACAAGACCCAACGAGGTGCCCGCCAGAATCCTCCAACGAATTGACTTCAGCCCTCAGTCTAATCTTCCAAAATCACCCCCATCTTCAAGAAAGGAGACCGGTCCCTTGGATAAAATTATCGTCCCATCTCCCTAACATCGATATGCTGCAAAATCCTTGAACACATTGTACACATCATGAACCACCGATACACAATCTTAACAGACAGACAACATGGCTTCCGCAGTAAACACTCCACAGAATCGCAACTAATACTCACCACACACAATCTAGCTAATTCTTTAAATAATAAATCCCAGACGGACATGATAATAATGGACTTCTGAAAAGCATTTGACATCGTCCCCCCACAACCGGCTTCTAAATAAACTAAACATATATGGTATCCACAACAAAACACACACCTGGATCTCAAACTTCCTCAAGTGTCGTAAACAGAGAGTTGTTGTCGGTAGAGAACACTCGACCTGGACCAACTGGAGTTGTTACTTTTCCTGGTATGCATTAATGATCTACCTGACAATATTCACTCCACAGTCCAACTGTTCTGAGACCACTGTGTCCTCTACAGAGAAATAAAAAATTAGTTTGACTCACAAGAACTACAAAAAGATCTACCTCCGATAAACAGGCTGGCACAAAGGGAACATGATTGGCA
The DNA here is from genome assembly GCA_963662155.1 of Lamellibrachia columna. NCBI lineage: Eukaryota > Metazoa > Annelida > Polychaeta > Sabellida > Siboglinidae > Lamellibrachia > Lamellibrachia columna. The sequence continues at coordinate 19,134,974 of OY759266.1, forward strand.
GCTGCATTTCAATCCTCAAAAATGCTTCGACAGGCTAACACAGAGAACCAGTTATCCAACATGCTAACTACTGAAACAAACAATGACTTTTTTAACTAATTAAGGAAATCAGTTATGCTGATTAATTTAGTGAATTGTGGTAGTCAGAAGGTCATGGTTTCAATCCTGTCTGGAGACAGAGGCCCAATGGAAATAATTAACCCTGCTTCTTGTTTCTTTTGGTCTTCATTGGTGAAGCATCTCTGCCTTCAAGAATAGGACAATTGATTTTCATGGAAAACAGACTCCCACTCTGTTCTTAGAATCCATAATTATTTTGTCCACAACAACCACTCCACCATGTCACTGTGGTATCGCCTCCTGACCCATTATCTACTACCACTATTTAAACAGTTCCACTGGCTTCCTGTTACTCATCGAATCAATATTAAACTGTCCACACTTACACATCGTGCTCTATCTACACAACAACCACCCTACTTGGCTAGTTTCCTGCACCTTTCAAATATCCCTAGGCAGCTCAGATAATCCATTTCACAACTTATTTTTCCTAAAACTAAATTTCACTTGGACAAATGTGCTTTCTCTGTTGAACCTTCAACACTTTGAAAACATCTGAAACTATAGCTACCCTCCAAAAAACTCAGGACATTTATTCCAAATTGCATTTCCACCAAGAATTTTTGGTGGTCCCCCGTTCTGATAATGACTTTTGTGTATCCTTGTTCACGATTATGCTTAATGATTCTGTTTTGTTGCAAATTGAGACCTTGCATGGAATTATAAATGACACTAGTGCTTTATACATAGGAATGCAGTTTAATCTCTTTTCAACAATGGGACTTCCTATGGTATCATTTTAATAATGTGCATTCTTTTAATAGAGACATTTCATATAAAATATATGCATAGTCGCATGCCCATATCTTTGTATTGTAATTCTTGAAACATGTACTGGCTTTCCAAGACACTGACTGGAGTAGTGGCACTTGTTTCACTGGCTTCATCACAGTTAATGCATGTTTCTCATCATTCTTCTTCAGCTCAAACTTAACTTCCTATCCCTTAATCTGTGATGTCTAGACTCTGTAAACTGCATATTTTTGGCATGAATGTACCCTTTTGCATAGATCTAATGACCCCATACCAGGCCAGAAGTAGCCAGCCCCAAATATCTACTTTAGACATATTTACAGAGGCAATCAAGCCATGATTAACCTTCAACTTAATCACCCTTTGACCAAACCAGTGGACATTCTATTGTCTAGGTCTTCCCTCCAAACATTGCCTGCCTGAATGACCAGCCAACTGGCCACTGCCCAGTAGTGCCAGTACCCAGTACCCACCCTAGTTGGTAATTTGTATTTATCAATTGTGTGAAATAGTGACTACTATTTAGTATGTACAATTTCCCCAGTACTGATTCATTCACACTTGTACTAATTCACATGTCTCAACCTGATTAGTTTCAGGCTAGTGACTGCAGGCCTGCTGGAAATGCCACTGGGTGTCAGTGCCAGTGGGTGACATATAGTAGTAGCTAGTACTAGCTACTAACTAGACACTACTAAACAACAAATAACATTAGTATTTCAGTAGTAAACATTATACAATGTTCATATATTATTACTTTTATTTATTAAAACAATTAGTCTGTTTTACAGTTTATTTGTGCTTCATATTTCTTATAAGATTATAATTTTATCTTCTCTAAACTTAGCGGGCCGCGGACTTGCGGGCAGCAGGCTTACCCGTCTTTGGCCCACGGGTATGGGCCGGGTATGAGCCTGAAACGTGCGGGCCTGGCCTGGGCCTAAATTCTAGTTTGCGGGCCTGGGCCGGGCTAGAAAAATTGCTGCGGGCCTGAGCCGGGACTCTAACTGCTAATTGCGGGCCGGGCTTGGGCTCAAATTATAGGTCCGCGCAGGGCACTAGTGCACACATGATTTCAAGTACAAATAAAACTGTGTGAAAACGAATTGGATTAAAAAATTTGGAATTGGAATTGACAATTTAGAATTGGAATTGATTTTTGCTAGGCAGAACTGGAATTGATAAAAAATGAAATTGACCCCATGTCTGTTTCATAAAGATGGGGGGCAATGGCATAATGGTTAAAACACTGGACTTTCAATTAAGAGAAACCAGATTCGAATCCTCTTGCTGCCATTTCGATAAGTGAGTAATTTCGTTCACTCCACATTGCCCCAATTCACTCAGCTATATAAATGAATACTTGGCTAAAGACAGTGGTGGATATACGTGAACAGTCTACACACAGTAATTGCAGCATGGCTGAATGCTTCCCAGAGAAGTCCAGTTGGTGTTGGAATGGGCAGGTCTGCCAGGGGTGAAGTGTAGTCTTTGAGTGGTCCTAGGGACTGGATACTGCACTATATAAGAACACACCTAAATACCTCACCTCACTCACAGTAGCTGCAGACTGCGATGCGAACAACGTAAACAATTCAAGGGCAAGCACACTACTGGCAACATTACTGCTCAGTATGAAGACACGCTGACTGACTCTAACATTGCTGGGAATACATCTCTTATGTAAGTGGTAACAGATAAGAATTAAATGTAGTAAAACCCTTCAGCATCTCTGGATTACCGAGTCCCATCCAGCCAAATTTAGAGTCAGGGGTAATTGTAGGGGAGAGCGGGGAGAACTGGGACGGTGGAGAAGTGGGGCACCTCTACTTATTTACAGCATTTTCAGCCAATCAAATTCAAGTTACCATCTTTTTGCAAACCCAGACCACTTGTACAAGGATGGTAGGATAATTTCAGTAAGTTCCACGAACAAAAGCTGTTTTTGTCTTAAAAAGTATTTTCTCACTCCTCTAAACTGTTCTTTTCTGTAACAAACATACTTAATCCACTTGTGTGCCAGGGTATGGCTATATGACGTAGGGCTGGCAAAAAAATATTTGGCTGCAACTGCCACTGAAGAAAGCAAACACAACAAACATAACACTTTCTGTCGTGATTTCAGGAACCAGGCCCAACTTCAAAGAAATGCCTGTCGTAACCTGTCCTACAAGCATAGTGACCGGTAAAGCAAAGTGCCTGTATGTAGGCCTACGTGCACTGCCACAATGTGACAGGTTATAACAGCAACTAGGATAAAGTACAAATCCATGTTTCATTGGGTCGATATTCCAGGGCTGATTCATTCTGTGCACCATGTATGATGAAACACAGGAGAAACGCTATCATGACATTCTCGGAGCATTTGACAGCTATGAGTCGACTAATGCCTGGAAGTTAGTAATACAACTTTCGGGAAAGAAATCAAAAACCATCCTTATACAAGGGGAAGATTGCTTGGATGCTTAGAAAACTCACTTCAAACAACTGCTCTCTTCAGATGATACGAGCACATCCAACCATCTAGTTGATCTGATCTATGGGATCAACCCCAACGTTGATACAGACACCTTACTGGCAGATGTCAACATTGCCATCAAGCAAATAAAACTTGGCAAAGCCCCGGGACTAGATGGCATTCCTATGCATTGAAGTGTGGCAACTACCCAAGTTAAGGAAAGATTTATTGAAGTTCTGCAACAAAACATCCATGGCATAGCATGACAGCTATATCAGCCATATGGCATAGGGGATCATGCCTCAGTTTTTTTTTAATTCATATCAACTGACACAAGTGCCTTTGAGCAGGGACATTGCCATGTTTGCTGGTAGAACCTGTTGACAGTGTAACTGTGGATTTTAGATGATTTTAATAGGCGGACAGGGCCAAGTGGAGGAAGCTTGTGGACGTGGTCGACCTATGCTCCACACGGAGTACAAGGGTATAAGTCGAGTCAATAGGTGGAAGAATTGTTGGCAGTTTTTTCCCCACAAGGCACGAGTTAATGTTTTGCATGATTATAAGAAAACGGGACCAGCAAAAATTCTGAAACTTCCGAGTTTTGTCAAAATCAAGCATTTCTAACTCTTAAAATAGTTGAACGTGCCATACCCGTCAATGTTTACCAATTTCTGCATGAATTACTACTCACTCGGAAATGTAACTGTAGGCTGATCCCATATTCCATACACTTTAATCGTGTTTAGATTAGTTTTTAGTTAAATTGACATTGCTCTAATTTACAGACAGTGTCAGTGTCGTTATAAGTCCATAAGAACTCCTGGTCTGATCACTGATCTATAGAACAACCGCTTAAAATAACTTTGAAATCCCTGTTGTCTGTTGATCAATCGGCTCGGCTCTGGCCTGGGCCCTGTCCTTGGCCCCGGCCCTAGCCTAGGCTAGGTGGATAAAAATGTTGGCCGTTGCCAAGTCCAAACATCAACATGTTCCACCTAGCGAGAGTCCTGTAAATAACATATTAATGATTGCCCTCGTTGCGGTTTGCTACGTACCATCCATCCACCCACACACGTGCGGCCTTACGCCTCTTATTGTGAGGCTGCGTTGAATACCCGCTCATGCTCGAAGCTCCGTTATTAGCCATGACACCTGTCTGCTACCAGCGATCTGCACCGAACACACTGAAACGAAATGCCGCTAGAGGCGCTTCAAGATGCAAAGCTTCAAAATTATTTGTACTTCGTCAGATTGCACAAGCATTTTTATTAGCTGGCGCGCTTGTGCAATACAGTGTGTGCACGCGTACGCACATGCACGCGCGCGCGTGCGTGTACACTTCAAGAAAGCCTTTGACCCAGTAGACAGAAAAAAACTGCTCTGGATTCTTCATGCGCATGGCATCCCAGAGAAGATCGTCAAAGCCATGTAGATAATGTATGAAAGCACGTCTGCAGTCATACAAACTGCCAAAGGGGAAACTACACATTTCTACAGTGTATCACCCCATACCATTATGGGCCGAACCCACCATAGGAATAGCATAATAGCTGCATCAGTCATATGGCATATGCATAGTCCTTACATTTTAATCGTGTTTACTTACCATTGTAATTGATTACTTTGCTATATTAAGAAATTGTGGTTTCACCAGTAATCGTAATCGATTATATTATTAATGTCATTGCCCTTTAATTTCATTGTTCTATGACCGTGAACTTGTCCCTGTGTACAACCAGCTCCGGTCTTCCCTACATTGTCGTGATTATCATTAATGTCCAAATGGGTTGCGCCATATGGCGGCAGCTTCTTTAAGCGAAATGATAATTGGCTAAACTTCTATAGTGCCTATACCTGAGCTTAGGGGCACAACAAGCCAGAATCATTAAGCATTAGCATGAACGGTTATCATTGCAGAAGTTATCGCAGAGGTTATCATTGCAGAGGTAATCATCGCAGTGGTAATCATCGCAGAGGTTATCATTGCAGAGGTAATCATCACAGTGGTAATCATCGCAGAGGTAATCATCGCAGAGCGATACATTTAGTCGCGATGCATGAACTGGACGTAGCGCATCGATAGTCTCAGACTAATTAGTCTATAGACTAGGCTCGCTAGTCCGAGCGTAGAAAGGATTCCCCATGGATTCCCGACACATTCCATTGCACTGCGCACGCGCAACGGGTTAACGGTGACGCGCGGTTGGTCAAAGCATCCGATGTTACACTTGTTCTTGTTTATCTTTAGATTTAACAAGATTTAACAAGATTGCCATCCCAAACAACAAGTTCCAGATGGCAAGTGGACAAGGCCATTGGGTTATCGAGAGTCCAACAATTTTCTCATCTATGTGTAGCCCGCCCTTATCAGATATTTGTCAATTCTATTTTAAAACATATTCACACTACTAGCATTAACACAATCATTTGGCAGTTTATTCCATTCATTTATCACCCTCTGTGAGAAAGAGTACTTTCTCATGTCCAATTTACACTGCTCCATAACTAATGCTGCTTTGTGTCCTCTGGTTCTACTGCCTTCTTTAAGTTTGAAGAACACATTCCTATCAACATCCTCATAACCATTCACTATTTTATTTACTTCTATTTGGTCTCCTCTTAGTCGCCTGGTATCTAATATTGTCAAACCACATTGTAATAAGCGACTTTCGTAACTAAGGTCTCTCAATTCTTGAATCAATTTAGTTAATTATCAGTATGGATATCGTCGAAGGAGCTGTGAGCGGTGGGAAAAAGGAAGCCTAACTTCCGAGAGGACGACATCCTATGTCTGGTTAAAGGAATTACCAATGAAACAGTTGTTATTATGAGTAAACGTCAAAGTTCGATAACTAATCAGAAGAAAAAGGAAGTTTGGCGTGAGATCAACGCCAAGGTAATTGCATTTGGTGTGGTGGTGCGGGCAGTTTCGGAATGGGGGCAAAGTGGAGATGATTCTGATTTGGGATGGACCATTGCGAGAATTCCAAAAACACCCGCCCAAGTGGGAATGGACTAAACGGCAGCTGATCAAATGGATTAGGTCTACTTGAACTCTGCGTAATACTTTTCTTTGAAGATGTGCACAGTCGAGGTGTGCTGAGCTTGAATTTGACACATGCACCTGTATAAGATCCTACTGTAGAAAATAATAATAGGCTTCTTTAGCACATAAAGCTTTGACTTTGAACACGTACAATAGAGGGCCTAGGTGTTATAGGTCCATCACTTGCTACCAGTTCATAATTGGCTTGCGAGCATAGATGTTAAACATGTCCTTTGTGTGTGTTGTGAATGTGTTGAAGCTGTAACGGAGCAACAAACGAGTTACTTAACTAGCTAATCCCGCGGTGTTTGTTTTGCTTATTCTGACTTTGCTCCTTCTTGTATTGTGCAGAGTGGGAATAATACCGTTATTTCAAGCGTGCCATTGCGAAATCGTGTGTGCCGACGTCCTTTTTTTACTGTATGACCATATATTGTGTATAACATTCTAAATGCTGACTGTATGACAAACAAACGCAACGCAATATTTAAGGGGCGCCATCAGCATACAGAAAACCACACTAAGATTGTTGTGCTAGTATATCTGTATTTTTAACTGGTTTGAGCATAGTATGTGGTTTCAGGTTTGTTATAATGTAATGTAACATACTTGTCCACCTTAAAGTCACCAGTGGTTTTGAAAGTGTTGCTGCTGTGTTGAGTTATTGTGTTGTATATTGCTGTGTGAAGAAAGTACAGACAGTGTAAATGTGCAAAAGAAACTTAGGGTAAATGAGTTATTGGCATACGTTAACACGTATAGACATCAGTCATCAAAGCTGAAAATTCAAATGGCCTGTATGAAATGTTATGCAGATCAAGATATACATGATGCTAAAACAGGTGCTTTATGATGAGTACAGTCATGAGCTGGGTGATCCCCAAAGAAATTAAATTAGAAATATCTAAAGATGATCTAAGGAAAGTTTATAATCCTGACTTTTGGCCATGTGACATCAACATTAGAAGATGTTTCCCTCCCAAGGGAGGTGACAAACGAACTGGCAGTACACTGAGCAATGGTGAAACTGGTGTGTGAAATGAAACATAAACATGATGGACAATAAAAAGAAACTCAAGTTTGGCTCTTACAACTGTAAGCTATTTTTGGTGTTGACAAGTATGTTATTATGCAAACCTTGCTGGTGGCGTGTGATTTTTTTTATACAAGAACATTGTATGTATAAAACACAAATTATACAAAGATTGAACTCATTTAGTCCAAACAGTGTATTTGTTGTATCCAGCTCAATGGATAGAGTGTGTCATTAATAGGCAGACCCTATGGGGGCTGTTCAATCATTTGGTCATCCAATATTAGCTGTAAAGTGGATACAATAGAATGTATATCTAAGAGGTTGTGTGCTGTGAAAGTGACAGTAGATGGTATCGAGTTTGTATTGTTTAGCATGTATATGTCATGTGATAAGGGTTATGCAAATCATGATTTGTTTGAATATATAGACGTTCTTAATGAAGTGAGTGATAGTTTTAACAAAACTGCATCACAATATTTTTATTGGGTGGTGACTTTAACACACACTTAACAAGGGATACTCCCCAGACAAGAGCTCTCCATTCATTTGTTAATAATGAACAAATGTTTTTATGTATTGGTGCCGAATGTTCTAATATACCATATACATACTGCTCAAAGAGCAATGGCTGCAAGTCAACAACAGACCATTTTATGGTAACACAGAACTTGCGTGAATCAATTATCAAATATGAATCAGTGTTTATGAACAGTGATTTTTCTGATCATGTTCCAATATGTCTTCAAATGCAAATAGATGTGTCATATCATGAATCATTTGAATGTAAATGTAAAACGAATGTGGCTTGACATAAATGTATGGAGGTCCACATTGAGAATTACAAACGTGAGCTTGATAAGTTGATATGATGTATTGATTTTAATCATGATGCTGTTAGTTGTGTTGATTACCACTGCAAAATGCACACAAGTTTTTTCTCTGATTTGTATAATACTGTTGTAAATAGTTGTATTGTTGCCTCAGATATGTGTTTGCCAAAGACGGGTGCCAAGAAAGGGAGCAGCAAGGCGATACCTGGTTGGAACGAACATGTACAGGCTCAACATGATACTTCCTTGTTCTGGCATGATATTTGGGTGCAATGTGGTAGGCCACATAATGGTGAAGTAGCCGATATCATGAGGCATACTCGATCCAGGTATCACTACGCTGTGAGATATGTAATAAAGGAAGAAACAAGGATAAAAAGCAATAGAATGGCTGAAGCTATTAGTGAAGGTAATGATCGTAACTTATGGAAAGAGGTTAATAGTTTTAAAAAATCTTGTCATTTTCTGCCTAATGTTATTGATGGTCATATAGGGTCAGAAGATATTGCTGACTTATTTTCCTCAAAGTTTGAACAATTGTACAATTCTGTTAGAGTTGATGAAGATCACATGCACTTATTAAAAAGTAGAGTTGACAATCTTGTTAGTAATATGTGTGTGCATGAAAAAGATGATATTGATGATGGTCACAACTGCCATCAGCAGCATGGTATTGATGTTGATGATCTCAAGAAATGTGTAAATTGCACGAAACATGGTAAAAAAGAAGAAAATGGCATATTTTCTAACCATATTATACATGGTACTGAAACACTGTTTAAAGCATTAACCTTCCCCTACAATGGCATGCTTATTCATGGTGTATCCCCAAGTGATTTACTGATATATACTATGGTGCCACTTCAGAAAGATAAAAGAAAGGCGCATTATAGCTCTGATAACTATAGGGCGTTGACCTTAGGCAGCATCATTGGTAAACTTTATGATGCCATTATTATCAAACAACAAACTGGAGTTTTTGACACATCAGATTAAGAATTTGGGTTTAAAGATGGCTTATCTACAACAATGTGTACTTTTATGGTAGAAGAAACTATTTCATATTATGTAAATAATGGTAGTACTGTACATGTTTTATTACTTGATGTTTCTAAAGCATTCAATATAGTAAATTATTGTATGTTGTTTCAAAAATTAATCGATAAGGGTATGTGCCCATTAGTTGTAAGACTTTTACTTCACATGTACACACACCAGAAATTACAAGTTAGATGGAATGACGTAATATCAAACCAATTCAGTGTGAAGAATGGGGTTCCCCAAGGAGGTGTTATGTCTCCACTTCTATTTGCAG